>JAOWBC010001052.1:9008432-9023897 GCA_028566105.1 Hypoplectrus providencianus | reverse complement strand
TTATTTATTGTGTGTGTGTGTGTGTGTGTGTGTGTGTGTGTGTGTGTGTGTGTGTGTGTGTGTGTGTGTGTGTGTGTAAATTATGTAACCAGAAAAAAATTGAAAGTCACTGTTTGACACTGACAGAACAGACATGCTGGTCTGGTCATTTATCCTGGCTATTCCCTGTGTAGTATCAAATGTGTATCATGTTTGTATGCATGCTGAGGTGTGAGTGTGTGTTGTGCTGTATGTTTGAGATAGCTGAAAAAAGTGTCAGAGTAGATTTAAAATCAGAGAGGGACTTGACAGATAAAGTCAGACACTACCCTTCAAAACAGTCTCATAACTGGTACATGACTTGTGTAGCCTTCTGTCACCTGGAGAGTCTGTCCTGATTTGTGCAAAGATAACTTTTTTGTTACTGTTTTAATTTTATTATAACTATTATTGTTTATGTATGGCAATGAGCTTCCTGCCAGCCACAGTGCCCACCCTCTCAGTTTCACTGCCCACTCTGCAACCACATGGGGGCATTGCGACATTTCTCCACACTGTTTGAATCAACAGAACCAAGACTGCACTGTGAAGAACAGCACAAAAGTAGAAGCAACTCTTCCAGAATCCCCCGTAGATGTGTGTTTATGGTGAATATGCATATCTTCATACTATTCTGGGACTTGTGCTTGTAGGATAAATGTTGTGTTGGTGTTTCTGAGAAATATTTTTACATCTACCACCACCTTCTGGCTGATTTAGGCTAGTAAGAATGGGGTTTTAGCTGCTCTTTCATTAACAGAAGGAAAAGGCTGAGCTTAAATATGGGAGTGCTAATTTGAACCATTGGATTTTTAGTTGCACAACAAGGTAACAGCACAGACAGTGAAGTGAAAAACGTAAAGGAATGTCTGTAAAAGGGAAAAAAGAATCCATTATGATGTGTGTAAATAAATGCCAGTACCAGAAGTAGTTTATCCAACGGAGTATCTTTGTGTCTGCCTTTTTGTAAAATAATACATGCCCATGGATACAATAGTAAATGACCTTTGTGAAAGTAAAGAACAGAGCCCCGGTGCCCAGTGGATGTTATCTTGCCTTGCATGTTGATGTTTTCACGGCTGGGTATTATACTTCTGGACCAGTAATAGAAGCTAAGGGGGTGTTATCGTGTGTGACTGTGGAAGGTATTAGCCCAGAGGCCTTACAACCTGTCATCATGGTTCGGACCCTTTAGCTCCCCCAGCTCAGGGCCTTGGATAGCTGTCCTGTTTGCTCTGTCTTTGTGAGACAGCCCTGGATGGTTTTTGTCAGAGAGCTGGCTTAGATGAACACAGGGGGGTTTAAAGGGGGTTATGTTTTCAGCCATAGAATGCACAATAAGCATGCACAGCAAAGTGCAGTCGCCATCCTGCCTTGTTCCTAGTAGTTCAGTTTGTATTGGTGTCATATACTGTACAACACTGAATAAAGCTTTTTTATATTATCACTGCCCAGCAGAGTCACATCGAAGCCTCCTGTCCTTCCTGTTCTTCTTTCAGTCGATGCTACAGTGTGGGTTGACAGTGTGCTCAGTCATCTTCCTACCTACAGTGTAAATACTGTCTGTTTCTGAAGCGCAAAACCACGTTATGTTTCTGCTCAGATAGACTGTTCGACAACACCCTAAGCCTTGCCCCATCTCATGTGTGTTAGATCAGATATGTTCTTTTTAGCTTTGCTGAAATAAAACTGGATTGAAACTGGGTTTTTTGTTGTGTGGTACTTCTGATAGATGATTGTACATCTTTGACTCAAATACTACTGGAAGAGTATAATTGTATTCCAAGAATATAGTCAAATTTTATTAATGCCACGTTTAGGAAAAAACTACTTCCACATTTCTGCTTTTTGAACCACAAATGCCGTTTCAATCAAACTTTAGACAGTCAGTTTTATTATTAACAGTTTTAATTAAGTTTGATATTGAAAAAGATCTTCATTTCTGAACTGTTTCTTGTGCCGAAATGTATACTTAATTCACAACATAAATGTATTTTTTAAATGCAACATGTAAAGCCTCCACTTCTCATTTTGTCTCCTGTGCCTTGCCCTCATACTCTTCTTCTTCTATGTCAGAATTTTTTCTGATTAATGTAACACTGTGGTGACCAGTGCCATTGCTCACTGATGAAAGCCTTCACATTCGCAATTTTAGTACAACCTACAAACTGGTTATTCATCGAAAACCTTTTTTGCAAAATCAAAAGTGTATACAGTAAATTAAATCACTTCTGGTGGAAGTTAAAATTACCATGATCTGACAAAGAAAAGAGTGATGACTCCAGATGATGAAACTTAAAGTTAGATCCAAGAGCACACCACCAAAGAGAACAAAACAAAACGCTGGGTATCCTAGAGTTTAAGTAAAAGTTATACACCACAACACATGAAATGCATTTGAAATAGTTTTATTAACTATTTTTCTGGTCTTACAAAAATATGACAAAATAAATTAAAAGAAATAAATAATCCCATTTCCCGGTATTTCTCTTTAAAAGATCTTTTTTTTTTTGTACAGTGGTACATTGGAAGAGCGTATGATGTTCAGTAGGTGAGGCTTCCATGAAGATGTCTTATCTTAAACTCTTGAGGTTCGGGTCAGGTTAATGTAGCTGCGGTGAGAACCTCACCTGTCCACATCCTCTCTGAAACTCCACAAGAAGACAGTACATTTACTAAAGTCTTCAGACCATACTGTCTACATTAAGCCCACGGCTGCTTTGATAGTGAATTACAGACGGATGATGAGTCTCAGCTACTGCCTTTATGCGAGGGATGCCTATGCTTGGCTCGGCATGCAATGCCCAATAAAACCCAATACCAGTGCTTATTTAAAAACCTCCATATTAACAATATGCAGAAGTGGTCGCTGCTGCTAGGAGTGCAAGGATGAAATCATGGCGGTTAATGCTATCCATTTCTAAAATGTAGTTGTACTGTAAGTTTTCCCTGAATAAGGAGGAACTACATACATGGAGGCATGACCTTAACTGTCCTCACTGCTGTGACACCAGCTTCTCATTTCTCTATGCAAACTTTAAAAATGATAATACATGGACTCTATTGCGTCATCACTCATCCCTGAAATCCAAATGTTGCAACAATAAAGGTTCTGATGAGGCTACGCTTACCATCCCATTCCCCCTCACACGTCCCAACAATGACCAACCAGCCTGAAATACAGACACACTGATGATATCCAGTTTCTCTCAGCCTTGCACTTCTCATATTACACTTATAATGAACAATGACTTCCAAATATAAAAAGAACACATTGCAGATTGACAGAAAAACTTAACGTGACCACATAAAATCAAATGACCTATTTCCTTATTGCATTTATTGTCAGTAGTATCTTTTGCCTGTCTGCGGAAGTACATTTTTGTGTTTTCTTCAGGAAAGATGGACTACGCTCGAAGTAAAGTTGTTACAGACACATGAAAGCAGAAATGAAATGAAAAAAAAATAAATAAATAAATAAAAAATCTTTGAAGCTCAATGTCACCATCAGCCTGAGACTAGACAGATTCTGTCAGCGCAGAGTGGTGGATGGATTATTATTATTTTAATTGTGAGTCAGGAGAGATTCCTCACACTACATATGACACAGGTGGGAGCTCGAATCGACTCAAAGAAGGATGCATAGAGTCCGGCTGGGGATAATACAGAAAGGTGTGTGCTGCGGGGGGGTCAGTCCGGACATGTTTTAATACATGGAAGTCTCCTACAACTCAATGTTATTGCCAAAATCCATGCCAGAGGTGATGATGTGGAAATGCATAGTAGATGTCTGTCATCCTACGGTTAGATGGCCTGCCCTTTTTCTCTCTGTCCATTCTTTGCTGTCGCCATAAACATTATCCTATCAACATGCTCCAATAGGAATACTTCACCCACAAGATGACTACAGAGATATTTATTTATCACTAACCCTTTGTCACCTTGAAACATTGAAGAAAGTCTAGTTTTTCTTGCATGCCTTTGCAGTAAACAAAGAGTGAATCCTTGATAAATTGAAGTGCAAAACACGCATAAACTGTCACACACTCCTCGTCGCACCGGAACAAGCTTTGTCTATATTCATGCAAGACATTCGAGGTTGTTTTAAATAGTCAGGGTTCAGTAAAATATGCATGTGTTCGGGAAGCCCTGAGCATACAACTGGATGAATGAGACTTGGATTATACTTTACGAGCTGTGTGTGAGTTTGTTAATGGATGTTTTGATATAGTTTTGCTGATTTAAAATGCAGCCCCCATTCAATTCAATTCTTTAAGAATTTTCTGTTTCTGTATTCTTCGTTCCCCGTGTAGGCATGCATGAAAAACAAGGTTTTTCTACAAGAATTCAAAGTAACATGTCAGCAGTGGAAAAAGTATTTAGATACCACACTGTGAAACTACTGCAGGCTGAAGTATTCCTTTCTGACACCCTAAACTAAGTATTGTTGCTTTATACTGATGATCTGACACTGGTTTTATGAGTCATTATTAACTTATGAGAAGAAACCGTTCAACATGTTTGCTATGCAAACCTGGCGCCACCTACTGGAGACCCTATAGAAATGTTAATGTTATATGGTGGGCTTGGTTAATAAGGTAGCATTTTTTTTTTTTTTGCCATAAACAGTGTTGATGTATATGATTAACCAAACATACAGTACATATACATCTTGGGTTAACAATATAATCCAAAAAATACAACTTTGGTTAAAAAAACGAATTCTGGCCATCAGCACTGCATTAAAGCAATGCAGCAAATGGTGCGTATAAAAAAGATATGGAGCTCAACATAAAAAAGAGCCACTACTGTTAAAGAAAAAGAAGCTCTGAATATTTACCAAATCCAAAACTTGCTGAGATCAGGGGCAGGTAAGCATGTAGCATGTAGTGTGTGAAAGGACGAAATCAAAACCAGCTTTTGCATAATGTTATGAGGCAGGCTGGTGTCAGTCCTCTCTCTCCTGGTTTCTATGCAGGGCGTAAGGGTTTAGTGCAAATGTTAGTTCTTTAACTCTTTGCTCGTCTGGTTAGAGTGTGTGGGACAGAGCACCATCTGTGTTTACAAAGCGCTCTACAGGCTGGGATGGAGAACAGCATGCCTCCTATGCTCCATTTCATCAAATCACCTTTTTTTTTTTTTGCATTTTCTTGTCTGTCTTCCACTTGCTCTCTGGGAAAAAAGAAATACTGGTATGTGACAGCTCGGCTTACTAAGCTCTTCCTTTTGGAACAAATCTGCTGCTGCCACCGGATGGGAAGAAGTGTTCAAAGCTCAGACATCACCTCTGCTTTGAAAATAAAGCTGGTGATGCATCGGGGATTTTTATTCGGGGGGGTTTGCGTGATGATTTATAAGAATAACTACAACTGATTGATATTGCTTTTCCATTTTTTTCCCACTTCAATATAAAAGTGAAGGGCCCAAGAATTCCTCACAGTTAAAAATGAGATAATATCTAATGATCACCTGTATTGTGACGGCTAAAACACTTGATGTACGATCTGTGATCCTTTCATACCACTGTATACATTTTTAAAAATCTTTTCCTCCACATCAGGCTGTTTTTTTCCTAGCAGGAGGCCAACGAGATGCTTACAATTTATGACTAGAAGAAATCAAGAAACACAGCTCTCTGCTTTAAAGGCTTAAAAATATCAGAAACGCAGCTCATGCATTTCTTTATGTATTGCAGACAAGGAAGGATTTCGTGTGTGTGTAAGGGAGTGTGTGTGTATGTGTGTGTTTATTCGGTCATGATAAGAGGGCTTACGACTTTCTTACAAAGCCTCATTTTTTTTGTCTCTCAGCAAAATAGCAAACCAAAACAGTCACCTCTCATCAGTTTCATCTTCTCCTCTCTGCTTCAAGTACGTCTACACACAGCCTGTGAAAGCACAGAAGGTAGGTCAGGCCTCTCCTCACAGTAAACACATCACTTCTTCAGTTGAGATGTAACCAACAACTTTTTCTCTACAGAGCTACTAGACTTTAGAGCCGGCCGGGTCCAAGTCTGTTGCATGTCCGTTCTCCGACCCTTCCCCTCCAGGCGAGGGGATTTCGTCCGGAACACCGTTCAAGTCAGACCTGGATGGTTGTCTGTCCGTCGCCTGTGATGATGATCCGTCCCCGGGTCTGGGCAGCGCAGCCCCGTTCACACACGTCCCCCCCTCAGATTTCCCAAAGTTAAACAGTTTCCCAGGGTTGAAGGCTTTGCTGGGTGACTGAGAACGCTCCTGAGAGCTGCTACCTGATGATGAGGATGATGATGACGCCGTCGCCGCGGCGTTGGAGGCTGTGCTGGCGGCCGCAGAGGCCGCAGCACCTTCCTTCTTATTCTCAGGTGACTTGAGGAATTTGAAGCTCAGGAAGCCGGGCAGCTTGGGCTCACTTCCTGTGGGGGACTGAGGGGAGCGGGCCCCGCTCGAGGAGAACTTGCTCTGCAGCGGGATGATCTGTTTCAGCTTCATCACGTTGTTGTTGGCCAGCAGAGAGCTGGGCCTCTTGGGTTTGTCCGACCCGCTGCCCCCTCCTCCACCTCCTCCCCCTCCCGGGCGCGATTTGCTGCTGTGGCTCTTGTCGTGGTGGTGATCCCCGGAGGAGTCGCCCTTGCTGTCGTCGCGCTCCCTTTCCCTGCGGGCCATATGCTCCGCCTGCCTCTGCCGCTCCTCCTCCTCCCTCTTCCTCCGCTGCAGCTGCTGGTAGTGCTGCTGCGCCTGCCGCTCATGCTTCTGCAGAGGAAGGGAAACATTCCCACCATGAATTTAAAAGAATCAGCACTAACCCAGCTAACCATTACAATTCTGCAGTGCTATCTATCGGAGAAACCTTTCACTATCATCCTGCATTAGTACTGCAGTACCGCTATATCTCCATCTGTGTTCTACAAACCACAATACAGTGATGGACTGTAACCAAGTACACTCACTCAATGTACAATTTTAGGTAGTTATACCTCATCAGAGTCTTTCACTTTATGTTTTTACTCCATTACATTTAGCTGCCAGATTTAATTACTTATCAGGTCAAGGTACTTATTTACCTTGCTTATCAGGTAAATATAAAAACATGATCAATTTGAAGTTATTAGACTTTTTTTTAATTAGGTCTCTAAATAGTATATTATGTAGTTTAAATGGGCTTACAATATTGCACCAATTCAAATAATCTAACAATATATTTGAAATACAGAAAACAATCTCAGTGAGGCCATACTGCAAAATGAATAATTTTACTTCAGGCTTATAGTGACATTTGTATATCAATTACTTATCTACTCTCAATTTAAAGTGATAAGACATGTATTAAAATAAATAATCATAACAGTATATTAAGGAGTTAAAATGAGCTCTACTTTGATAAAATTAAATTGCTGCTTACATAAATGCATCCTCAGTAATAATCTAATAATATGCATGGAATATATAAAAGAATCTGAGTGGATCCATTCTGTATAATTGTACTTTTACTTGCTATGGACTTTAAGTACATTTTGATGCTGATACTTTTGTACCTTTACATAAGTAAGGGATCTGAATTTTTTTTCCACCAATGCTAAAATATCACCAGAGGAAGTAAGCAATACAGCTCCATAAGGGAGCTGCAGTGTCGCAGTACAGCTTGCTTGCAGCAGGAAGTTTGGCTCCTCTGACGGCCACTGCCATAGATTTTTATTATATTACAGCACTCTGCACATAATGAGGCAGTCTTTTGAGGACTTGTTCAAACCACCTGCATAATTATCCAGCTTAATCCATTTTTTTAAACTTCTCCATGACAAACTAATTTTCCTGCTGTCACATAATTTACCTTAAAGGCCTCCCTGCGCTGATAATCCAGTTTAGCCATCTCGTCTTGGACCCATGTAGGAATGTCAGGGATGGCTACATGGATGACGTACTTCAGGAGGATGGCAAAGTGCTGCAGACATAAAGGCAAAGAGAGAGAGGAGGATTAATTAAAAAAAAATACTGAAAGTTTAATCATCCTCATTAGCTGTCATGTTCCACGCTATAGAATAGTCTTGAAGGATATGTTACTGGATTTTTGCACAACATCATCTAGGCCGTGAAATCCTCCTCCTGATAGGACTTGTTTATCAGGACAAGACAGAGCTGCAGGCTGTTTACCTTTTTCTGAATTTAGGCAGGCACAGAGTGCAGCAACTAACAGAACCAGTATCTAAATATGTTGCAAGTACGAGTAGGAACATGAAAAGAGCTTCATCTGTTCATGCTTCTGATAAACATTTTTACCCTGACATTGTTATTCATCACTATGAACTGCATGCAAGTAACGCAATTTAAATTTATATTAATTTATTTCAGATTTTATGTATGTTTATATTTAGCTCTATAATTTAACTATCCTTTAGATTCTAATTATACATTTCCTTGTCTGATTTTCTCATTAAACATATTTAATAAGCAATGTTGCAAGAAGCCTGAGATCCAAAGTTTTCATTGACTGCTTCTTGTTATGTCTGTGCTCATCATAATAAAGAATTTATAGCCTTTAAACCATCAATGGAATGGGAGATAACTGATACAAAACACAACACAATATATAATATATAGATATGGAAACATGTTTCATCATGTTCTGGATCATAAGATGATAACAATGTGTTCTATGATCATCAGAGAAAAACATAAGGAAGGTAGATTAGATTAGATTCTGCCAAACAACCTTCCAAAGTCTCTGCAGGTAGAAAAATACAGCCAGTATGAAAGTTGTTTGCAGCCTAAATACCTGGCACATTTTATGATTACGATACATTTTGTGCTCAGTTATAAAATGCTGGCTCCCTGAGAGTAAATCTGAAAAAGCACAGCTCTGAGCACTTTGCACAGACGGGCAGGAAGAAGGAGCCGTGGTACCTCGAGGATAACGATGGAGATGATGGCCATCTCGGGGCTCAGCCACGGAAAGAGACGCTGCAGCTGACCACACTGACCAATCAGGTAACAGTTCACGATGATGGCAATCAGGCCCATGGCTTCCATCGCAGTCTGGGAAGGACAAAAAACACAAGGCTTGAAGGGGCTGCATGTTCTAGTTTAAAGCGGTTATGAAACAGTTTTATACTGATGTCTGAATGTGACCTCAATAAGCAAACAAGAAAACCAGCTAGAAGAGTGGATATACTGGATCTGGCTATTATATATTTCAGGTTATTATACTGGAAGGGGCTCGCTTAACATTTTATCATGCAAGGTTTGGCACTAAGTACAACTTTACCTCGTTAAATGGAATCATGGGGGGATTTTTCTTAAAAAAAAAAAAAAAAAGAAAGATGGAGATAATTGTAGGATTTGATCCTGAATTGGCCTTCTTTCTCCCAGACTGGTATGTAATACAAATATTTAAGAAAAAAAAACATTTCAAAATGTAGTTTTACATTAACATTTATATTATAATATGTGTTTTTGTTTCATCTTCTGTATATTACAGTTATTTATCCACTAAAATCAGCATTAAAATTATGTCTCTGGTAATTACGAATACAGTGTTTTTGTTTACTCTCTCCCAATGTTTAAGACCACAAGAGGCGTTACCAGAGGGTGATGCAAACTTTGATTTATGTTTTTATTTTATGTCTTCCAAAACTATAGACAATGAATGTTATAAATACATAGTCCCAAAAAATTAGTAAAATCTGTTTAATTTTAATGTAACTGTTGAATGTTAGGACTGAAATAACAACAAATGTTTGTGACAGAAGCAAAACTGATGATGAAAATAGGGTAAATATAGGGGAGGTCCCCAATAGAGGCTGATACTGGCATGAAACCACTGCTCCATGCTTCAAAAAAAAAAAAAAAGAAAGAATGAATTTATCTTAGTTCATTTGTGTTCAGTTATTGCTACTAGTTCCAAAAGTAATTTAATCAGCCTGTTTGTAACATATGACAGCATTACTAAAGAAATGTGTGAGTTGACTCTAATTTAAAGCAGAGCAGGAGAAAGCTCATGAGCCTGTGTGGACTTCCTGACCTGCCACTGGCCGATGCTCTCCACTCTGATCCCAAAGGGCCTCTGCAGACCGGTGCAGAGCTTAAAGGCATCACTGCGGATCTCGATGATGTTGTTGATGAGAGCGCACATGGCAGCCAGAGGGAAGGCCGAGGAGAAGAGCACCACATATCCAAACTGGACAAACATCTCTTGGTAGTCCTGGAAAGTGTCCTGAGGGAGCAGAGAGGACCATTAAACCACAGCTCGACCAGGTAAGAAAAGCCTGCATTTCTCTGGACAAAATCAATGTACAATGGTACCAAATAACAAAAACCGTGTTGCTAAGCTCTCATACAGTCATGTACGACCTTTTGGAACATGAGCCATGTTATTTACACTCAGGAAACATGTGGTGTGTCAGGCAACTGTGAAGGCTGATGGATTCATGTTGCGTGTTTACTAAAAGTACCCCTGAAACTGGAGTCACATATGAGAATAACCATCCAGTGTCAGCAACATATATGTCAAAATTGTTTACCTGCTATTATCTAACATTTAAAAGTTTTTTAGTCTATTCATTCTAAATTAAACTAAGCCATTAGTAACTGTGAATAATTCAGTGGTGTTTTCAATCTGGGTCGAATTGTCATGTCTTTGTCTATTATGTCTACTATTGCTAATTATGAAATTCTATTCATCCATTGTAGAAATTTGGGAAACATTTCTTCAACAATTAAGTTAGGGCAGGAGTCATCTACAGCATTCTGAATAACAGCAATACTCTCAAACATGCTTTTCAATTAAGTACAGACAGTAAACCCTGGAAATCCCTAAGCCACATAAATAGCAGATCGCTTACATCAGCTCACGTTTATCCCACACACCAGGGAACTATTACGTATAAGAAAACAGTGGGCACTGGTTTGCGAGGGAATTCCAGGTGAACATCTTCAACAGGCCAGAGCAGCTTTGAGGTTTGTTTTTTCTCATTTGGTGTGTTTCAGATGATACCCAGTATACAATGAATACTGTATATCATAAACCTCAAACCTGAGCCTATACATTTATTTGTCGGCTCAATGACTCTGAAAAGGAAATCATCTGAGCTTTAGTTATGAAATATGTTTTTTTAACTACTACTGGTGTTAAGACATTGGTATTGTAAGAAGACTCTGATTTATATTCTTTTATCCTTATTTCTCATTGGGCTTTTATATGGAATTTATTCTACGTAATTTCTCGTCTTTTTATCTAGACTCTTTGATTCTGTATTAATTTTCTGATGAAATGCTGCTAAGAAAAGAGAGTGAGCGTGTGTAACACAGCAGGGTGTTTAAGATTATCGTTTTTGATACATTTTGTCTGAGTGTGCCCCAGTTTTTCTTAAGTAAGTGGAAGGCTTCGGTTCACTTCAGCTTATGTGCATACAACAGAGGTCGTAGCAAATTGCGATGGTTTGCTGGTTATATGTTGGTCAAACATTAAGTTGGTCATACGTTAAGATTTTTGGACAATGCATAATTTTTTTCCCTTTATATTCACATTGTTTTGACTGTTTTCTTCTGTTTTCAAACCTTTCACAGGGTGTTCTTATTTATGACATTTTTTAACATTTCTTTGTGCAAGGTATTTTTCAGAAAATTTTTGAATTTTAGAACTTCAGCTTTTAAAAGTGATCAGGATAGTGATCAAAGTGATCAAAAATAGTGTTCGGGCATGTCTCCAGTGTCCTACGTGCCATCCATGAACAATATACAGTTTTCCTTGCCCACTAACTATCCAATCAAAGGAAGCTCTAAATGGCTTACAAGCTCACACAAAAATGTGTTATAGTTAGAAAGGCTGTAGAAGACCTCCTGACCCCAGTCAATGTGATTCTTGCCTTAGTTTGTGTTTCTCAAATCTATAAAACAGTTGTGATGAGTAAACTGTTATCTTGACCATTAACTGTGAAAATACTAAAACCCTGAGAGACAAATTCTGCAAGTTGCCTTTGCATATCTCAAAGGAAAGTGCCGTGCTTTCAGCCTGTACAGAGTAAACACTTCACATTCCCTCTTACAGCATAAGTCTGCATGCAGCTCTCCATCTCAGCCTGAGTGAGCGTGGTGCTCTCTTTCTCCTCAGGTGGGTCCATCCATGATTCTCTCTTAGTCTTAGGCTCAAGTCTCTCTGTGCTCCTGCCTTTTCTTCTGTGTCGCAGTGCCGTGCTGCTCTCAGACCCAGAAGGCAGCGGGGCGGCGCTGGCACCAGCAGCAGCATTTCCTCCCTCAGCCACAGCTGTCGCCCCCCCAGTCGCCTCCTTCACATCGTGGATGCCGTTGTCGTCATCGTCGTCACACATTTCAAATACAGAGGCAGGGTCCATTCCCTTTTCCACCATAGTGGGGCTCCCCTCCTCCAGGAAACTGCTCTCCATGGGGGGCCCGCTGCAGACCGGCCTCCTGTCCACCTTCACAGCAACGGCACAGGTAAGCTACACCAACAACGCTGAACAGCATACGTATAATTACACTTATTACACATACCTTCTCTATGAAGCTGACTTTCCTCAGCTTCAAACCACAGTCGATCAGACTCTCCTCCTCCGTCTCTCCTTCACTGAACCTCCCACTGTCAGCCTCGTCCCTCTCACCTCCCTCCTCCTCATCAGGCACCCCGCATCCCCCGTTCAAACACTTCTTTTCCCTGAGAGAAGTTGACAGAAAGACATCAGACAGGATGTGTTTGTGTCCTCAGCGTCTGACCGGCATGAATCATAACTGTGAGCAGATAATGTCAAGTGCAGATAAAGTGTCCTTTCATTTGAACCCAAGCGGGTCTGTTTGTTGTGACTAACACTTGTGTTGGTGTGGATGACAGCTGAAAACGCTTTAATGTCATTGTTTGTCACACTGATCTTATTAAAAAGTGTCAGTTTCTCTTAGTGCATGCTCCATATTGCATTGGTAAAGGATCCATTTTATCTCTTTTTGACATTTTATATTAGAATGTTGGAACCTTCGACATAGATTTTACTGAAGTGTATTGCTTAATTAAATGAGAGTTTAGAGAGGACATATTGTGGATATTTTAAGGTTACTGGTATTTTGTTTTGCTTGCATGCTTAAATTTTAAATTTTAATTTTAAACAGATTTTTCCTCATTTGGATTATACCCATATTCAACTTCTGTCTGAAATTCTCTGTTGTAGTGCTTGTCTCATTAAAAACCCTCATGAAAAAACCATATCTGCTGTGATTGGTCAGTGTTTCCACATCTTCTGCATATGTATGTCTCTGCACCACTATTGCCATTCAATGACTGCTGCAGGACACTTTCTATCCTTACAATTTCCTGTGTTTTGATTCTTTTGTAGTATTTATATAGCGCCTAGAACTGCTTTATCTTAAAACAAGACATTGAAATAGACATGTGTGATTACAAGACAAGAATATTGCTCAGCAAGTGATAATTGGATATTGGTTATCAACGATAATGTTGATCACATTCCTATATTTAAATAACCATATCAAATCATGCAATCTCCGTATTAAATGTTATGTGAATCAGTCAGTACCAGTCTACACAGGATAAAGGCAAAAAGCCTGCATATACAGGCCAATGTGTACTTTGGTATAAAAAAAAATAAAAAAAAACCTGTGTGGAAATCTTATACAATATGGAAATAATGAGTTTAACCTTCTATCTGGCTGTCCCAACCCGGGCCTGGTGCCCCTCAGCCCAGGTCCTGGCATGGCCTGGTCAGTGGGAGAGGCCTGGGCCTTTCCAGCTGCCAGCCGGGCATATTTCAGCAGCACTGAGAGCAGCAGGTCCCACACAGCTCGCAGTGTGAGCTCACCCAGCTTGTGGCGCTCATACAGGTAAGGCTGCAGCACCTCCTTCACATTTTGAAGGAACTGGCGTATGATGAGCAGAGTGGCCAGCATCTGACAAGGACAGAAAGAAACAATCAGAAAAAAAAACAATGATGGGAACATGCTGTGACTATACCAATCACCTAATCAAAGCGATTTATAAGAAACGCATCAGATGCAAAAAGCTTGGAACGAGAGGATGGAGAAATAGAGGACAAGCAGGACAGAAAAGACACATAATACACAGCTGTGACATAAGAAAGATAGACCCGTTATGGAGCAAATGCAACATCACTCAAAAGACTTCTTCAACACGCAAATCGCATCATGTAGAAAACTACTGCTCAATAGTTTCCTATGAATTACATGTGAATCTGTCACTGATTAGGGAGCAGCCACAGTTTTCTGGACAATGTGATTCACCGTGGACATGCCCTATAAGACCATCCAAACAAGACTTTGATGGCATGTGATGCACTGAGGCCAATAACTGACACCCAAGACCTCTCAGTAAAACCCATACAGTACAATCCACACAACAGGTAGTAAAGATCAGGGTTCCCACATTCATTCAGACACAAAATTCAAGGACTTCCAAGCCCAGAGACTCCAGGCCCATTTCCCTCAAAGTCAATGACCCAACAGAGTATAGTTTGAGACAGGGATGTAGTTTTATAAGGAGAACTATTGGGTTTTACCGGATTTCAAAGACAACACTTTGATGGACAGTCAGGGTGTGTGAACACTTTTCAGTTGTGCAGTTTTAAATTTGCACACAAATGACCTGCTTCTGAGGCAGGTGGCACAAGAAGCAGGGATGCAGGACACACATGCAAACTGCAGAATGTAGGGTTTTAACCAATGCTAAAAAATCTGATTTTTTTTATTCCTGCACAAAATATTAACATTTTCTTTTTTCAAAACTGATTTCAAGGACCAGTGGGAACCATGACAAATAAGCTTAATCTAAAGGGTAATTAAGGTTTATTACAACTTGAGTGTATTCAGTGGTTTGAATGGCAAAGTGCATTTTCTAAATTTAATGTAGTTGGTGATAAGACCATGTGTATGAAAAAAAGATGTTGATGTTTGATGTTGATGTAACTTTTAAATCTCTTTTTTTGTGGTCAGTATTTTTGTTCTAATTTTTTTTAACTCGTACCATTAAAGCTAATAAAAGTAAATAAAAGTTTGACATTTTTTGGAAATGTATTATATAAAATACAATATTATTCCATGTGTTTTTGTCGAACTTGCCCCTGCCTACCAGCACCTGTAGATTTTTTTTGCCCATCCATCACACCTCACTCTCTCCGCCAGGGAAGTTTTGTTTATGGCTCAGTACATCTGTTTTTCTGCAGGAAACAGAAACAGAAAAGCTACTGGTCTGATTTTTATGAAACTTAATGGAAGAGTGCAACATGGGTGAAGGAAGAATCTATTCAATTTTGGTTTGAATCTGAATCAGAGGCAGATGCGCATATTTTTTTGCAAGACAGGGCACTCGTAGTGCATACATGTGGTGTAACAATAATCTTAGAAATGAGTTCCCGACTTGGAACATTTGGTGAACATCTCCTCAAATTGTCTCCTTCTAGCTGTAATGTTTGTTCCCAGATCTGAGCTGGTGAAT
>JAOWBC010001052.1:8997224-9007990 GCA_028566105.1 Hypoplectrus providencianus | reverse complement strand
TATATAAAACATAGTAGTGTGGGCCAAAACATTGAAAACAGAGTCAAAGTTGTAATAAAGCAGCATTATCCTGCAACACAGAGAACCGAGCAGTGAGCAGTCCTAATATACTCACAGTGGATATGCATACTGAGGAGTGCAGCATCACAAAGCTTACTATCTGTTATTGGCTTTAATCTGAAAGTGACTGTTTCCAAGTCAAATAATGCTGATGCGCCATATCTGAGCTGCAGCACAGAATGCGAACACTAAACCACAATCACTTCCTGACGACAAAGTGAACAGAATGTTGCTTTCAGTCACTGATGGGGGACCAGAAGAAGAGATACTGTTCTCCCACAGCTACCTACAGTCTGGACTCAAACAGTCGGCTCAGATACGTCAGAGTCAGACAATGGCAGAATCAAGCTGACAACACCAGATGGTTCTCATTTCAGACTCTAAAGGAGTACAGCAGTGTTTTTCAGCAGGTTTAAGCCAGGCTTGTCTTACCCCTGGGACAGCTATTGGTTTTAATCTTAATTTTAAGGTATGAAATAACTTCTCTGCTTTTATTTTTCAATGTTGTTTTACTCTTGTGTTGTAACTTGGTTTTGAGTTCAATGATTACTTAGCTGAAAAGTAAATACTCTGTGACAAATATTTGCAGAAGCTGGGCTAAACCGGTAGGGAATCAGACAATGGAGTCAGGTGATGTTAACACAATATGACAGACTCAATGAGGTGGCACTCTGGCTGAGAGTGTAACAGAAACTGACAGACTGAGTGAGAAATTGAGGTACAAGCGGTGAGAGTTGTATTGGAAAAACAATTCACACAAGGGTGCGTAGAAGAAAAAGGCCAATAATAAAAGAATCCAAATTGACTTCACATCCTCAAGTCAAGGGGAAAAAAATGTCAAAACCACTCAACTTTTAGGAATGATGCTCAAAAATGCAAGCGAGGATGCACAATCTGGCACTATCACTACATATTTACTTCTCCACCACATTAATCGGCTCATCTATCATTTTTGTCTGGAGATTAAAAAGCAAGGTCTTCACCATACAGTTACCATCAAAACTATATAATTCCATACACAGCAAGTTGGTAGGTCAAGTCCATGTTGCGCTCAGCACGTAGCATGCAAGGTGAAGGCCGAGGTGAGACCTCTCGCCCAGACAGTGGATGTACAGGGAGCATACTTTGGACCTGAGCAAAGCCCTGAAGAACCAGGGAACTGAGACCACCAGCATCTGGATCTTGAGGAACAGGGACGGCAGCAGATTGACCCGGACCTGCCGCTGCAGGCTCCTTAACAGAGACAACACCAGCAGCATCTTCCACAGGTGGACAGAACGGATGAGATGTGTGGACGGATGGTTATGGATATCAATGCATGTAAGCAGAGAGCGAAGGCCAAATGAATCACTGGAGCTGATGTGTGGCAGACAAGCGTTAGAGCTTCATCAGGACTGGGAGGTTTCTTACCTCTTTCAGGCGCTCCATGTCTTTGAGGTAGAATCCAATGTAAAAAAGGCTGAGATAAGAATTTACAAACTGAAACTGGAAGAGAAAGAATAACCAGGTGTCATTCAGAAGAAAGTCACGTTAAAAAAAAGTTTCTACCTTTAATGACATTCAGCTTCTGCCGATTCACTACATCTGATCATGCACTTCTTACCACCACACAATTCAGATTAAATATATCACTTAAAATGACTAGTAATTTATTACATTTGTAATAACTTAATACATGATTTTTGTCTACGTCCAATAATAAATCTTTAGTCAATTAGTCATTGTTTTGTTTTTTTCTTACTGAATGACTTTTTTCAAAGTAAGCACATCTCTAGTAAACATGGCATTTGCTATGGTGCTAATGCATGATTCCTTACCGTTTTTATGGATCATCGATTAAATCAACTTAATGGACAAAATTGTGTTAGTGGACTAAAAGTTTCTTAAAGGAAAGCTTTAGGTCTGAAATATCATCTCTCCCTCTTTGGGGCCCAGCTAGTGCATATATCAGAGGGTGCACAATCTCATTTATAAGCATGCTTGTTGTTAAATCACATGGGTAAGTTATGTAATAAAAGCCACTCACAAGAACCATTTTGATGATGAGATTTTTCTCATAGGCACTCTGGAGTCTATAGTTTTCTGTGGAAAAACAATATAACTCATCCCTTATCACAAACAATTTACAAAACAAAATCTATACTGTAAACGTTCAAGTAATTACTAACTACAGTTTGCCAATACAGATCAATAGAGATCTTCTGTAACAGATGTAAAGTAGATGAATCTGGACGTTGGACTCACCCATGTCATTGAGCCAGCAGGCGATTTTCCTGTACACCTCGTCACATGCAGTCACAGTGATAGCGAGCATGATTTTGGGGATGAAGCGAGCGAGCCGAGGCATTTCCTTGATCCCCATCACAAACTCCTGCAGAGAGATAATCACAGCTTTTTACCAGTCACCTCAGGGAAAACACATCAAAGGTGCTCAGCGTGGTTGTTTTCCTTCTTGGACCAACATGTTCTTGGAGAAGGAGTTGATATATTTTCTCTATGATAGTCTGGAGGCAGTTAATAGGCTTGTTGCATCACCACATCCACCCATCAAAGACATTTGACAGCTCTACACACATTCAGGGAAGTTAGATTTTTGCCATCCGAACTATTATTTCTACATGTTTTAAAGTAGAACATGTATATATGTATAATAAAAAACAAACAAAAAACAAATGCTGACAGCTGACTGACCTGCAGCTCAAAGCAGATGAGCATGACCAGGAAGACAAAGCAGAGACAGAGGATACAGATGGGCAGGCTGACCAGCCACCTGAATACACGCCTCCGCCATGGGGGATAGTAGAACTCCTCACATCCTGTTATGGGACTGCAGCGCTTCACTCCCTGCCGAGAGAGAGAAAGGCATGAAGGGGCCTGAAAGAAGACACGCAGGAGGAAGGAGTCAGAGTTTTTGTTCCTCTCACCCGGAACTGAGGCCGCGGTTCCTCCAGGGACTCAGATGGCGTGTCCAGTGTTCCCCACTTGAATGCCAGCTCGGCCCCCCTCCTCTTCCACCGCTCCAGAAACAGAGTGGCCCACACCACGTTGAACAGCGCAAACACCACGCAGCAGATGTCCCGGCTCGTCTGACATGACACGAAACACAAACACGCAGACTTAAACTCTAATGATCTATACTTCGGTTGGGTATTTTGTTTTTCAGGCGACGACGGCCTCCATGCTCACCTGATCCGACTCAGTGAGCATCCACAGAACGAAGCCGATCACAGCAGGATATAACATAGATGTGGTGTAAAACCCCAGCCAGGCAAAGTACATGGCGATCTTCACCCCGAAGTAGTCGCAGATATCATCTGGAAACACCAAATGAGAAGGACAGTGTCACACAGTTATTATTACTGTTAAGGTGAAAAACAACAGATAAAAACCACGTTTTTAGATTTCCTATTTATCTTAATCCACTTTGTCTAATAGTTACTGTGGATGTTATCTAAATTCACCAACTGCTAGCATTAATTAACCTCTCAACTGCTTATTTACACAACTTGTAATACAGAAAATATTTTTCTTAAAGCAACAAACCAACCAGAGTCTCATGGGGTTATTTTAGTAAATGAAAAGTGTATAGGATTTCAGAATTAATATCTGCTTTGTTGTCTGTCTGTTTTCATAAAATATTATACAATTTTCTTTTATACTTTGAGCCATAAATTGTCACTTCAGCAGTACATGCATGCACAAAACGTTCCAGTTTCATTCCATATGTAATAAGAAAGTTACTAATTTGTATATCTAAATATAATATTTTAGATAAGTTGTGGTATAAAACAATTTCCTCAGTGTGTGGAAGTAACTGTAATTTTCAAGGAGATACCTGTTGGTTTCAATATTAATCCTATCACCTGTAGAGTGAGTAGTTAATCATTCACACAACATCAAACGATTTTACAGCCTGTTGTAAGTAAGTATTATTGTATTATTATTTTACTAACCTAATGGCTGCTTCTCACAAACAGCCTGAACCCAGGACTTCATCAGCTGACCGAGGATCCTCTGCTCATGCAGAGGAAACACCTGCTGGATCACACCTCGCGCACTCAGCTCAGGGACTGCACAGAGTAATAAAGCAAGGAATAAAACTGAGTTAAAAGTATTATACATTTACTTTGCCGACGATATAAAGTTAGTCAGAGCTAGATTAGATATATAAACATAAAACCCAGCAACAGTAAACCATAAAATCCTCCGCAATTCTGCTTCTATATTATTGAAAACCCAAACCAACTGCAGGATTATTTCCAAAGCCTACCAAGCAACTGTTCCCTGTTTGACAAATATCACAGTTCCAGCAGCTCAGTGATAGAAAGCAAGCATCTTACTGATTGGCTGGCCCTCCAGAAAGTTGATGTTATGGAGCACCTCCCCATGTTTGGCACGTAGATTATCCAGCCAGTATTTAATGATGCTCTGCCTCTCCTGCAGCACACACGGCGAGGAGAGAGTCAATCCAGGTGATGCCTTGACAGCATATTTACTTGTAGTGTTTGTGCTTAAACTGACCTGTGAAGTGAAGAAACACAGCTCGCTCTCTATGTTCTCGTAGATGTAGTCCTCCTCACAGGAGAAGTTTCGTGTTCCTCCACCAAACTCGGGCTTCACTGCTTTCCTCAGTCCCATCTCCTCAGCACCTCGCAACAAACTGCAGCACAACAAAGAGAGATCTTAAACAAGAAAATCCACCATCAGGCAGCATGATGTAGAGTTTTGCAAAAATGTCAGACCATCATATCTCAGACTTGTCTCAGTACCATTGTCTGTTTTTAAAATGTTTAATAACCTTGCTTTTTGAATCTGAGAGACTTGTACCTGCAACCCTAAATTTCCTTGCTAATATGGACATTAAACAACAACAATTGTGATAACCTTTTAAGGTATTTATAAAACCATTTAACACTCACTCGCACTAGAATCTGTGTACGTAATTTCAGTCCCCTTCATAAACCAACATGTTCTGGCAATGACAATAAACGTCCTTACTCTGTTTTACATAATTTTTAATTTAATATTTTTGGCCTTTGAGCTGCTGAAAAGGTACAAACAATCATGATTTCACTTTGAGCTTTTGGAAATTCTGACAGACATATTTCACATTTTTTGTTTACATTTTAAGAAATAAAATATGAAAGTTGCAGTCTGTAATCCAAATCACTTTTTGTCACATACAGTCTCGTAGGTATGTGTAAGTTTGGGCCTGCCCAGCTTCTGATAGGTCCAGAGAGCTGTTCAGCCCATAAAAGGGCCGCTATATTAACATTACTGTGAGATGCTGACCTCTTGTGGCTGCAGTAATTAATACAGAAGCAACGGAGGTTATGTTGTTGTATAAAGAGCAACAAAGTCTGTACAAAGGGGAAGGTTGGGGTTGTGGATGGCTCTTGAAATACTGGATTCCGACTAAAAAAAAACCCTGGTTCATGTCCTTTGACAGAGTGTTCAACAACAAAAAGCATTGTGGTTGTACCTAAAGCTAACTATGTATTTTTTATTTTCTAAACCTAAAAGTAAAGCCTCATACTAACTAAAACGCCATCCTTAAATACAAGACTTTCACTCAGGAAACCCTGGTTCACGTCTTGTTTTAGACTCATAAGAAAAGGTAACTTTTTAAGTTGAATGTAATCTAAAGAATTGTGTTTTTACCTAAATATAACAAGGATTTGTAGTTTTCTAGGCCACAGTCACCTCACAAACTGAAAGAAAATGTAACAAATCAGCAACTGGCCATTAAATGGACTTTATAGAACAACTGAAAGAGGGAGCCGGCCCCTACTAATCCCACCTGACCAACAACAGCCATTCAATCACATGATACCATTCTAAAAAGAGGGCACTCTGCTACCTGTCCAGTTTGTGTGTGTGCTAAAAAAAACTGCATTGTTCATACGCAACCCTGATTAGATTAACGTGAACAAAATAAGCAGCTCATACAGAGCTACACGACGTCACTGCAGCATGCTCATGCTCAGGACAGGAGAAAGGACAGTGATGTGTGAGGAGAAAGCAATAGGAGCAACGTTGTGAAGGAACAACGAGGGGAGGGGTGTGTCAGCGTTGAAATATCAATCAATGTTTGCCCAGAATCACTGACTCCACTATAATGAATTAGTAAAAAAAAAAAGCCATATTATGAATCACAAAACAAATTTCTACAAAACTCAATAATAGGACCGCAGAAAAGATTTTCCTGGAAATGCCCACGGTGTATGTAGCCAATTTTTTAATGAGATTACAGAAACCGACAGCAAACAATAACATTAGCAGAGATGGATTGTCCTTCATAGTGTTAAAGCCATCTGAACTCTCCTCTAATGCTTTAACCTCATCACTCTCTCTCATCATCTCATTTCCCATCAGCCATGTCTCCTCTCTTCCTCCCTGCTCCTCCTCTCTCCAGCCACTCTGTCTACTCTCCCCTCCTCTCTTCATCCTTTTATCTCCCAGAGTCCTCTGCTTTGTCTCCTTCTCCCCATCCTCCTCCTGGTTCATCCCATCATCCCCTTCTCCTCTCCTTCAGTCCTTCCCGGCGGCTTTGTGCTGAAATCGCAGTAATAATGCAGCACCACACCCTCTGTTCCCCCCGGGCAGACAGCTCACCTCTCCCTGTCACATGTTCATGTATATATAGTTTATACACACACACATACAGGACCAGGCAGAGGAGGGCCTGCAACATCCATCCATCATGCAGCTGCGGGCACATTGAGGAGCAGTACAGTGAAGTGCCATCAGCACCATGATGGATTACAGCAGAAATGTGAGGTGTAAGCTTCTGTATCACCCCTGGATACTGCTTGGTTTGCAGCACCATCACAATAAAGGTCCTGAAAAAAAACAGCCTGTATCTATTAAAACCAACTGTTTAGTAATCTGAGCCAATAACTGCAAGGCCTTTCGGAGGTGTGCAGCTACTGCTGCTGCCAGGAATCTTGATGAGCTTCCCCCTTTCTTATTTAATCAAAAACATTATCGCCTTTTATGCTCTCTCTCCCTAAATACAAGAAGTGTTCATTTGGAGACACAGTCAAAGGGAATGTGTGGACAAAACTCACCTTGTAAAAGCAGAACACTGCTGAGGGAGAGCGCCGCACGTAACGTTTATGCTAATATAGCAAATATCTATCAGACGTAATGCAGAAACTCAGCAGAACGGGAGGGCATGCTGTAAATCGCCCAGTCAGAGCTGAGAAATGAGTAATGGATTGTATGACAGCTGTGAAAAGAGAAGGGAGGAGGAGGAGGACATTTACTGTATGTCACACTGAGGATGTTAATTGCTGCAATTGCACATTCTGCTAGAGTGTTTTTAAAGCAACTCTTGAAGCAGCAGCTCTCACACTGCAACCCTAACTGTTTTGATCTCATAGCCAGATTTTCTACCCCGGCCTCTCTGTCAAAACAAACACATTATAGCAGTTTAAGCCGAATAATAGGAAAGGATAATATAAAAGAAGCCTACAGTTGACAGCAGATACACCTGGAACCCTCTGCTGACATTCTCACACAGGAGGGATTGGTATGGAGTTTCTCTACGCTTTGGTATCCAAAGGGAATGGATATCCAAGGTGAGTTTGAGAGGATGGAATACTTTCTGGGTTATCTTTTCTATCACATGAAATGTAGGTCAACCTATCTAATAGCAGGTGTGTGTGTGTGTGTGTAGGGAGAGAAAGGAGAGTACTTCTCGTGTCACACAGCAATCATTTCACTTGAGCATTTCATCTTAAACCCACTGGTGCACTTTGAAACAGCACTCTCTCCTTCCTCCTACCACATCGCCCTGCCTGTTGTTTTCTCTTTGTCTTCTCTTTCCCTCTTGCTCTCTCTTTGCATCCGTCTGTATCAGGCTTCATTGCTTCCGGCGATTTGTCTATTCCTATTCCATTCATTGGTAAAAGGTTTTGCTTGAGTTTTTTTTTTTGTTTGTGTTTTGTGAAGAGGCCTGCTGTTAAATGCACATTCAGCAGAGAGGACTCTACATTTGTCAAGAGGTGAAATGCAGTATGGGACAGCGAGTGCCACCCCGATCCCTTGGATTGTATTTCTCAGTATTTATAAACCAAAGTCAATGCTGAGATTAAAATGACCCTGACCCTCAGCTCTTCCTCAATTCCACTGGGGATACTTTCAAAACAAGAGCCCGCGTCTGGGCAGTATAATCAGAGCGAATACAATCCATACTGTTTAGCCTGACTCTAACCTTCTGCGAAACTTTAAATAACCTGCAGCCAGAGGCAGAGCAGTGATGCTGATACAGTAAACCAGGCCTCACTAATGATTCACTGTGTATGAGCTGCTCCTACTATAGCTGCAGCTAAATATAATACCACATTAAACAAAGGTACAATTTTACACCAGCAGAGAGCTGCAGGGTTATTTTTGTCCTAAACATCCCATCCCTCCAGTAGTAGCATTTAAAAATAACTGAACCTCAAACTACCCAAGGAAGCAGTGATATATACTGTATTATTCATTTGTTCATTTTCTGTGTTGAGGAACGTCACTGCTGTAGCTTCTTGCCTCTTTTCTTTCCAGGGTGACAGTGTGATTAATTCACACAGTCAAAACAGCAGCAGCAGCAGCAGAGAATTTGTTCCTGTAGCAAGTCATGACCACAAGGACAGAACCACACAGTGGGCTTTCAGATCTGATGTTGGCTCCTGTAAATATTTTTGATCATTTTGTCAGTCAATTTGTTTATTATTTCCTAATTCTAATAGAAGAAGTCATTGTACACAAGGTTTATCCTGGTACATTCTCAACTGTTTCGAGCACGCACAGGCAAAAACAGAAGTCCTACTCAAGTCAAAATTGACATGTTTCAGCTTCCTGATATGAGATTTGCTGCTTTTCTCAATTTATATCATTGTCAATGAAAAATCTTTAGCTTTTGGACTCCAGATAAAAACAAAACATTTTGAAAATTTCACCTGGAACATTTTATATATAAAGGAAATCACTTAATAATCAACAAGCAAATTAAAGCTGAAGCTATAATGTCAAGCTGAAGCGCAAAACAATCCATGAAAAAAAAAAAAACTGTTTTGACATAGACAACCTTTCACAGAGAGTCCTTACTTTTCGTATGTAGCGGTGACGAAGAACGCGTAGACTCGTGTGTGCTTGTGATGTCGTATTTGGATGATGAGCTCTGGGATTCCCAGCCGGATGTGGTTCAGTAGCCATAGCAACGTGTGGTCATCTGTGGTGTCTGTGGCAGGAAATGAAAAATAAAAATACATTTTCAACCAGACCCACGCATCCCTGTACACGGGAGCTGCCGGGAGAACTCCCACAGTCTTGTTCTATTTATTGTGAGCAGCAGCTGGAGGTGAAGAGTCGTACTAACAAACACTCTTCCTCTCTGCTTCCTCGGCTGGTTCACAGATTCAAACTGGACAGAAAGCTTCGTCTCTGAAGCTTAGTGAGATAGAACCAATGCACAGTGGTGGAACAGTGGAGTACATTTAGCATACTGTATTTATTTACTCTTCATTTTATGTTTCTTCATATGTCTACTCATATATTATTTAAAGCACAAATTGTGTTCGTGTTAATTGAGTTCAATTTCCTCCAACAGATTTATCTCACACCTTCCAAGCTACATGGTTTAACCCTGATCTCTCATCTGTTTGTTTTCTATGAGGGGTGGTTCATTCCACCTGGCAGAGTAGTAAACTACAAGGCTTTTGGCAGGGGATCTGTGATTTATCCACAATCCATGAAGTTGCTTTCCCAGTGGATCCAGAGATATGCCTTCCAGGCAACCTCTCACAGTCTAATCTTACACATAGTCATTCTGTCAGGCTTACTGAAGTCCTCCATGCCATTGCCAAATGATGTATTACAATGATATGGAAGTAAGATCCCCCATTGACAGTTTTGTCTCTCAGAGGTGAACAGTTGCACACCTGAGAAGATCATTTACTGACTAAAGAATAAGATATTTTTTTCAATAAAATATGGAAACCTTAATCAACTAAATGGGGAATCCTCCATCTCGCATGATCTCTTTTTTCACAACACTACATAAAAGTACTACAATTTTTGCTTTAATTGTTGGTTGTTTTTTGGTTTGACGACTGTTTACTGTTTGGAAAAAAATTAAAAGGGTAGAATTCAGTGGATGAATTCAAGTACATGTATACTGTACCTTTATTCCATTGTATTTAACTTCATACTTCTATTTACTAAATTTCAGGCAAATATTGTTCTATTTACTCCATTACATTAAGCTGACAGATTTAGCTATTTTAGGGCCACCAGTTAAACTGCTTACATATAATAAAATCAAAATAAATATAAAATAATAATAATAATAATCCAATAAATATTTGGTATATCTACCAATTGGAGTGAGCCCATTCTGCAAAACTATTACTTTGACTTTTGATACTTTAAGTACAGATTATTTTTTACACATCTGGCTGCATTATGCCAGCAAGGGTCCTCACAAGTATGGAGCTACATCCTACGAATGTGTGTGAGTGCTTGACCTGCAAATGTCATGAGGACATCACAGTTCTCCGTGGGCACCGTTTTCATCCAAGACTTATGAGACATGATGTGTCTCCCAGCCTGCAGCAGCCGCTTTCCAAACAACTTATCTGTGAGACGGAGACAGACGGACAGAGAGACAGATGGAGGGAGGGGGACACACACAGAGGGAGAGAAAGAGAGAGAGAGAG
>JAOWBC010001052.1:8815825-8848819 GCA_028566105.1 Hypoplectrus providencianus | reverse complement strand
TGATGTTATATTTTGGAGGACTTTTCAAATTAAATTATATATTTAAAACTAGGACAATGTCAACAATACCAAAATGCTTTTCATACAAAATTTCCCTCACTATGCATATGAAATGTTTTTTAAGTTGCAATATTTCCTGCAAACCTTGAAATAAGAAAGCACAGCTAAAAATACAACTGCAGAGCTCTTCTTCCAGGCCTTACCAGCTGTATGGCTATCATGAGGACGGTCTTGAGGGAGAAGGTGCGGTCACAGAGGTCAAACAGGTCCTCTAGACTGGGCCCAAGCAGCTCCAGCACCATGGCGTTGTATTTCCCGCAAGGACCAAAGTAGTACACCTGAGGGATTCCCTCTGTGGAGACCAAAATACAAACAGAGTTAGTGGACTTTTTAAAAATATTGACAAATAGTTTTGCAGTTTTGTATTTTTTATGTATGACATGGTCTTTTGTTTTTTGTGTGGACAGCACAACTAGACAACTAGCAGCCCAGGCCACTAGTGCATTAAATGTTCCCTCAGTGGTCCTACTTGAGTTGTATTGACTTTCATGTGTTCATGAGTTTTCATTTGTAATGTGGAAAAAAACATGGAAGCTCCAAATAAGCTGTGTTGTATATTATGAATATATTATTGCTCAGTATTTAAATAATACATGTATGGTGTTGCCAGTATTTATGTGGCAACAAAAAAATGTATCAATTTGATTCTGAATAGAAATTTTACTGAATATTCTGATGCCAGATGAATGCACCACAAATTCTTTTACTTTGTTTATTCTGCCTTGCAATGAAAGCAAAAGTAGAAATGTATTTATGTATCCACCACATGATTTGAATTTGCTCTAAAATTTATAAGGTTCTGCTGTGGCCCATGCCCCATTCTTTTATTAAGTTTAAGGTCATCAGCCTTTCCATAATCCTACTGATAAACAGACAAACAGCAGTGAAAACCAAACTTCTCTGGCAGAGCTAAAATGACATAATAAATACTCAACCACATAAATAAGTGTGAAGAGCGATATAAACTTCAAAAGACGTTGCTTTGATACTGATTACATTTCTTTTTAAACAGATAGGTTTAGTGAACCCTGTAGTGTTTTCCTCTGTATTGACATGAATCAGCTGCTGAGGTAATCAGACCGTTGTGACAGAAAAATGCGGTCAGTGCACTGTTTCTCATCCGTTTATTTTGTAAGCGCCTGAGTCATACCGGTGTCATATGAAACAAAACCAACATATTACCATAGACAAAATTTACATTTTCAAAATCTTGCCACACAGAACAATACTAACATCATACATTTGCAAGGAGAAAAGGTATTTCATGCGCTGGGCTTATTCATCACCCTGGTTTGTTGATAAGATCGTGTGGGTGGAGACTCTTCCCCGACACTACAGCAGCAGTGACAAACCACACTTCAGCTGGCCTCTCTCAACAGGTTTGTCAGAAACAGACGCAGCTTATAGTTTCTCTGCCTCCAAATAGGATTACAAGGGAAAGGTCCATAAAAGAAACACCTGTGATGGTGAGCAGCACACTGTCAACACCTGTAAATAGCCTTTGCTACTAGAAACCACCACACCCATTCTGCGATGACGTGTATGACTTCTGAAGAATGTGGCTAGAACAACTATCCTAAACTAGCTTATGTAAAACTGTATTATGATAGTGGGAAAAATTGGGGCGTTGTAAAACAGTACATAATGTCAATACCAAGAATAACGGTTTTAATTCAGCAGTGAAAATCACCAGGGCAAACTCTTAATGTCTTGATACTCTGGTGCCACATTTGGTGCTAAAAATACAAAAAAAGCAGCCTCACAGTGCCCTTAAGCTGCTGTTTCATAATGTCTGCCTGCTGCAGACTTAACAGCTTTGTCACAACAAAATGAACTGCTGAGGCCTGTGAGCAACCAGTATCGTATTTCACAAACACTCTTCATTAACATGCAACAACTCACTGGAAAAAAAGATAAGCAAGGCTGTGTGAACATAAAAAACAGGCTCATTTATCGAATACAGCTGTCGAATACATTTTTTGCCTTAGAATCCATTTACTTCTTATTTACAAAACCACCAGCCACCAGGAAATATTCCCAGGTCTTTTGAAGCAGTCCGTGTTAAGAATGTTAAGATACCAGAAATGCTGTAGTCCACACCGCCACCAGGGAAATTCAACAATCTCTTTGAAAGCAATTTCATACCATGGTTAAAAACAAACAAAACAATAATGCCCATTTCATTTTTCCTAACCACGAGAGATGAGTTTATTGTCATCAAGATATTTCATACTAAGAGTCCAAAGTTTATAAAACCTTTGTTAAATCCATAAATCTGGTTTTGCCGTCAGCTACTTGCCTTTCTTTGTCCCTATGTGGAGCACAAACATAGATGCTGTTAGGATTCTGCACTCTGCTACCTCATAGCTCCCACTGCTAATATCTGCTGTTCTCTTTCAACAATGTAAAGGTAAAAACAAACATCCATGCAAGCATGCAACATGGAAGGACTCTGGGCATCAAATTCCCAGTTCCCTACAGTACTGTAGTAAAGCAAGCAAGTTTCTGGATGCATCCCTGCTCACTGGTGGCAAGCGCCTTCCATCTACATTGTCATCTTCCGAAAGGCTCACCAATGATGAGACAACGGCATCAGTGCTGCTGCAACAGCAGGCAGAGCAGCAGCGAGACAGTGACACAGACAGATAAGAAGAGTCAATGAGATTAAGATACAGATTAAACATGGGAAAGAGATTGAGAGAATGAGCAAGCACATTTGTACTGCACTTGCGTGTAAGATAAATGAATAAACGTGCAATAGAGTTAATTGAGAGTAGAGAATGGTAGTATTCAGTTTAGACTATATGTCAACAGCTAGCCAGTGGACGGAGAGTTTAGGGATTTCCCTGATTAACAAAAAACACCAGTTCAACAAGACAACTGTGCATACACGCACGCACGCACACACACACACAAGCACGCACACACCTGTCTACCCTTTTGTCTCTAGGATTTTCGTGGTAATGAAGCCCATGACAGATGAGGCAGTGACAAGAGATCACCAGGAGGGCTGACTCATCAAAGCTTGGCCCACATCTAGAGGGCATTCAAAGCACATTCATCACAAGAGGAAAAGCACACAGTGTATTATCATCATCTTCTGCTGGTGGATGAGAGCAAAGCAATTGAAATGGCTGGAGGAAAAAGTCCACAGCATGTATTGTGTTATGTGTTCTGTCTAAAACTTATACAGTGAAAAAACTTGACAACAATAGCTGTGCCTAAATGTGTATGCGAGCTGTTGATTTGTCTCAACCATGACAACAAAACAGCATTAGTACTTTGCAATGCAACAACTTTCTTTACAGGAAACACTTCAAAGTAACAAAATGATGTGTCTGCCAACATTATTCAGCTTGCTCAGTCAACAATGTTGTTCTTTTCAAAGCTAAAGACCACACAGTCTATTTCAGCAACTGGCTGCTCTCTCCAAATACAATAAGCAAACGGAATCACTTATGTCATGGTTAACAACTTCATTTTGATCAAATCAAGTTATATAAAAATATATCCAACTGTGTTCAGCATTATGGGATATGCTTTCATTACAGGCCAACGTCAGCAGCACCATGACCCCTGCTGTCTTGACAATTTGAGACAATTCAACCTATTGTATCTGCAGGCAGCCCCTCTCAGGCGACACAGTGAGAGGAGAGGCCGCATCATGGCAGCTGAAGACAATGTTGCCCTACAATGAAATGTCCGAGTTAAGGGCCAAAGAGGAGGAGTCTGGAAAGGAGAGGAAGAGGAGAGAACAGGGAATGCATATTAAAGATTTAGATTATGGAGTCGAGTGCACTGACAGAAGAGGAGGAGAAGAAGTGACTTCCATTAAGCCCAGTGCTCTGGAGATGTTCTCACAAGGCTGAAATGTGATCAGCACTTGGGCTTGCACAGACTGAGCCTGGAGCTACGAACGCAGCACAGCTCATACGCAAAACAATGCCACAACACGCCATAGGGCTGAATAACTGGTGAGGAGAAAACATAAAACACCAATAAGCTTTTTATCAAGTTAATAATTAATCCTAACAGATATTTGCAGCTTTTAACTGCAGTAGTGCCACAAATATATCAGTCAAGCAATGAATTGGGGGACTAGTAAAACTAGGGCAGCTTTTCTCTGAGTCAGCACATGCAAAAATAGGTTAAATTAAGTTATTTATCTGGTGGACTGCGCTGTTTTTCATTAAGATTAGTCATTCTTCAGAATCAGTTATTTTTAAACCAATGTAATTTTCCGCAGTCCCTTAGTTTGCTTTCTTACATAGCATCCTTTACATTGGAACTGGAAATACATGTATTGCTGTGGAGATGCTGACATTAGTCATCATTCAGCCCCAGTTGAATGATTTTCTTTATTTCTGTGTAATGCACACAATGTGTTCAACCCCTATGGGTTAAAAGTTGCAGGGGTCAAACAATTTTTTGATGTTATAGATTTCATAGCTTAAACAAACTATTTCTAAATGCAAAACTAACAGTTTTCATAAAAATGTTTTTAAATTGACTAATTTACCAATTATACACCAATTATATTATATGAATTACATATTAAAATATACTTCCTTATATAATTTTGTTATGTTTTGATGAATTCATCTCAGTGGTATAGTTTCTGATAATTTTGAAATAATGTTATCAATTTAACCAAGGATAATCCTACATGAGCAGTGAACACAAACAGATCTTTTTCTGTAAAATTACCCACATCGCATGCATAAGAATCCATGATATGCATGATATATTACACAGACCCTGTGTCACTGACATGGCATATCAAGCCCTTTAAAAGCATTTATGGGGCTCATGAATATTCACTGGCATGCTGATAACCATCACTAAATAATGTTCAAGAGTAAACCTCCTTATGTGAGACACTCATTACAGTAACATCCATGCAATCATGTCTCCATGCTGCAGCAGCTTTAACAGCCTTTGATATGCAGTTGAATGAAAGTTGGTTCATAAAAACTGCAATACATCTCTGCAGCTATTACTCTGACACAGCAAAGAAAATGAAGAACAAGCCACCAACTCTGAGCATTTAATTCTTGCTCCAATATCGCATCACAGTTTTGCTGCTATTAGTACAAAGAGCAACCAAAAGGTCACGTCCTTTGTCAATTTTACAAAAATCTGTGAAGTGGGAGGCAAGAATCCCAGCTGCTGGGATCTGTTCAGGACAGGAGAGAATTAACAGGGTGCAGATAAGCTCCTCCTGGGCGTTAATCGCCGAGTCGTCCACGCTCTGACATATTTGAGGCTCTTGGGTCGTGCAGGACTAACAGGGTCACGTGTCACCATTCAGCAAAGTTGACAACATGAATAGATTTAATCTATTGCTGTGATTCCTCCCATGCTAAACAGTGAAGTGAGCTTTTCTGTCATATCATTTTGAAGTAGCCTATCATCACCTGGACACACAGGACCTGTCTCTTACTGTATGGTAATACTGTGGCTCCAGTTTAGGAGGACAATTAACCTACTGAAGGTGTTCCCTTTTTTTCTGTTTTCATGAAACTGTCATATGGCACAGCCCTAGCTCAAAGTATAATGTGAGGAGTGAACAGCTGAACAGGAATTTAAGCCTCATCATCAATTTTGTGCTACATTTCCACAACCCCATTGTGTGCCGCACTTTGGCACCATTATGCAACATGCCACACCACCTGTGGAATCTGAAATTTTTTTGATGATTTCAAAAAGCAGCAAGAACCCATCAGCTGTTTTAACCAAGATGAACTAATCTACTGGGAAAAGCAACTTGTCTATAAAAAGATAAGAATACTATATGATAGTGGACAAAGGTAAATGTGCACGTACTTGTGCTGCATGCCAATTACAATACACATCCTTCAAAGAACAAACATAACGAATAAATTGCTGTAAATATATCATTATATGAACATTGTGGGGATGTATTTTGTAAATGCATCCTGATCCTAAAATAGGCCCTATTTCTGAATATGTATCAGAATGTTTATTTTGCTGTTTGAAACATGTGCAATGCCCCTTCTGATCATAGTGAAATTTAGAAAGTGAGGAGAGTCATGTCAAAAAATAAGTGTATTACTGTTCAGTTTTCATTTGGAACTTAAACTTACTTAAATGTCACAACATCAGCAATAGGATTGTTTTACATGCTGCACAACCCTTTAGTAAATAAGGGTAAGGCTGAATGCAAGCAATGTTCTCAATGAAAGAAGGAATGGTCAGGATGTGTTTAATGGACCATAGGAAACAACCAAATGCAGAGCGAGACAAGCCCATACAAGAGGAATCCTCTGCTATAATCAGGCGAAACGGCGCAGGAGATGACAATTACAGTTCAGTAGATGTACATGTGGGGATTCATTAGGTATGATTTGCTTGCAGATAAAAATGACAGATTCAAACAACAGCAGCCATAAGGAAAAGAAAAATAGGCCACACCCTATTAGGCGTGCACATTTGAGAGTTTCCCTGCAATCTGCAGGCGGCATAGTCAAGAAGCTCGGGAAGCTATCCAAGTAGACACACCATGATTGCCCGACTGCTTGTAGAGGGCCATCTATAAATAGTCAAGGACTGCCCTAATGCCCCACCTCCTTATCAACAGTGGAGGGCTTTTGCTCTGGCACAAGGAGCTAGGGAGCTGGCACGTGTCATGAAATTAGACCAAAACACACACACACTTGTCAAGTGGGGGAGGATCACTCCAACAAAAGGAACAGGCCACTCACAAAAGTCGACAAATAGAATGACAAACACACTTATGCATACAAGCAAACCCAACATTTGTCCATATACAACCCGAACAAAAAAAGTTTGATACTTTTTGGCACTCTACAAATAATTATATTCTTTTGGGCATTTGAGCTAATACAGGTAATAATTCTGTTGAAACATATACCTTGTGTAAAAAAGCTCTCAAAATTAATTTGGTTTTGAAAGTTTGGTTCAGCTGCATTTTCCAGCGCCTTCTCATGATGATGACACAGAAAGATTCCAACATCTACTACATATGTTGACCTGTTTACTCCAACTGTGTAAGTAGTTGCAGCGCCAACTGTATAAAGCAGATCGTAGGCTAACCACAGCCCCAGTGTTTTCTTCTCACACATGGCTGCTTGTTGCACTAGAATTAGTAACTTTGGGTGGGAAAACAACGTTGTACATGTGCTTTATCCCTCTGCAGTGGTCATAAACAACAAAGGGGACTGCTATAAACTGTGGTATATCCAGAGCTTAAAAAGATATTTAGGGCCAACCAACACTGACGTTAAGCACATTAGGCACAGATACACCTATATGCGTTGACATTCCAGCTTGCAGTCGAGCTGCTAGTCTGGCTACAACACACATACACTCACACAAACTCTCTAAAAGGCCATAAATGTGCCTCTAAAAGCTGTCAGGGCTCCAGCAGCCTCCCTGTCTTTCCAGCAACAAAGGAAAGCAAAGAAATAAAGACTCTGACGTTTGCTACTTGTGCTTGGTTAGTCGGGGCGTCTCGCTTTTCCAAATTCACAATTCCACCTGAATTCCTCCTCAATAGTAAGGTCACAATTTGCTTCGATTTAAACATTTTGTTATTCAATACTGATAGCAATGCCATTGTCTTGATTGTTAGAGGTCAACAGATCGTTGATTTTATGCCCCGAATAATGCCATTTGCACCATCAAATTCCTTCCCTAAAAAGACAGGCCACACATTGAGCAGTGGTTTGTGAACCTCTCCCGTGTCCCTTGACCCTGTGTCACACACAACACACAACAGCCACAAGGCAACATCTCTTTGAGTTTTTGCTCCCTCACTTCTCTGTTGCCTTTTTTTTAAATATGCTGGGAGGGGTTTGGCAGAATTTGAAGATGTTGTTACACTTCAGTAGACTACAGTTGTTCAAGCTATATTATGTAAAACAAATGTCAAGTGAAATACTTTACTGTATTTACTTCATTATAAAGAACTTGAGCAAGCAGAAGAGACAAAAAAGGGCTTGGGACATGCAGGTGTGGGTGGCTGCAGAGTGGGAGACTGTACAGACCTCTTGTCTGTACTGTTTGCTCTAGTCAGTTTGAAAAAAGTAGTGAGGACATGTTTGCATATGGTGTCTGAATTAAAGACAGTGCATGAGTGTAGCAAGCCAGCCAAATCAACGCTTGACTCGACACAAACATGACAGGTGAGCCTGTCCAAAAACAGCCAGACAGGCACTGCTGTTAAAAAGAAAAAGGTCCCAGTCCCTCCCAACCATCTGACGCTGCCTTCTCTCTCACCCTCTGTAACGAACTGACCAACCAGCCTAGATCAAAGAGCTGCTGCCCTGGAGCCACAGCTATGCATCATAGCACATTAACATGATGTGGGCAGTGCTGGAGGAGAGGAGAGACTCTGGGTACTGTAGAGGTGGGATTAGTAAATGGAAAGCAGGATTTCATAGCATCCACTGGCTCCCACACATGTGAAAAAGATAAACAAACACACGCTGTGAAATTTTGCCTCAAGTTGAATGGAAGCCATCACTGTTGTTTTCGTGTCTGTCTCCCTCATGTTACATGTCCACATTGGAAAGTGCACCCTGTCCTCTCCTCTTATTCCTTCCATCCACACAACACTGACAGTTTTTACATAAAAACACTGTTTATTTCTGAACAGATGCTGTACGTCTGAAAGTTGTACAATGCAGTGCAACAGTTTGTGGAAACTGGATGACTACTAAAGAAGCTAAAGTATAGTTGTACCAATACAAGATGAAACCTGATTGAATGTATTGAATTTATTTACTCAAGACCATATTTCCAAAAATAAGAAGCAGAAAAGTAGAATGTGAATTTGTTGCATTACAGTTTATAATCCTCAATCTAATCGAATTGTGTCACAAACACTTAATACCAGTGGCAAAGCAGCAAAACTGATTTACACAAAAAATCCACTCAGCTATGTAAAATCATCATTTGGCCAACTCCACGAGTGTCAACATTTTTAGGGATTAAATATTTGTCCTCCCTGTCTCTCCCATTTATTAACTTATTCTCAGAAAAAGGCAGCCATTTGCATGCTGCCATTATTCCTGATTACCAACTCTGGAACTCTGAATCTGTCATATCCGTGAGGCCAAACAAGAGATTACTGCAAGCTGCTACAGGAAACACTGTGTAAATAATTATTTTTCAATCGTCAAAGGAATACTTCACCCAAAAAAATGCATCTGAAATTTGTATTCAATTACTCCTACTGTGTTACCATGAATTACTGAGGAACACTGTTTTCTCAATTTCTTGATTAATGGGGCAGCATGCATAAATCAACATGGCACATGGCATATCATAACTATAACAGGAAAGAGGAAAGTTGATGTGAGTGTCTGCCGTAACCAAGCTGGCTCTACCCATTATTCGAGCACAGTGCAGAAAAAGGCTGGACTTGAGAATGGTCATTTTGAGGTAACATGGGGGTAAATAACTGACCACCATTTGGTGGGTAAAATAGTTCTTTAATAACTCTAACACAAAAGTGACTTGAAGAACATGAAAACTTTTATCCACATTAGAGTGCTCATGATAGTTTGTGTTAATTGGATCCATTTTTTAATCTGGTTTATCATGATTGTCCTCATTACTTTGCTTTCTATCAGAGACTAATTATCCACACACTGCATTTCTCTTACCTGAATTTCCCAACTGTTTGTAAAATCTATACTCCAAATGGAGCTGTGGCGCCCTGGACTTTATAGGTTCCTACAAGACGAGAGAGAGAGAGAGGGAGAGTGAGAGAGAGAGAGAGAAAAAAGAAATGAAAAAAAGGTGAGTGTTTTTTATTACACAACACACAAATCAGTTTAAGCACATTGTCAATACTTTATCTACAATGACATGGTAGTTGTTTGGAATGTTAACCCTGCAGGAGAAAACTATTTCACAATGGAGACAACAATACAAAATTAATAAGTAATTTTGAAGCATTGATTCCAGCCACTCTTTCACACACTGAAGGGAAATTATAGACTTACAAAGACACCAGAAAAGCACAAAAAAATGTTTTGAGTGACAACCTTGCATAAGTCAAGATGCCGGCAATTAACATAAATGACTACAATCCTTATTTCAATGTCTAACATAACTAAAATTAAATCTCAGGTCAGACTGGTGGGATGTGAGAAGATAAAGAGCAGTTCCAGCTGGTGAACAGCAGGCTTTTGTGATGACATGGCCGATAATCAACCCACTGGGACATATTGTTCATTATAGTTGCTAGCTCAGGCTTTACAACCTAAAATGTAATCTGATTAACCCCACTCTTATGATGACAAGGGCATTATAGACAAACGTGAAGAGGATAGAACAAACACACACAACTTAATTCCTTTCCTTAATCTTCAATAGCTTTGCCACAGCCTGTGGTAAAGCCCTAGTCCACCATAGCAGTACGCAGTATCAACCACTACATGGGTCCAACAGTTTACATTATCCTGTTTGGATAGAATAGCTCTGATTTGCTAATCAATATGCAACAGCCATACATAAGATTAACCTCTATTGTAAGTAAAATGTAAATGTTGGTGATGTGTGCATTGAAGTAACCAATTAATTATAAAAGATAAAGAAGCAATGAAATGTATTTAAAAAAATCGAAAATATTTATTTAGCTCAGCAAATCAGTCAAGAGTTGCTGAAAGTGAGGTTTAATTTTTAAAAAAAAGTTTGTTTCCCATGTGCATCTAAGGCCCAAGCACTTCTATTTCAAATTATATAAACTAAAAGCTGAAAGCTGTTAAGCTCCCACATTCACTCCATTAGGCCTTTATTAAATCAGGAGCATTTTCTCTTCTGGTGCCCTGCTAGCACGTAGGAGTACACACACAAAGTATGGGTTGTGATCAATACAATGAGAGACTTCCTTTTCCATCCATTGGTCATGGCTGAACTTGGCCCTATGGGATGTATTCTGTGGCTTCACTCCGATGCTTAATCAAAAGATGGTTTATGGTTAATTAATTAACCAATTTGGTTTTAAAGAAAAAGACACACCATATCAATTGCTTTTTTGATCAATGCATTAACAGGGTTTAAAAGATATTTTTCAATTTTGTCTCTACCTTCCTTCTACAATACAGTCATGTCTTAGATATTAATACAATAAAGATTGACTTAGGCCCCTTGCTATTTTCAAGTGTAGCTTTCAGTTTCATTTTAGGCATGTCTATTCTGACAGCATGAGTCACGCTAAATTCTAATGTTTGAGAGGTGAAGACATAGAGAAAGAGCTGCAGCCCTTGTTGCAACATGTATAATAATTGTTGCGTTTGTTGACAACTTAGGCCTCTGTATGATGGATAAAAAGGTTGTTTTTGTGAAACAACTAGTAATTGTTTTTAGTCTGCACTGTCTCTTTTTAACCATTTTCTCAATATGATTAGGATAGCAAGATATGGACCCTTTTCCTGTGTTTACGTGTCTTCTTACATTACATTTTTCAAGCCAGTCAGGGAACTTTTTGTTGTTTTATTCATTATATTTGTTAAATTCTTGCTAAAATTACACCCTAAATCAAACAACCCATCTCAGATTTTCATGGCAGGGAGCCTGCATAATAAGGCTTTGTCTAACACTTATTCTTGGAGCAAGTGTTTTTGTTGTCATCCCACCACACTTTTTCTGTTACTGAGCTTATTTGCTGTGACGATACTGATATCTACAATCTGAACACTTCACAATGCAGACATTCTAATTTCAGTACTTTTGTCAAGTAGTCACTCTGAAACACTCGGATAAAAGTGAAACAATGAAAAGAGAGTTGCTCATAAAGCAATGGGGTAGAGAGTTAGATCTTAGGAACAAAACAAAAACAACAGCTGGCTCTGCAGCAACAGTGTAGTTTAACAGTTGAGTTTTGCTTTGCAAAAAAAGAAGAAAAGGCAGCCACAGGTGCTTCTTACTGAGGATAATTGATCAAAATGCCTCAAACCGTTCTAAAGATATTTGATGTGACTATATACATGATCATCTTCAATCAATGGGAGAACAGTTGAGAATTGATGTTCCCATATAATACCAGCATTTGAAAGTATGGTATGTAAGTATGAAACTTCAATCCCCCCCCACCCCCGCCCCCAACATAAATAAAACAAATAATCCTAGAGATTACGTACATGTTTTTTCTATTATGAGTGGGAATAAAATATTACAGCATCCAGCTCCAACATGATGCCAACAAGGAAAAGTGCCAGAGAAGTAAGCAGCCAGTGTGCATGCCGGGGGCTAGAAACTGAGAGTGGAAGACAGGAGGCAATACAGAGGAGTGGAGGCCTGTGGGAGGAAGACACGTGACTAGTCTGGGAGGCGGAGCGGGGAATTGCTGTAGCGTCATCCACCTCCCACATGAACACGGACAACGAGCACGTCTTGCACAACTCAGGCCATGCCAGCGAGAAGAGGGAAAGAAAATATAAAATATATAAATAATGATTCAAAACAGATGGCACCAAACCACAGGACCCTTTAAAACAGCTTACAATAGGAAACAGAGGCTTATGGCAGCTTTACGTACTTAAGAGTCATCTCTGTTCCTAGCAGATGGGCTAAGCTATGGCTGTGTAAATGACCAGAGCCAAGCTGCAAATGTCTGATGTAACATCTTTGCATATGACGAGGATTTTCCACAGCTCCTGAACATATCAAATAATCTTTGATCTGGTCCTGCTGCCGACAATCTCACTGGACACGGCAGGGCTGCAACCACAGATGCCAATTTGGAGCAGGGAATGTATTGAGAAATATTTCTGCATGCACATATCTAAAAACTGTAGTTGGCGACATCCTTCACCCATCCATTCTACATAAATTAAGTTTTGCAGGGCCAAATAAATTCATCCACTGTTTTCACTCCTCCTCAACCTCACACTGTTAATGTTGCCTGTTGTAATACATTCCTGGAATGGAGGTTTTGGTAACTGTGTGGTGTCAGAGAGAGGGCAGCTTGTGTCCAGGGCAGCTGACCTGCAGGGCGAGAAGGGCCCTTCCCTGTCAGACCTGCTTCTTTCAAGATTATATATTGTTCTTCACCAAAACAATAGATGTTGTTTTCTGCTGTACTCACACAATATCTCTCGCTTTTTCAGTTTAATAGTTTTTTAATTAATCTTCATCAGATAGTGCCATATCACTGGCCACTAGGGCTGCAACCGACAATTGATACAGTCATATATCCTGACAATCTCTTCTGTTGCAGTCATGGAGATTGTAGTATATTCTGTTGCAGTCAATTTGTATCCTTTGAACTGGAAGTAGAGCTAGTTATGATTTTGCCAATTTATAGCCATCTGACTTTTAAATCGCTGGAACATAAGATATAGTCAGAAAATGTTTGTTTCAATATGTCTGTATAAGTAGTGCATCTAATATTTATTTTTCCATTAGCAGATAAATCATTTATTCAGTAAACTGATGGAAAAACACTGACTTATACCCACCACAAGGTGATGTTAAATATACTGTCAAGTCCCACTAACAATTGTAATCTGAATTATATTTAGTTTACAGTGATACAATTATTAAAGATTAATGGATTATCAATTCTGATGCAAGTTATTTTATGATTGACAAATAAATTGTTTTCAATGTTGGACAAATGTTGTATTTTATTTTACTAAATTATTATTTTTTTATTTCTAGAATGTTTGACAATTCATACATATACATACATTGTATGTATAATGCATAATATAATAATAGCATAATATTATGTTATGTTATTATGTTAGATTTTGTTTAAGAAAGCCCTCCAAGTAATTTTGAATAGTCAAAGAGTCAGTTTTTCATCTACCATATCAAAGATCAGTGATTTTTCCCCTTCTAATATCCCTATGACCCTGAGCCAATCAGATGACAGTATATCTACAGCCACCCTTATTGGCTGGCTTCTTAGTCAAATACAACAGCACAGATTGCAGGGATGGTGGACATGAGCATATTAATAGCGATAACTTTCTTATAACAGCTGCTGCTTACAAATACAAAGGCTTACAGATTTGTTGATATCAGCACTAGCAGCAAATACTGCTCTTGTAGGACCAAATCCCGTAATTACAACATCCTGGGAACGGGTGTGAGATGAAATGTTACATGCCATTTCAAGGATCCCCTCTTAGGGAAACACACTTGAAGCTTGTAGAGATATATGATTATGTAATGACGGATTAGTGTGTGGTTTCTGTATTTGAACCTGTGGTAGCCTCTGTGGACTTGTGTGGATGGAGTAAGCCATCAGCAAAACACAAAGTCCTCTTCCTGGGATTAACCAACGCTGCATATGATGTCATGTGGGCTAAATCTGATCTCTGCTCTAACACAGCTGAGAAAGATCAGAGCTGACTTCAGTCACTGGACGGAGTAATGACCACCAAATGAAGAGGGGGGAAAAAGAAACGATCAATGATAGATGCAACAAATAACATTAAAAGCCAGCAATGAACTGAGTTATTGCACAACTAAAGCCACAAGGACTCTGTGCTGCATGCCAAGCATCTGGTCAAAACTTAAAATGTGCATTAAAACAAATAAAACAAACAGGAATGTGAAAAAACCCTACGGTTTGGTAACCACTGAGAAGCTCTGCTAAAGTAAAAAAAAAATTGTTAGTTTTAATCTTACAATTACTAATTTTCCAAATTTAGCTGTGGGATTTACTGATGTGGATGCCCTTTGACCCCACAAACAATATTCTGCTTTTTAAAAATGTTTAAATACAATAAAACAGACAGCTGCAAAGATGTTATGTAGTGCATATATAAACATTTGCGATTTTTGCCATCTATTAACCCAGTGTGATATCCGGCATGTGGATATGTATGTCTATGTGTGCCATATTCAGGGGAACAGACGCAGCATTATGCATAAGGCCCAGAATAGACCCTGACCTTTGCGTGACACCCAGTAAACCATTTCACAATATGCAACTGGCAATGTGACTCCCCTATCTTAGACAGAGCAACTCAAATGTCAACAGAGTGCATCCCTACTCAGCAAACCTCATACGATGCTAATGGCTAACTGCATGGCTAAAACAAATGGACGATTCGAGTGTGTGTGTAGTAAATGTGTTTCTCTGTCCATGCAGTCTTTATGGTCAGAGGTGTCTCTGGTTGGGAGGTTGTGTTAAGGAGCGAGCGGTGTCGGAGAGCAACAGCTGGCCGGTGTCCAACACTTCTCCTGTTTCAGCTCAGATTTAACACGCCCAGATGGAGCCATCAGCTGCCTCCCAAAACCCAGAGCGATAATCGGGCACTGCTTGAAATCAGCCAGAATTAGACATCAATTGTATATTCTGGAGATTTTGATTGGAGAAAGAGGGTAACTGTGGTCTCTGGATTTAGGTTCACTTTGTGTGCAAAATTTTAATCATTATCATGATTTAGAACATTATTTACTGTGTTAAAATGTGTCTCTTTGTGGTGGAGGGGATTAAAAGCTACATTATTGGACAGTTAGCATGTTATCTCATTGTCAATACTAAAGATGGCTTTCAAAGCAGTTCAAATGCAATGTCTGGTGGTATGATTATGAGGCTTTGGGCAGATCTAAGAGAGTGGCCACATATATTTTAAAATTACTGAGAAAGTGTATTTTGATGTTAATTGACTTTTATGATGGAAATAGTTACTGACTTAGGAAGTTGCAGAAGCCTCTGAAAATGTTACTTATCAGCTTTAGCAACATGTTGTATAGGCAGGGGAAGGCAAACGCAGCACACAATGTTGCCAGTGATAGAGTCAGGGGAAGTTCCACTTGTGTAAACCCAAGAGGCAAGTGTCCTTTGTCATTTTACAGAGGAGTGAGGCGTGGCGTAAGTACAATGTATTGTGTTGTGTTGTGTTTTCCTCATTTGTTTAACTTGGAGCCTGTACCCAACATAAATGTTTTCCATCGGATCCTGGCATAGTTAGGAATAATGACACATTGCAGTAACTAAATAATAGGACACAGAGTTATTTTTGTTGAGATCTCTTTGGGTGTTGTCGTTCAAAAAAACGCAATGGATAACTTGTAGGCTTTTGAGAGTTTCCCAGATTCTAAGACAACCCAGGTTGGGGATGATCCTAAATAAATAGCTACAAGCACCCTGGCAATTTATTTTATGGCCCAATAGTGGAATGATCTGGCTACAGTAAAGTTAGATACAAGACCAACTCAGCATCAGTTTTCACCAAAGATTAGACTGAAGGCAAAAAGTCTGTGAAACAAACAACAGGATTTGGTGAGCCTTTGGTGGGTGGACTTTTGACCCTCTAAGGGGGTTCAGAAGGCATGCTCCACTGTAAAAAATGCTTTATATATCTAAAAGATTTAATTTGGTTCACTTTCAACAGCAGAACTAATGGGCTAAAGCTATGAGGAACTTGGTGTTCTTGTAAACAAGTTTGATAAATAATATAATAATGAACACACTGGTTGCACAGAAGTGAATCATGGTGATGACATGGTAGGAAAAAGTCACACCCACAGAACTGTGACATTAGGCTGCGACACTGGCATTAAATTCAAAAGGAAGCTATCATTAACACATAGCCAACATACAATTCCTGGCATTGTTTCAATCCACAAAAAATGTGTAGTAATAACATTTTTAAGAAGTTCAAATATGATAGAATAGCCAATATGATGTAGCTGTGCTGTGACAGTATTATCATCATAAAATCTACAATGAAAACTTAAGCCTCCGGCTCAACTGAACATTTACAGTTAGGCTTTAGTGCGTTTACCTCATTAGAAAAAAGTACATTTTTCTCTCTGCAAAGGGCCTAATGTAAGCCATGATAGCTAACATTAGCTATTGTTAGCCCTTGTTCCAATGAACCTCTGCCAGACCTGAATATAGGTGGTTAAAAGCAAACTTCAGCTACACTGGTTTTGACATAACAACAGTAGAGAAACAGAGAAACATACTTGCTGGTGGGAGTTCAAGGTAAACTTGATGCAAGACATTACCATAACAGTAACTACTAATTTACTTAGTACAAAACATGTTTCACGCCTTAAATCAGAATACTGTGTTTAATAGGGGCAACAATTCTTACTATGCATCTGAGGTGGATGTTAAACCTTAAAAATGAATATTTCAGTATAATACTATAGGCTTATCACAGCAAATCTTTTGACGTGCCATAGCTGGAGAAGAAAAGATGTAATTACTTCCATTAATGCCTGCTTTGGTCCTTTAATGTGCATCAATAAGCCATGTCAAAGACACAGCATGCAAAATTGCATGGCTGTGAAAGACAGGGCACGGATAGCAACCATTCGTAATACTATTAATGACACCAGTGGTTATCCTCTAGAGACATGCAAATGTCTGCTGTGATGAAAACTGGTTTTAGGTTGACCATAATTCAAATTTGCTAAACTACAGACTCAGCAAAACAATAGAAAGCATACCTGTCCTATTAATCATGGTATGTACTACTTTTAAAAACAGGCCATGTAGCAATTTTTTTTTAATTTCTCACATGGTATGTTGTTGCTTTCATTCAAACCTCAAACTTTGCCTTGTTGTCTTGCAGAGCAAAAATTCCAAAATAGACTTGAGGTCAATTTGGCTTAAAGTCTTTTCAAATTACCATCATGTGATTCTGGTTTGGTCATTTTGGCTGGAGTTTACAACTTCAATTATGATTCTTTACAGAAAGCAAAGACAGAGGGCTGCCGTGTAAACTCATGGCAGTCACCATAACCACAAAAAAGAAAGTGTGATAAACTGGTAAACTGTTGCTCTCGCCTTGCACATTACATATCATTTAGAGAAGAATACAGTGTCGGCTAAACGCCTTACAAAAACACTTCAATTGAAATTGTGATGTGCTTTGCCATGTATCAGGATATACATAAGGTACAATTACCCAGCACAAAGCTCTACAGGCACACACCCTATGCTATATTCAAACCTACATTTTGTACAGTCACAATTTGCACTTGCATTTCTATGTAAAACTATGTTCTTCTTGCTATTCAAAAAGTCAGCAACATTTAGACTCTCCTGAGCAGGTTTAATGACCGATATTAAATCAGCCTTAAAGCAACAACTGGTTTGTGTGAACATACTGTGTGGCTGCAGGCTACTGATTCATCTGAGAATTAATTAGTTAACTGAAGGTAGGCCTTTACATGCTTTCGACATCCAAGGATTTATTCATTTAGCCTGCCCAGCATGCTCTCTGGAGAGGCCAAGCAGCGTAGGGAAGAACTTAAATCGTCAAAATGTCACTTTAATTCTAGCCAAACATGCTGATAGAGCTTTTGTCCCTTCACAGTTCTTTGACAACTGCCTCATGGCGAGCTGGTGTAAGCTGCTGAGCTAGCCTGCAACAAGAGTTGCTTGTCATGCTTCAGTGGGAGGCAGACAGAGGAGTCCAGTACAACACCTCAGATTTCCTTCAGAGTATCACGACTGACCAGTACCGCCAGTGGCTTCACTCACATAAACCACCTTACTGTTGTGCCTCTGCATCAGTGACTCAGCCTGAAAAAAAATCAAAAGCCTGACAGAAACTTTCCACTCTTCTACATACATAGACTACAACTACATATCATAGTATACAGGTGTTGTTTGGTAACAAAACAGAGCATGTAATGAAAGACTTAAAAGCATTATTAACCCTTTAAGGTACAACTCCATAACAAGCTGAAAATGAAATGTGTTTCCCATCGTTGCCAAAAAAAACGTTGGCTTTCATGCCATAACAATGCCAACCATAAAAGGTTGGTAAACCTTTTATTTCACACATCACATCCAGCAGACACACAGAAATAGGGCTGGGTGAAAATAAATACAAATCTTTCAAAGTTGGGGTCATATCGCTCAAAAACAAACAAAAACAGAATTAGTTTGCAGTTGCATTCTTCTTATAGCTCTGTTGTGGTTCTCACCATGATAGAGACACTGATCAGAACAAAGGCATTGTATTGAATGTTAAATATGCAATCTCAAAGTCCAAAACAATGACTTGAAAAATTGAACTGCTGAGCTCAGGGGAATTGAGGTGCCAAGTAATATTTGTCTGTGGGAGCTCATGTTACATATTGACATGAGGCAAATTGTGCAGATTTAATTATCCTCAAGTTGTCTTTCACAGTTGACTAGAAACCTAGCTGGCTAATTAGCAATATCCTTTCCCAGCAAAGAAACACCACTCACTTGTGGTGACTTTTTTTCTCATGTCTTTTTGAATAACAAGGTGACATTGTGAGGTTTCTTGACTAAAGTGAGCAATTTCCAACTCATGAGAAACAGCCATGTCTTTTTTTTTCTTATTCAGCCAAGTCGGGGAATTACCACTAATTAGCTTCAGCTAATAATGTCTGCTAGGGACACTTGTTATTCTGGCCAGAGCGTTTGAGTTCACAGGCTAAAAATAAGGATGGACTACGACTGTATTTTTGGTGGCAATGTGCAATTTCAATTGAAAGTCTCTAATACAGCTGTACTTTGAACAAGCACTGCCAACATACATAGGGTAAAACACTGCTCAGTGTGTAGATGGCAGGCACACAATGCACAGTAGGTCCCTGTGTTTACTGTTTGTCTCCCTATATGGTCAATGCAATAACAGCCCCCTCTCCCTGAGCTAGGAGAGGCGCACTGTGCTGTACAATAAGTTCCAACATTCAATTCTTACACTGCTCCCATGTTGGCCAGATATTACAGCTACATGTCATTGTCAAAAGTGTTTGTACAAAAGGGCCTCTAACTGGTTTATTACTTTTTACTGATAATACTAGCATTTACAAGCTACATGTCTCACAGGTACCTCCCATCTGTCAATGGCTGAACAAAAGCTGTAAAGATGGTAACTGTTCACAGGGTTAGCTGGTGGAAATGTCAGTGAAAACCGATTCAATTGGATTTCTGAGCCCAAAGAATGGATTAGAGGGGTGTGTGTGCACATAACCTGCACCTAAGGCTGCAGGCTTAAGGTAGGGACACAATGATGGGGTCACGAGAGGGCTGATGACCTTGATAAGGAAGTACCCTAACAACAATGGCAAAGGGCAAGAAGGCACTACACCAAGATAGCAAAAGCATAAAAAAAGTAGAACATAGTGATGTGGAAAAACATTTCAGGGAAAAAAAAGAGGATTAGATTGTCATTTTCTCAGTGGACAGTTATGTCACTGTGCCAGGGGAGTGTATTGATGGTGATGGTGGTGTCCCTTTAACCTTTAAATGAGCCTTATGGGTGCTAGTCTCTTCAGCTAAGCCTTGACAGAAAGTAGCATTAAATGCTGCTGCCTCCATCACACAGGCGTTTGTCAGTGTGAGAAAGTGTCCAGCTGAACCAAAGACTGAACCACTGTGTGACGACAAGGCCTACTAACAAAGACGACCTTTCAGCACTCAGCAGTTTCCCCCTTCTCTCTTGCTTTTTGCAGCAGCATTCACAGCAGTTGCAAAACCACTGACAGAGGATCTTGTGCACTGGCCTGCCATACATCTCTATCTCTGCTATCACGTGGTGGAGCAGGGTGACACTGGCATTCACCTTTGTCCCAGGTGCAGGCAGGCACCACCCACATGCCCAACGCTGCAAGTTGGTACACAGGATACTCAGCACATAAAGGCACCAGCTCAACACTGAGTAATCACTATGTTCTGTCCTGCAGAAGCTGGCATCTGCAATTCCTTACGTTGCAACAAAGGAGAGTGATTAAACAAGTTTGGACCAGAAAACAAATCATACTTTTTTTTTTTATCTAAATAGTTTCCTTATTGGCTTTTCAGTAGATCAACTACACTTCACTCAAACAGTAACAAAGTGATAACTAATAACTTAAGAGGTTTACTGAGACATACAGCAGATCAGCAACAACTACATTTTAATGACAAGGGGAATATAAAAGTAACTGGGTGTACACTGTTTACATATAACAGACTTGCTGCTATTAACCACAGTTACTTTGGCTTATAATGTTTTTTTAACTGCTTCTGTATAGTTCATAATTTTTGCACTCTTCTTATACTACCTGTAGATACTTCTGGCTTTTAGTATGAGAATTTTATTTAAACCCCTTTTGTCTGTAGTTATTTCTGTCCTTGTGCTGTGCTTATAAGGTTCATATTCCTATTCAATGGAGATTAAACTGTGAAACATAGTACTGTGTAACAGAGCACTGTTAACTCTTACTTTTTTCCTCGTCCTATACTCTTATACTGCTCATAGATAGAATCTTAAGTGATTGTTGGCAGTTACCAGTGAAGTGACTGACAGCCAACAGAGGAGAAACTACTCATGTCAAGCATGTGTTAGCAGGTGCTCATAGATAACAGGGCTGTCATGTGCGTTTGTCCATAAGGAAGAGGTCAGTAACAGTCTCTGACAAAACACAGGCCCTACTGCACAGGCAGTGACATTCACTGGGTTACCCCAGGGAGCTGTGAGATCAGGGACAGACAGAAACATGTGGACAGACAACTGTGCCAGAGTCTGGGTTAGCCCGAGAATCGACAATGGAAAAGCCCTCTCCGTGTCAGACGCAACAACACCAGTGCTTGAGACAAAACGAATAAATCTTAAAGAGCCGATTGTCTAGTTGGTATTAAAAATCAAAGCCAACCAGAGATAGCTATTATGGAAATCAAAAGAAGTAATTAGCCAGCATCATTCCACCAAAATTTAAATTAACAAGAAAACATTAACTACAACTGAAATTAGTCTTCAACATTAAATCCTAAATAAATCCAAGCTCTCATAATCAGGCCCTACTTTTAGCCGGGCCTTGTCTCGCTTGTTGACACCATTAGCACACTTCCTCTTCTCCCTATTATACATTCAATAAAGGCTGGGTCCAGTGGGCCACGAGATACATGGAGCAGTGTTAGGGCCCTAATGCCAGATCCAGATATAGCTGGACACCATGGGGATAAAAATACCTAACAGATGGAAGGGTTCACAGGCAAGGGGGGAGAGGCAGCAAAGCACAACTAGAGATTTCAGAGGAGAGGAGAACTGCAATTACAGCTGTTTGCTAACCTCTGCCTTCTATGTGGTTAGCAAAGCCTTCAGTGGATGCCCATTCAAAGATAATGACCTCGTTGGGAGATACGATGTGGTGGAGATGACGCCAAGCCCACCCATCAGCTCCAGTATGACTACTTAAGTTTGAGTAGGGCCTTGCTTACATTAAGGTCACTGCCAGGGAGAGGGAGAAAATATCTGCAAATGATCAAAGACCTACAAGTGGCAACACATTTATAGCATTAAAAAAACATCATGTGAAGATGAAACTTGATGTGCAGAGGAAATGGTTGCACAGTCACTGGCTGGCCTAGAATCTAACAATCAGAAAACAAACAGGCCTTGACATTTCATGTGGTTTCTCACAGACGCTGCTAAACCAGTGGCAAAAAAAAAGGTTTCATGCTGACACAAAACAAAGACACAGTAAATTATTGATTGCTCATAGGGCCTGCAGAAAGCTTATTAGAGAGAGAGCTTCCAAAAGGATTGACCCTAACTGCACTGACTGATGACAATATAGTATAAGTTGCTGAAAAGCAAAAAAAAATAAATTATAAAGTTATAAAGAATATGGTTGACATTTTCCAAATTTAAAAAAAAAGGATGAACCAACCCTTTTTTATACCAAGTTTTAAGAAATCAGGGATTTTATAGGTTTTTAAGTATAACATTCAATCACCTGAAGTAAAGAGAATTAATTTCAAAACACAGAAATTAATATATATTGACCCTTTGTTTTTTTTTCTAGCTGTTCCTATTATTTTGGTTTTGTTCAAGGAATTGTGTCAGATTCAGACATATACTTGAAAATGTAACAGTTAAAATTAAACATTTCCAGCTTTATATAAACCCCGGGAACTAAAAAAAAATCTTGCAGCTAAAAATGACGTTTCCTGTTAAGATTGCCTGAGTTTCAAAATGCTGCAAAAAAGGAAAATAAATGTCTGTCCTGTGAATAAAAACACCAGTCAAGATATGGTCTAAGACATTATCCAGCCTACTCTCCTTCACCTTACGTTTTTGATAAACACAAGCTGAGAATGGCTGACTCATTAACAGAACATAGAACCGGGCTGTAAGAGGAGGGGGTGGGGAACAGTTCCCATTTACTTCCTGCATCTGACTCTCTTAGGTCAAAGAGTCAACCGCTCCAGAAGAGCCGACTGCACATTAAAATAAGGGATTCCTACAGCATTTTTGGAGTAAATTCCAAGCACTAAAAACCATAAAGTACTGAATAAAAAAATATCAAGACTCTTGAAGCCATCATTGTCTAATCTAAAGGGTTACTGGAATAGAATTGTGAAAAAAATTGCAGGGGAAAAAGCACGTTTTGATGGCAGTAAATCTTAATTTTATCAAAATCGCAATATAAACAAGTGCAATATCCGAGCCAAAAGAAGGTGCTATATTTATTTAAGAATAAATTTGTATCATAGTACCATTCAAAACCATGAGTTGTTGTGTTGCAGAGCTGTCTTGGCCAACAAAACACATTTTGGAGACATTAGAAATAATTATGCCTATTTCTTTGATATAGATTCTTCACAAAAGATAATGCATATTTATTTTAAAGTACTTTACACTGAAAATTGGAATAAGGATTCCCTCCAATGTTGTGAATGATGTCACAAGTGGGATATCAGAGAAAATACTCTCAATAAGATCTTCTTTCCAAATCGTGAAGCCTCAGTTAGCAGGAATGATTGTATAGATAAAATCACCAGATTATGAACATTTTGCAGGAGTATATTCAATAAAGTATATTCTAAAGAACAGTTAATATTAACATTTTTTCTTTGTACAAACCCTCTAAAATAAAAGTTAAATATATTTTTTACTGCTAGGAAAAAAAAAAAAAAAGAAAAAAAAAAGGATGTGGACTGATGTACCATCAGTGCGCGGTGCATACGTGGAATTGTGAGATTCACATTTGTGAGTTCATGTTACTTCACCAAACCAGAGGGTGTACTTACCAATTTGATGGCCACATATTCGTTAGTATAGAGATTTTTTCCCAACCGCAGCTCTCCAAAGTTCCCACAGCCGATTTTTTTACCCACACGGAAGTTTGGGCCAACCATAAGAACTCCAGAATTGGTCCCTGAACTCCGGCCCCCATGTCCAGTCCTGCTGCCTGCCGTCTTAGACATCTTTTTCCCTTCCTCTGTCTCTCCCTTGCCCCCTCTCTTATCAAAATCCATAAGCTTGTGATACCCTGGCCTCTCCACGGTTATTCTCCAGCCATGCAAACCATAGAAACTCCAATGACAACGACAGAGGATGCTTTAGGGAGGGGGAGGGAGACAAACTCTCACAGGACAGAGGAAAGGTGTTGCTGCTAAAATGTGCAATGTTTCAGAAGACACTTAAATGCGCTCAAGTGCCCGGCGTGTCTATCAGACAGCTCTTCTGCTTCCCTTTTTTTCTTCGTGTTCCCTGTTTACCAGAGGGGCTCCTTTCTTGTGTGCTTCTCCAGCTCCAGTCTCAGAGTAGCATATCCCTGCCTGAAGAATAGGCAGGTTGTGCTAGGATGTGCCCACAGATGCACATAAAATACTAGTCATAAAAAAGCACTCCGAAACCCAGCTACTGCATCCACAAGGCCACTTGGGAACATCTCCTGGAGTGCCTCATTCCTTCTGGTCAGCCTTCAGTGACACAGTGGACACTCTCCATGTTGCAGGGCCACAGCAGACGAGCCAACCCGGACTCAGAGAAAACAGCAACGTGAAAAGACAGGTAATGGATGGGTTTGATGTTACGTGGATATCTGGGGAAAAAAAGAAAAATAATAAATAGTACAAATTAATACTGATAATCAGTCAGTCTTCTGTTTCGCCTGTAACAAAACAAAAACAACACAGATCCTGTGTCACAAATAACACTACTTTCATACATTTTTTGCAGTTTAAAGATTTTTTTAATGAAGAAAAACAAATGATTACTATTTGAAGATGAGAAACCCTCAGGAGAAGTTATTCCGCTCTATAAGTATAATGAAATGCACTGTCAGAACAATGAAAGCATAACCTGTGAAGCAGTCAATATGAGACAAAATATGGGAAAACTTAATCGGTCATTATCTGTTCTCATAACACTTTCAAAGCCATGAAGAGATTAACATTTTCAGAAAAAAAAACTTTAACCTTTTACTTGACGATCAAATTCTGTCTACTGTGGTTGTTCCATACTATAGCTGAAATGAGATCTTCCTCCAGACCAGCACAAGGCAAATTCAATAAAGCAATCAATATGAGCGGAAATATTCCACAGTGGACCTCAGGCATGAAAAAAAGATCTCTTTTAAAATTAAACACATTGTCTGAAGCCCAAAACAATGCTTTACCGGGATTTTGTAGAAAATTTTACTTTTATAAAAGAGACTAATTTTATCTAATGTTTTTGAGTTAAATTACAAGCTCAATCCTCAACAGCATTTGCAAATATGTGGATCCTCGGAGAAATTCAAAACAAGAACAGTGAAAAGAGATCTGAACACTTTTGATTTTATGTATAAAGAAGGGGCCAGGACTAAAAAATTAGTAAGTTAAAAATGACAAAATGTAACAAGCATACAGTAAAACAGAACCAACACCTGGCACATATAATATCTATCATAACCATAATTTCAGTTTGCCTTGGCATTGTAACATGGCCCTCTCTGTGCAACTTTTCATTAACAATCACATGCAAACAGCTCAGTCTAGAGCAGCTGTTCAAACTCCCCTATGTCCAGGATCTAAGATGTTAGTGATGCTGAAGAGAGCAGGTAGTGCAGCACTATCAAGAGACAGCAGCTCTTTCCTATGGAAAGGCACTTACACAGATCAATGACAGCTGTAATGCCTCTTCTCATCATAACATTTGCAACATTGGGATAAGTATTGTTGTAGGGATTTGGATATGGTCTGGTCTACAGCAAGCTCAGCCGTATCTGAAAAACTACTGTAGCCAGCAGAGGGCTAAAATACAGTATGATCAGAAATAAGTATACCAGCGAGAGTGAGCTTTGTGTTATGTACAATATTTGTTAATTCATTAGGGACTAGACGATAGACCCATTGAAATTACACTCACAACTGAAACCTAACATGTTTTTGGTGCATGCGTGAGAGACAAAAACAATAACACAATCCATTTAAATCCACTGAACATCTTGAGTTTTTCTGCACTTTTTCACTACTGCAGTAAGCAAGCCTGAGAAAAGGAACATATTGATAAGCCAGGTGTGGGTGCAGTCAATCATTACGCTGTCGTTTCTTCCTTGAAGAGAGGGGCATGGTGATACTTACTTTAAAAAACGACAAGAGACTAGCCTACCTGGTCACAAGATTTGGAAATGCATCAAATGAGTTGAGTAAAAGCAAAGTCATGATCACAACACCCACTGTAATAAGTATGCTACGACAAGCACATCTTTTTTTCAAGGTGACCCAAAAACAACACTAGCCTGTGCTTTTAAAACAAACGTATGTTGATAATTGAAAAGGTAGAGATGTCCCTGAAAAAGAACAAAGATCTAAATAACTTACTGTCTGTTAATGTTTTTTTTTTTTTTGCAACATTCACATGTCTAGACTGTCTCATTTCAGGAAGTTGTGTATTGTTTTCACGTCAGCTATAACCTACCAAGTGTCTAAAACATACAGACGGAGCAGTCATATATACCAAGTTTAGTACCACCTAAAAATACAGAACTTTGCATGATACGCTCGCAAAAAGAAAAGAAAAAAAACCTTAGGTCTAAACGTCAGCTTACTCCAATTAACATTGTGGTCGATGCAGTTAGCTAGTAATAACACGACACAGGGTGATTTCAGATGTTATTACATGAATAACAACAAACAACTGACAACCTCAAATAGACAATACACAGTAAAACCTTGATCAGATATACAAAATGTCATTTCGTACGGTTCAATATATCTGCCTTGTAGAGTTTATATCAATGCTAGCTAATAGCAAACTGGCTAGTGAATAACGTTAGTGGTTGGCAGCTGTCATTTGACGGTTAGTTTCGGTATCTGAAAGTAGCAGCTCCCTCTCTCTAATAGCATAACATTTATTTGGTGTAATTAGATGAGGAAAAAATAAATGTATGAACCGATAAGAGTCTTCATGAGGGTTACCATTACATTAGCGGGTTCGGCGGACAAGGCCAGATTACTCTCAGGCTATCTATGCGTTAGTTAGCAAGCTCAAGTTAGCTTGATATCGTTAAATCGCGGCCAGTTGTTTCTGATAAACCCTTTTTACCGTTGTCACATAAAAACAGATTTAGGGATGGATCAATCCAGAAGTATACGTTTATCTCCCATTCGCAGCTAAATCGAAATGCCACATAGCAGTATTGAGCTAACCTAGCTAGCACCTACCAAAAACACCGTTCCTCTTGGCCCAACGCCTGATAAAAAAAATAAAAAGAAAACAGCTAACGATGTAACGTCAGCTAATCTATTAACAACACTCTACCATAAGGAAATAAACTGGCAAACCGTTACAGAAATGATGTAGATTTAACAAGTCGAAGAAGGACGGAACATAAAATATTCATTGATTGTCATTCCCTGTGCTACATTAACCTGGTTAGTTAGTAAATGCTTAATAACTGAGCGATAAAACGTCCCAAGCGACGATGTAACTAGTTAATGTCACCAAGTGGAGCAGCGTAGTAATAAAATGGTTCGTTGTTTCACCTGAGAGTGTCGTAATGTGAGTTCAGATTCCAGCCGTTACCCCCTGACCACTGCCGGGCAACTCCTTAATCCTGAACAACCGACTGCACACCAACGGCAGCCCGGGATCTCTTACCGCTTAGCTCTCTAGCTAGCCATTTAGCGAGCTAGCACATGAAACATTAGCAGGAGCGGTAGCTAATGTACGGCGGGACGCTGTCTTTAAAAACACACCAGCTACGGACACATTTCTAGCGCCAACGGAGAGTATGTTACCTTAAAAGTTTAGTTATCGAAACGCAGTCGAAGTCATGGCGCTTCGTGTGCGGGTATCTTTTTCATTTCATTGCTCTTCTTGTCCTCAAGTTGCTATGATTTTGCTGTTGTCTCTTTAAGCCTCCCTCAGCTGCCGATACCCAGGCGCAGCGTCACGCAGGCTCACAGCCACCGCGTTACGTTAAAAAACTGACGTAACAGGTTTGGAAAATAAAGCAAAAAGTCAGGCGTGCGTAGCTCATTGAATAGCAGCCTCAAACTGATGGATTTATTTGACAAATTTACACTTTTGAAAGGGCTGAAGATAAGATAGTGAGAAGACAATCAGACATATGCAGTCTGGTAAACGTGTGCAATACAATTGTATTCTTTAGTTAGCTCATTTATAATACAAATATGAAGATTGTTTTCATATGATGATGATGATGATGATGATGATGATGATGGGGTTTTTTTTTTTGCAACAGCTCCGTCCAGTGTCATTATTTTGAGTCAACAACGGTGAAAGGAGTACATATATTTCGCTTGAAATAGTAACATCACAGTTTGTTTTTTTTTTCTAATTAAAGTGAATGAAAAAAAGTTCTGGTAAAAGTAAAGGTATTTGCAATATACAATACTATTCATAACAACGCCCATTCTTGTGTACTGAGAGCTGCTGGTGGAATAAGTACTCTGATCTTTTATAAAAGTACAATAGCCAACACCACAGTGTTACAAAACTAAGTAATGAATAAAACGTATCCATTTAAAATATAATTTAAATAGAATATTTTTTATGTATTGGCTTCAAGATATACCTATGTACTTAAAGTTGGTAAAACCGGGCATATATTCCTAAATTTGCTTATTAAAGTATAAGTAAGGGACTCATTGCTCAAGGCATGATCCTCTTTATTTTTTTTGTTTGTTTTGCCACAAATGTATCCAGTGTTACCACAGTCAATTTTTTGTGTCAAAAGTGGTGCGATACACAGTGCGGAAAACATTATAATTCATATGTTGTTGATTTTTTTTTTGTGTTATGTGATCTTGTGTTTTTTGAATAAATTTATGAGTCTAAAATTTTTTTCAAAATACTAATAAATAAGAAACATATGCAAGAATAAAAGAATATCAATTTTAAAAAAGGAAAATAGAACAGTAGAAATATATAATATATAAATAATGCCTATACTTACTTTTACCAATATGTTTGGTACATTTAATGGCATATTCACTTTTAGATCAAGTAGTTAACTAAATTGTTTATATATTTTTGACTTGGAAGCCCACCATAACTTTCACTTTCCACCACTCCTTAAAAGCCCAGAATGGCACCACATGTCCAATGAAGCTAATCCTAAATCATCAAACTGAATCATCATCCAGCCTTATATTAAATAGTTTGCATTTCTTTCCTGAAATAGACCTCTGAATGAGTGTAAGTAGTGAACCTTAAAAACCTCAAAGAAAAACAAAAACACCAACAAAGAAAATGGGTACAAATTGTTTTAATTTCAGATTTCTGGTGTGCCTAGTTACAGATAAGGATCAAATGCTTTAACCATCACTGTTAGGGTGTGGTTATTTGCCATAATAAAGGCTGAATGAAAAAATGTAAATGTGGTGTTCTTTCTTCTTTTCATGTAAGAAACAACAAACGCATAACAGTAGCAAACAACCTGTAGATGTTAAATTAAACCCCACTTGGAATTAAGACTGCATAGAGAGACTGACAGTTATTCAGTAAACCTTAATAAAAATGTATAATGTGTCTGTCGTCAGGCTGAGAGGGACAGGGCAGTAAGTGCTTCTCCACTGTGTCTTTTCCCATGCACGGTTGCTTCAGGTGTACCTGAGTCCACAAGGAGCATTGATGTCGGGTCAAGCAGGTCTACAGTTACAGCCCCAGGTGAGGGTGAGGCACAACTTTACTGGAACAAGCAGTCTGAAGGGAGAGGCTACAGTTTTTAGTAACTGACGATGCATGAAGCCCCAGGGCTGCGCTGCGCTGCTGTATGATGGGCCAGTATACCGGGGGAAGGGCGAGCTCCGTGGACAGCAATCCCACAACCGGCTGGTGAGGCGGGTGGCCGTAGCGCTCCCCCGTCATGAAGGGGAACAGAGGAGGAGAGTGGAGACGGAGGGCGCAGCGTGAAACATCAGAGTCTGCAGGAGTTAGAGATGGACAAACATCCCTTGTTTTATCCACATGAGGAGAAAGAAGAGGAGGGCAGCACAGAGGAGGAGGAGGGATGTTGCTGTCAGTGTGTGATGTGGTCATTTCCTGCTTGTCTTCTGTCTTGACGTCCTCCTGTCCCGCCATGCTGCGTTGTGGTGCCTCGTCTAGACTTTGGTCTCTGGACAGCGGGGAGCACCTCTGACCTTTACGAAACTTTGCCCTCCTGTTCTTAAACCAAACCTGGATGAGAGTAGAACAGCAATGGTAAAGCCTTATGTTGTGTTTACAAACAGTAAAGATGGACAGCTTCATAAAAGAAGGGTCAATATGCAAAACATTTGACATGTTATGTATTATTGGTCTACTACTGAACTTAAGGAACATATACACAATATTTTGTGTGTACGTATATGTTGTAATATGTATTATTATAAATCATCCAACATTTGGATGTATATATAATGGTCTCTATTTTCATCCATTGAAAATGAAAAAAAATACTTTAATACTTTTTTAAAATGTATCCTAAATTTATTTATTGATTTGATTTATTATTTTTTTATTTATTTTATTGAAATTATAACCAGGTAATATTTTTCTTTTTAATTTTAATTTATATTTTGTGCTCGTTGCTTGTATATTTATTAAACAATGAAATTTGAAAAAAAGGGGGGGAAATTAAACTGAAAAAAGAAAAAAAAGAAACCAGCTTTAAAGGGCTTCAAAAATGTAAACACTATTCTACTACGTGGAATATAAGTTATAATCCTGAAGCAAAACTAAAGGTAACAACATAACAATATTTATAAAAAGCTGATTTTGAGCAACATCAGTGGTCAAATTGATAAATTTTCTTCATATGTGAGAGGGATTGGATCGGAATTATGCAAACTATATGACATGTTTCTGTTAGTATTTGTACATATGAGTATATGAGTCTGTGTGCAAAGTAATGACAGCTTTTGAATTGATGTAGGGAAGGAAAAAGTACAATATTTCCCTCTGAAATGCATTTCAGTCCATGTTTGAAGTTGCATAAAATAAAATACTGTTGTATGGTAAAACTATTGTGATAACTACAGAATTTGACTAAATGTACTGAGTTACCATCCTAAAGAGTACCAGCAGTAGGCCTGTATGTATGCATTTGCTGAATTGTAAAAGAGTCCATTCTCTTTTTTTGCCTCATTAAAGTTACATGTCACAGAATGTATATCCCTTTTAAAATATGAATGCAGCGGGTTTTTCGATGCTTTCCAGCTAAATGCTGACCATAAATTAATCACTATAAGGATGCAGTTTTGTCGGGTGGGGCAGGCTCTTACCTGGATGCGAGCCTCCGGCAGGTTGATGCAGACGGCCAGCCTTTCTCTCATGCCAACATCTGGGTACTGAGTCTGCTGGAAGGCTTTCTCCAGAGCCTGCAGCTGAGACACGGTGAATGCCGTCCGGCTGCGGCGCTGCTTCTGCTGGTTGCCATATCGAGCCTCCAGGATAAGCTCTGAGCAGAGAGAGAGAGAGAGAGAGAGAGAGAGAAACAAAAACAAAAACAACGGTGAGTCAGCAGGAACCTCTTTTCAACTTACTGTAGTAGGAGCAGGACAGGAAGGTTAACATTTATCACACAGAGCCATGTTGTTTGTCATCGTCATTAGGTTTAACCTTATTTTAGACTTCTATTCATTTAAAAAAGTACCTTTATTCTTACAGGAGGATCAGATGAACCTGTAAAGTATAAATAATAAAAAGCTTTGCACTAGTGGCAGCTGTACCAGAAGAATGCCAGATATGAACATAGAAACAGAAAAATGGAAAAGGTGCAATGATTCACTACAGGTTAATAGTGTAAAAATCCCAATTGGTAACTTAAATTCAGACATTTTTTTGAATCAGGTTTTCTGAAAGGTTATTTTAAATATGCATATGATTATCACATTAAATATGTGCTAAATGGTGAACATTTCCAGAACAGAAAAATGAACATTGGGTAAAGAAACATTTTTTTTGTGATTTCTTTATCCAAATTTGTGTTTTATTTTGTTTCCTTATAATCGTCATTTTTGTTACAGTGGGAATTTTGGAAATCTCATTTATTATCACTCTATCTGTATAAACCTTCACAATATAGTCAGGAATAAAACTGGAAAGTTTGGTAAATGATACTGAAGTTGGGATCTATGTTTTCAGAGAATGATAAAACTTTATAAGAAAATGGCTGGGAAAGTGTCATCTCATTGTATTTTAATTATATAATATTTTTTTATTTAATTTTGTTCAATATCACTTTGTGAATGTAAATGTACATACATTCATAATCAGTATGTGATGAACTTTATTTGATTAATTGTGTGTAGGCCATCTTTGTTATGTAATGTAACACAATTTTACAATTATTTATATATTCACGTGCAATGTATCCTCTATGATGACTGGAACAAAATAATACTTACTTTTTGGTCATAAGCTTTTTTTCTTATTAACTTAATTGATTAAATCGATTATCAACTTTCTTTTTTGAGTGAAAACATGAACTCTCACTTTGTATTAATTGGCTACGTGTATTTTTAAACATGTGGCAACGTTATCCTGGAGAAGATTAAAAGGCATGTTTTAACCTGAGGCCACAGGTTTAGTTTGGGAGACAGCTGCAGTGTGAGAGGCGCAGGCCGACCCACCTGCCAGTCTCTCGGCCACAGACAGGGTGTGCACTGCGGGGCTGGCTGCGGAGTAAACGCGGTACTGCTGCGCCATCTGCTGGTGGAGGTCGAACAGCACGGAGTTGACACCGTGGAGAGGAAACACTCCTCCGGCTCTGCTGCTGCTG
>JAOWBC010001052.1:8788826-8802866 GCA_028566105.1 Hypoplectrus providencianus | reverse complement strand
TATTTGTGCAGAGTATTGGGACACAAATGGTTTCTCTATTGGTTGAGATTTCCTGTTTTACTTATTTCAAACCTTAAACATTTCAGAATTCTGGTTCATAAACATTGCACTTAGGTATTTGCATTATATTATTGGTTTTATGGTTATAATTCCTTATCATGTTTAAACTGTATTCATTTTATTTGACAAAAATGTGTGATATTTGTTGTCTGATATTTATTTTGTGTCTCTGGTCAACCAATGAATTGTTTTGAGCTGACTGCAGCTGTGTGGAGCACTAATGCCCAAGAAAAAATCCACTTGGTGACAGTGAAGTATACATTATATTATTATTATTATTTTTTTAATTATATAATGAATTTCCCCATTGAGATTAATAAAGTCATTTTGATTGATTGATTGATATTAATTAGTCTTAATTAAGTTTATGCCTCTGGGCTTTAATAATGTAAAAAACATCTATCTATTTTGCCCTCAGATATAAATTATCCCATCAGTTTTAATAATAAATATTTTTCAACAAATCAATTAAATGTTTGTGTGATTTTCCCACCGTTGTCCTGGATGATGCGTTTGAGGTGGTCGGCCATCAGGTTCCTCAAGGCACGTTTGTAGGGCAAGCCGAGGCGGTGGGGGAACACGATGGCCGTGTCTACGACTGAACTGTGGATTAGCTGGACGCGAGAGTGACAGAAAGAGAGAAAATGAGGGTGTGTTACATCTAGGGGAATTTATTATCTTAGTCCAGGCTCAGCAATAGAAACTCTATCTGGAAACAAGGACAACAGGATTCTCCCTGTACAGCAAGGATTGTCTTCCTGATTGAATATTAAAAACTACATAGACATGCACACACTGCTGTGTTTTTTCCTCTGGTACCTTCAGAGCGAGCAGATCGCTCTCCAGACTGTGTCCGATGAGGATGGACTCAGCACTGAACATGCTGAGCAGCACCGCCTGAACATCTCTTAGAGTGATGGTGGCGTTCTCCAGGTCCTCCTCCGTTACACCTGAAAATCTGTGAATCACACACAACACACACATACACACATATATACCACGTTTAAAATACCACGACTGTTTCAAAGACACATCTAAGAAGGCAGGACAGCCGACAATGACCTTCATTACCAGTTGAATTTAAAAGCGGCCCCGGCCCATGCAGTGTCGAAGTGCGGGAAACAAACTCACCGCGTGTTGTAATCGACCACTTTGCTTTCAGGTTTCACAAATGTATCGTAGATGACTTTCAACTCTGAGTCAATGACCGTCACCCTGGTCAGCTCCAGGCCCTGCTTTGTGTAACACTGAGGACACATGAGTACAAAGAAGTCTGAATACAGATATAAATAAAGCTGTGACAAAGAAGGCTATTACAATTGCCAATAACAGACTAATTCTAAAATTCACTAAATACAAATAAATAATATAAGGCAGATTAATGCTGTGATGCATTGATGAGATATGTTTTTTTCAGCAGGTTAATATTTCTGTCTGACTCACCATCTCACAGTCCAAAGCGAACACACCACCGTTGCCGTCTGGTGGTAGAGATTTACTGAACGTCGAGACGTAGCCATCTAATGACTCCTTGCGCCCGTCCTGAACATGTTGCTGAGGAAACATGAATTGTCTTAATTGGGTACAGAAACTTAAAAAACAAGTTAAAGTTTTATTGTCATAATCCTGGAAGTGTTTGTTGCTTTAAGGCTCAGGAAAAGATCTTACAATACTTCAATAACAGTAACGCAAAACGTCGACCTCTGATGTTTTAACAAGCGTTAAACTTTTTACAGAGAAATACATGGAGCCTTGAAAGGTAGGGACCAAAACATTTAATTTTTTCAGTCTGACTTAAAAGAGCTGCAAGAGCATAGTTTGTCTGCGCAACTATAATCAGAAAGGTTGAACCGAAACAATCTGGTTCTTCCAGTAAGGCCATGGCACTGTAATTTATTTAAGTTTTTTTCAGCTTCAGTTTCAGTGCTTCTCTCCATTAGCTTGTCTCAAAGTTAGGATACACATATTGGTCAAAAAAATCATAATCATGTTTCAGCATACTGTAGTTCAAGCAGTTTTGAAAGAAAACGAGATTTATGCAGCTCCTCTTGGCTCAGTTTTCCGACATTAGATAATCTAGCCAGAAAGGGTAGGGTTAGGGTTAGGGTTAGCTACAGGTTATTTCAGAGCTACAACATTTCTATTTTCTGTTCTTCTGAAAATGTGTATAAGGATACCTTTAGATGGTAAAAGCCTGATGCACTGGTGGCAAAAGTTGCCAATTCAGCTCTGGCAAGTACTGCCTGCAGTGCAAAGCAACCCCAAAAAAAGGTTCCTTTTTCAGAAATCTTCTTACCAAAACTTTAACCTACTTTGTTCTCTTGATTTTTTTTCTTTCTCAAGACTCCACTCTATGTCTTCATCTAAGCTTTGGCTGCTCACAAAAATGTCTGAACATGCAAAGAAGGTAAACTAATCGCCGTTGGCTTGAAAAGAATGATACCTTGGAAACTTGGCAACCTGGAACGCCGACAGCCGCGGCGCAGCAGCTGTAGTTGGTCTCCCAGCCTCCAGCGACTGACAGGGGAGACAGGAGAGAGACGGACAAGCAGAAGGAAGTAAAAGTTGAGAAAAAAGCTGAATGATTTACAAGATTAAAACACCCAGAATGTGCAATCATATAATTGATATTTCTGAACTATTTTACTTTTTACTCTAAATAAATGCAAACAGCCTAACCTTTATGCCTGCGTAGCCGTCCCCAGTGGAAGTTACATTCCTCTTTCCGTATACAGTTGCCATTCACATTGATCTTATACTCTGCTCCGCATCGACAGCATATCTTGGTTAATGCTAGAAGCAAATCATGGACTTTCAGTTAAATAATTTCTGAACCACACATGTTCAAATTTTAGCAGTCATCAGAGATGTATGAGAGAGCGGTGGGGTCATGCAGATGCTCACGGTCTACGATGGCCTTCTTCTCCGGGAGGTTGTAAATAACAGCTTTTCCAGGGGCCTCTGGGTTTGATCTCGGGTACCCGTGCTCCTGGAGCTGCTCTTCCGTCATCAGGTACGGCTTCAGTTTCCTGTACAGCGTGGCTCCTACAGCCAGACACAGCCACAAGGTAAACTCATGGTGTCTTAGTACAATGAAATATGCTGGACGAGCTTAGAAACATTTTATTGTAATTGATCAATCTGTTCATTTCTTCATTCATTCATTATTTCATTTCTTAATACGTCTTTTTGACCTCTATAAAATGTACATGAAAAAAAACCTAAAAGCTGAACTACATTTACAAACCAGAAGCTATTTAGTTTACTGGGATCTAAGATGAAAAATAAATTACACAAAACTTCACATCACTTCACATCAATACTTTTTATAGCATTTCTACAGTTTTCCTGTGCAAAAAAAAATATCTTATTGCAAAAATCACATTGGATTTATTAATTTTAATAATAATAATTATTATTATTATTGTTATAGAAGCTGGGTTCAGCTTTTTAGCAGTCTTTTTTTGTTGTAGTTAATAATGAAGGCTTTCTATTTCTCTTCATTCTCTGACACGGTCATGGGGCAGGGAGTTTTCTGCTCTCAGGACCTGGACGTGGCCACGTGCTTATTTGCACTGTTTGATGCAAATGTTCAACTTTAATCAGATGAGAAGGACTATTTCAGTTTTTTCTTGTTCTGGATGTATTTTCCAGAAATATGTACATAACAGTTTTAAAGAAAGAGAATTGAAAACAACTCAAATGAAACTAATTTGACTAAGAAATGAGATGAAAGAGAAATGGAACTTACCAGTGAGTCTCTCCCCCTGCGGTTTGCCACTCCTGTTGACAGTGAAGCTGGTCGTAGCAGCGAGACGACCTCCAAGAACTTCTTCGTGGGACTGAGCCCTCCTGTTAGCAACTGACCCTGCCTCTTCTGCAGAAGCACATACACAGACAGGTTACCACGATAAATCAGTCTGACTGCAAGATACAGTGCTGGATAAATACAGTTCTTTCTTCACCTACCGAGGGCATTCCACACTACAGGAACATGTTGTTGTAACAGCTTATGTTCATATCGAACTGCCTTAAGATTCTTACACCAGCCAACTCTAAATTGTGTCAATACTACTCAGAGACTGAGGTGACATACTGGGGACAGGCGATGAACCAGAGCTGCTCTTGCTGCGGAGCTTCTTCAGGGCGTTGACAGCGACGTTGAGGTATATGTTCTTGCTGCTACTGCGGTCGTACACAAGCTTCTCCTCGTCCAGGGCCTGAAACAGTCAAAACCACAGCAAGGGTTCAACTGAACCGCTTGTACTTAATCTCCTTTACCTTCAAGGCACAATGTGACTGCAGCTTTCTCTATACAAAGAACCATCTTTACTGCGACACTTTCATGGCTAAACATGGTTTATGATACAGCCTCAGTGTGAGGCATGATGAGAAAGAAGAAATAACATGCATCTCTGAGTGAAATTAGTGAAAAAAAACTTATATTCATACCATTTGGAAAGCAACACGCTGGGATGGGCAAAATTTGACACATTCATCTATGAAAGTGTTGAGGTAGCGCTGCCGGATGTTGTTGGGAACTTTTGCCCCAAACTCAATAGGGATGACGGGACGCTTCATTGAACTACTCTGAAAAGGTCAAACAGGACAACAAGGTGTACAGTAAATCACATCTGACAAGTTAAGCAAACTTTTCTCTTTGGAGCGGCTGCCCATTTCTGACAGTAAATTCTCCAGGGTGAACAAGGATGTGCAGATGTAAAAAACACAAACAAATATTCTAGAAGCAGTAGGTCTGTTACGATATTAGCATGTGAATATCCTTTCCTAGTTCAATGCTCTCAAAAGGGGGTACTTGCAATATAATCCAAATATATCACTTCTGTGATAGTATGTTGTCTAAAAAATATTAATCGCAGCAAGCCAACTAAACAACACCGCATCTTTGGGTGTGTGGATACCTTCATGGTGGGTGTGTGTGCCACTCTCTTCTGCGAGACAGTAGACACAGTCTTGGACATGATGCCAGCAGTGGTTTGGGCCTTGACGGTCTGGTGGGTCTGACTGGGAGACAACACTCGACTGGCAGCTGGTTTAACATCTGCCGGGCCTGTTCAAACACACAAACATGTGATTTCTACTTAAACAGTTGAAATATTTTCATGAAGAAATTAACAGGAGGCAGCAAAAAAAATATTGCTGTGTAAAAGTAAAAACAAAATAAAGAAAAGGAGGCACTCATACTCGTTTTAGCGGATGTTGACTGTGGGTTGGGACGGTGTGCTATTCTCTTCCTCTCTCCAGAAAAGCTGGTGCTGGAGCTCTGTGACGCAGCTTTGACTGAGGCAGAAAGCTGAGCAGCTTGCTGCTGCGCCAACTGCATACGCTGGTAGCACACCTCCTGGGCTGAGGGCCTCTTGTACGGCCGCACCGCAGGCGCAGGAGGTGTGTCAGTCTGAAAAAAAAAACAAAAAACAAGTACAGAATATGACAGCATTGTTATTTTTATACATAAACTATGAGGCCATGATTATACAAACCTTCTTTTTCCTCATAATTTTCTTGAATTAAATTCAAAATTAAATAAAAGCTGATGTTCGTAACTGCAAGGTAGGTGTCATGTACCAGCATGTTCTGTAATGTATTGGTTCATACAAGCTCTCTCTCTCTGTGGAATATCTCATTCTGGTAATAAAAATCTGACTGCACCAGTGCAAATCAGATATTATAAACAACTCATGGAACAATGCTGCCCATTTACTCTTTTAATATATCTTGTATTTCTACGGTCTTTTTATTTTATATTTAATGTAGATGGGTATTTTTAGCATATAACAGGAATAAATATATTTGCAATTACTATCAGCAAAGAAAATGATCATTCATTATTAGTCATGAGACACGTAAAATACTGATTTTCAAATTATAACTTGACCCCTTGTAAATACAAAATAACATGGACAAAATAAAATAAAAAACGAACAAAAAGGGCTTTAATGAAGCTTCACCAGACATACAATCTAACGAGGCTAACCATGCCATGAGCACACTGCTAAATTTCTCAGTTGACAAGATTGTTTACTGTCAAATCAAAAGGTCTGTTTATAAAATAGTCTGTACAGGTGGAAATCCCCAACACAGCCTCTCACTGTGGAGGTGGTGTTGGGGATTTCACAATGTTCTTTCAGTGTTTACTTCCTTGTTTGAACATTAATAACTGTGCAGACTTCCTGAAGTACTACCAGCATTATCTACAATTAAACATGTTGTTTTGCAGTACCCTGAGGAGTCTTTAAATCACTGCTCTCCCTACTGAACCACTGGCCCCCATGTGTATGCCTGCACTGACACATATGCATATATATCAACAATTATACATACACTCACTGGCCACTTTATTGTGTTCTACTGCTCATTATATAAAAAATATCTAATCAGCCAATTTACATGGTAGCAGCTCAATGCATTTCTGCATGTAGACACGGTGAAGGCGACCTGCAGAAGTTCAAAGTGAGCATCAGAATGGAAATGAAAGGAGATTTAAGTGATTTTGAATGCACCACAGTTGTTTGTGCTGGACGTGCTGGTCTGCGAAATTCAGGAATTGCTGATCTAGTGGGATTTTCACGCACAACCATCCACAGGGCTTACAGAGAATTGAAAAAAAAAATATGTCTGAAAAATATCAAATGAGTGACACATGAGTTCTGACAGCAGCAGAACACCACACCACCAATATATTAGGTACACCTTGTTAGCTAATAAAGTGCCGGGTTAGTATATACTACACCTTACAAATCATTAGCAAATGCCTTATAATGTGTTATGTTTATTTGATTAAGCATTATATAGTGCTTTAATTATATTAATGAGTTCATAATACAGTTCTATAAGCAGACTATACACACGATCCACACATGCATTATACTCAGGGTGTCAAATAATGTATTCCATTCAAATTTGACTGTGAGTCTTGCAATTTATTTTATTAATAAAATAGTTTTTATTTATTAATTGTCAACATATCTTTCAGTTTATTCATCGTGAAGCACTTTGAGCTGTGTGGGAGTTTAAAAGGTGCTATAAAAATGAGGCTATCCCAGCTGACTGACTTAAACCAGCCTTGTAAGACGACGAAATATGAGGTGAAGCCAAGGTGACAAACTTACATTTCCTTTGGCAACGAAATGGGACACTCTCTTCTTTTGACCAGGAAAGAGAGTGGTTAAAGTGTTCTCTGTGCTTCCCTCCTCTTCTGTCTCCTTCTGGGGCTGAGAGAGCAAAACATACCGTAGCTTATTTGACTGCCATTCTAAGCTATAGTTTGTATAAAAAAGGATGTGGTAAATGGAAAAAAGACAACTAAAGTGCAAAAGAAAAGTAAGAAATACCTGTTTAGCCTGCCGTCCCTTGTCTTCTGTCTTTACTTCCTTTGATTCATTAAAGATCCGCAGACACTCTTCCATTGGATCTGAGTCAAAGTCTAGTTCATCCTGGAAACTAGACAAGTCAATTTCAACATTGTCAAACTTGTCCTTAACCGCACTGCTGCCCTCATCATCGGAGGAAGACGGGGTCAGCTCGGACGCTTTCCTCTTGTTCAGACGTCCCCTCTTTAAAGCGTCGGCAGATTTCCTCACCAGCACCTCCTCTGAGCCGTCGCTGTCCTCATCGTCCACCACTATTGCTTCCACCTCGTCTGGGCTCTCGTCTCCAAACAGATCAGCATGGCTTAAACTCAGACTTCGCCGTTTCACCTCAGCTCTTTTCCCGTTTGATGAGCTGATGTTTTGCTTCGCTTTATCTTTACTATTTGCAGAACTGCTTTTACTGTTGCTATTACTACTGCTCCCACCACTAGAGCTGCTTTTACTAATTTTCTTTGCGTCCTTTTCTCTTTTACTGCTATCAAGTTTACCATTTTTGTGTTTGTGCGAGTCCTTATACTTGCTACATTCCTTTTCTTTCTCTGAAATCTTGGGTTTCTTGCTCTCCGTTGCACCATTTTCTGTATCTCTATCCCGTTTTTTGGGGTCAGTTTTTACTTTATCCGAAGCTTTGATCTTACTATCACTTCTCTTTTCATCTTTGACTTCCTTCTGAACTTTATCAGGTGTCTTAACCTTAACTGTGTTTTTCCTGTCATCTCTTTTTCCATGGCTCTTGTTCTCCTTCTTTGCAGAGTCCTGGTTTGAGTTCTTTATTGACCCTTTGTCTTTACTGCTACTACTACTCTTACTACCAGTTGTTTTGTTTGCTTCCTTTTCAAGTTTATACACTTTTTCAGATTTACCCCTTTTATCATGACTAGTCTGACTAACCACCTTCTTTTTCTCTAAATCGTCCTTCTGCTGAATGTCTTTCTGGACGTCTGTGTCTCCTGCCAGGTCCTCTTTATTCCTCTGTGTCAGTGCATTTGACGTACTTTTAGTTCTCTCTTTCCTCTCCTTCCCCATAACAGCATCCCAAAGTGACCCACTGTTGCCTTTTCTCTGCTGGAGATTGCTGAGCGACGTGGGTCGATATTCTGTCCCAGAGCTCTCCCCATCAGAGTCAGAGAAAGTGTATTTTTTTGTGTCCACACCCTGCTGCTGTGGCTTTTTCCCAGCTACAACATACTCCTCAACTGACGGATCTGATCCTGGTGGTTTGTGTGTCTTTTTCTGCTCAGTCTTAATAGCTTGTGCACCCCGGTCAGTTTTACTTTTTGCAGCAATTCCTGCAGAGTAGTTGGAAAGTGGGTCATACTCCATGTCTGTAGATGGTTTAGAATTGTCCAGAGTGTACTTACACTTAGAGGAGGGTGTGCTGTTTGAGTACTTTGGACTGGGGGGAGGAGAGGGGAGTTTGTGTGTCCGAGACGGAGGCTTTCTCACTGAAGTAGGAACATATTCCATGGAGTTACTCCCCTGGGTGTCTGAATCCAGAGTGTACTTGCTGCAGCTCGGGGTGGGATCATAACCTCCTGATGTTATCTGATAACTCCCAGGGTCATAGGCCATGTGCGAAGGTGGCGTTTTACTCTTAACAGCATCACATGAAGGAAAATTTGCACTCTCGCCTGGATCATACGGTTCATCCCCTATACGAGAGAGCTTCCTCTTCTCCCTCTCAACCTGGCTGCGGACCTCCTCGATGGCCTTGTTGACCAGCTCCAGAGCACCGCTGAGATCTCCATTCTGCTGCTCCTGGGGCCTCACAACTTCAGGGTTGAAGGGATCATAGCCTTGTTCTGTGGGGAAGAAAGAAAAACAGCCTTAATGATAACTGACTGATGAAATAATAAAAAGGTCAGTGTTTTTAGGGAGCTTTCCACTACAGATGCACTGATCCATCCCACCTTTATACTAACAAGTTCTTTCTCACTGAAATTATAAAATTCGGTCAATGTTTGTGCTTTAAGTTAAATTGATTAAGAGAGAGCTGTTAACTCACTCAATTTGAACGAAGCATAATACTAACTTCTTATTTATCCAACAGTTCCCCGCAGAGAGTAACCATCAAAAAGATTTTACATTTAAGAATATTAGACAATACATATGCAACTATAACACGCTCAGAGGGTCTATGGCTGCTTAAACAGGAATTCTCTTGGTATATGAACTAAAGCTACAATGATTAGTTGACTGATCAATAAGATAAATAACAGAATGATATCCAAACTACTTTTCAATGAATTGTTTTGTATTTAAGGCTTAATTTTCAGAAAAGAAGAAGAACATTTTTTTTTTCAATTTTTTGTCATAATAAACTGAACCTCTTTGGGTTTCGGAGTGACAGAAGCAATACATTTAGAGACATCTGGCCTTGAGACACTGGGGTTTTATAATCTAACATTTTATGGACCAAATAACTCAGGTCTAATGCAGATCTCAGTTCTCCATATCAAAGGGTTAAGACCACACACACACACACACACACACACACACACACACACACACACACACACACACACACACACACACACACACACACTTCTGGCTCTTCTGACTTTTTTTTATCATGTTTACTGGGGAAGCCTCCCTTAGTGAATCTGTCTAAACTTTAAATTGCTTTTATTATGCTACTTTTTTCCTGAACTATTTCTTACCCAACAATAAACTTAACAGCACATCTCTGGTAAACAGAAGAGTGAAGTTGATGAAAATTTTGCTTAGTTTCTGGACTGTTGGTTGACTGTTTCAAATTTAATTTAGCCTAATATCCTTTTGTGGTGGGTCTCTGCAGCACTTAATCGGAAATGTGCTATGCAAATTCACCTACTTTGCCTCATTCTGTGTTATATATAAAAAAAATACCAGTCGTTGGCCAAAGTTCCTAACATTCAGCCTCGTTTTCTTTTGTTTCTGTGACACATCCTCGTATGAGCTACAAAATAATGTACTTATGTAGACTCAACACATTTTGTTTGCTACACCTCAGATTGCAGCAGCCATGGGGAGAAAATAAATAAGATGGAGTAGCTGCTATTGGTTGCACAGTGCAGCTAACGGTAACGGAAATTATAGTCACACTTAGTTTTGACACATCTTAACACAGCGTTCCAGTCAACACACAGTGCTCGCTGCTGACCCTATAAGCGAAGACGTTAAAGTATTTAAGTATATTCTATTTTAGTTAAAATAATACTGAACACCTTTCTGTCCGGAGTGAAGCTCTTTTTGCTTTTTAACGTCTGTCGGTGCTCCATAGGAAGCCCGTCTCTGCTGGCTGTGCCTGAAGTGACAGTACGGTCTGTTACACCCATTTCTACCGCCGTTGCCCTCGCTATATTCCGCGTAAAATGGGCAGTCAATCCCTCGGAAGAAGCCGGTGGATCTTAGCATTATTCCCAGATGATGCTCTCATGCCCACTCTGCCGTCTTTCTGCGTAGTTTTCGCCTCACTGTGAGAGCTTCAAGAAGCAGCCGAACAATAACAACGTCCCTATGGCGCCATGTTGGATTGGTCGGGGGGATATGACATCTCGCGTGATTTCACACGTGTCGCGCTCCTTGACGTCACAGATGCAAATAGTACAAAACATTTTAAAATCGCTTTAGCTTTTTGCTCAGTGTATAAAATAATGGACACTTGTTTCTACGTGAACGTATTTGCTACTTAATATTGTAAGATTTCCTGAACAATCTAAAGTCCTCACCTTTCCACATTTGTTACACCTAATTGACTTGTGCTAGTTAGCTTCATGATTTGCATGTCTGTGTGCTCTTTGTGATAGTGTAATTAGAGAATCAGGACCAGTCAGTGTTGCAAAATAAGAGAGGCAAGTGTTTCAACATTTTATTTCACAGAATTCCAGCATGGACATGATCTAGTTTAATTTATCACGTCTATGAGTATACTAGCTTACTTGAACAGAAATGGGCTAACTTGAGTTCATCTGTGCTTTCTCTATTATGAAACCACAGAAGAACTCAGTTTAAACTGAATTTCTTTAGGCAAATTCACATGCCTTTTGCTGCCGAGATTACACACACGCTTTTGCCTTCACTATGAAGTTCAATACAGCTGCAATAACCCAACAAGGATGAGCCACACATGGGGAAATGCTAAGACCTAACAGCATTTGAAGTAGGTAATTCACTGATTTCACTTTTAACACAATCAATGTCTAACTACTAAATAAAAATATGGCCTAAAGTTTGATTGCCGTCTAGACGAAATTACTTGTATTTGATAGCGTTGCCAGTTTACAATGATTTAGTTTAACCAATTCAATCTTAACCTTCAGATTTAAAGTTCCCAATCTGCAGAATTCATTATGGACGTCATAATTACTACATTTTGGTTTTGTAGGGCAGGAGTGTTCCACAGAGCCAGTGTCATCGATGACAGGAACCTGAAATAAGAAAAGCTAAAAGAGAATTCAGCCAGTAGTTCTCACCATTTACCCCCATGTTGTTGCCAACAAGTTTGAATTCATGCTTGAAAAACAAAGCATTTGAAATAAGTTTCCCTGATCAAACATTAAAATGACAAGTTAGTACATTAACTTTTGAATATAACACAAAGCTAATGTTAAGATGCTTAACTTAAAATAAAATCCTTAAAAACCTTTCACCTTTCCAAACAGTGCTTTACAACAGCAAAAAATTTATATAAAAATAGTGTTCAAATACATACAAATTCAGTCAGTGCACATCTTTAAAATAGCATTTTTCACTTAAAAAAAGGAGACAACTGGTAAAAGGGGAAGGTTAAGATTTCGTAGAGTATTTGTTATCTACTTATTTTACAATAAGCTACTTAATCTCTTTATTCATAATGAAGAAAACCACATCTTACAAGTAAAGTAAAGTAAATAGAAACTACTCCATGATACCTACCTCCATCTTGACTGTCAAACTTCAGGCTACTAGTTTTCAGGCTTTTTGTGTGCTATGGACAGACATGTGATCCAATCAGATCCCAGCGCTGATTGTCATGGCTCTCAGGTGTGTTAGCAGGTGAGCAGTGACATAATTATTGGCACTGTTTCAGCTGGTGAACATGTTAACAAAAGTTACCTCCACTCCTTTTTGCCTCTTTCTAAAGGCCATCTTTTACTTGGATAGTTAAATGGATATCTGGAGGAGCTTGTGACAAAAAATAATGTTGCACTCAAAACTGATGGTATAAAATATATTACTACTTATTTAGTGTTTTATTTAATGTAATGCAACGATCCTGTTTACTATCAAAAAATGATGATCATGCTGCAAAAAAAAAAATCTACCTCTGACCAATCTGATATATACATTTTATTTGGTCCTTTGATTTAAAAGAAAAGAAAAGAAAAAAAAAATCTCATGCTGCTAGTGTACATTAGTACCTCTTGTTTTCTACAGTAAAAAATTCAAGACTTTAACAGTTGCATGTTGTATTAGCTCATTTGATCAAAATTGATTGTTATTTTGACATGTCAGTCAGAAAAAGCCCAGGTTCAAACAGATTAATGGTGCTTTAGTTTCAGTCCTGTTCTTGTGCAAATCGTTAAAATACGTAGAGACACCTGTTTTCCTGTTGAGAGAAAGTCTTAAGGTAGGTTTTATTTCCTTAAGTGAAGTTAGATTTACCGTGTTTTTCTGCAATTAACCGCAGCACAACACTTGACTGACTATTGAGGTAGGGATTTGATGTCTTGTAAATGATCAAAAAGATAGGACCTTCTGCTAAAGCAGTAAAGTTTACACATTCAGCTAAGTATTCTCTGTTGCGTTGCCTCATTCTTCTGTAGAAATTATTTGGTCCAACCTGGACACAGTGTCCTGCTGCCTGTAATTTCTTAATGACCTCCAGCTCCTAATCAACCAGGACACGCACACACACACACACACACACACACACACACACACACACACAAAGAGGGTCATATGTCCACCTTCATGCAGAGAGTCATAATTTTCACCTGACCATCTTCAGATCTGAGAATTGAATCTCATGACTTGCAACCTCATGATCTGCAGCTCACAGAAGCTCAGTCTGTTCCTCCTGTATGGTCAGAAGTTATCAAACAAAACACTGAAGTTTTACAAGTAAAAGTTCTGCATTGAAATAGTAAGGAAAACTTTACTTAAAAGTCATAAAGTAAGATATTCAATGCCCAAAAATATGAGTGTATTACACTAATAAATCCTTAAACTATTTTGACTAAGTCATTATTGTAACAGTAAGATTTAACTGTTTAGTTGGTCATGGTGGAACTTCTTTTCAAATAATCCTTTTTTTAAAGTTATTGTAGCTCAATTTGATGTCTTCATGTTGCTTTATTAAAGTCCTGGTTATTGTTTTTAATATTATAAAGTTTTCTGTCAGTCTTGTTAAGAGTTTCAGCAGTAGCCTATTTGTAAAACCCATTTGGTATTTCCTATTAAAAACATTCTTTATATCAACTCTCTCTGTAAAGTTTTAAATGTAATGTGTCCAAAAGGATTAGCTTATAATCACTTTGTTTTAGACAATGACAACTTATTTGGGAAATGGGGTTGTATGATTTACCTGCAATAAAAAAAAAAAAAAAAAAAAAAAATAAAAATATAT
>JAOWBC010001052.1:8756336-8788588 GCA_028566105.1 Hypoplectrus providencianus | reverse complement strand
ATATAGATAGATAGATAGATAGATAGATAGATAGATAGATAGATAGATAGATAGATATTATATGTACTTAAACAATCCACGGGACAGCCATTTGAATCTCTGCAGCACGGTGCAGCTGTGAGAAGTGTCCACTAGAGGGAAACAAGCACCTGAGAGGCTGCATGCTCTCTGGAGGTTTTACAGAAAACACTCTGCTGTTGCATCATTTAATTTCCTGCTGCTGCCTTATGACGTTTGCAGTGCTGAAACAGAAGTTATGCAATAAACAGGGGCTTCTCTGTGTGCCTTTTTTTTTTTTTTATTTTAGTCCTGTGTTAAGTGCAGCAAATTAAAATTTAAGGGGATAAATGGAGTAGCCCCAATCACTCCTAAAATATTAATTGTGTTGAATGTGGTGAATTAATACATTGATGACAGAGCTTTTACTATAATATAATATAATATAATATAATATAATATAATATAATATAATATAATATAAGCTTAACCTAATCTTAAAATGATTATTAATATAATAATTATTATTATTATATTTTCTGGGCCTGCAGAATTTGTGATTGGCATTTTATTCTACCTCTATTTAAGAACATTTGATAGACTAAAAGTAGATTCATAAATCAAAAGAATAACATACAAATAAAAATCTTTTTTCTCTCTCTCAGTCAAATAAATGTAAAATCAACATAGTTAGCATCAAAACAAACTAAACAACTTTTTCCAGATCTAAGTATGCAAATGGCCATCTGTCTCTGGTCATTTTTGTCTCTCTAGTAAGTAAAGTGTGTATTTACATATTGAAAATAATGTTGGAGGAGGATCCCTAAATGCCCCACCAAATTCATGCTCACATCATTATTTAAACATAACTACAATGTTGGTATTAGCCTCAGAATTCTTGCCAGGAACTTTTATAATGGATTTATTTGCTTAGTATGGCTCTCCTTTCCTGATCACATAATCAGACAAACAAACCCATTTTATGTTTATCTGCTTGGAAGCATTACCAGTAATGTTTCATCAGATATCGACACGTGATTGCTCCTAACCGCATAAGGACAACCCTAACTCGCAGCTGTGTCGAAACCGCTTTCAGCAAATTCAGCAGAAGTCGTTCTGTATTTCCAGGCAGCTCATGAGGTGGCAGACAGGAGCTGCAGCTCTTGCAGCAGGTTGCATCAGTCTCTTCAAATCAGGCCTGTGCAGCTGTGAACAGCACCGCCCACCACCGGCAGCTCTGTGTGACTGACAAGGTGTAGCTGCCGCCACATCTCACCGCATGAGGAGACAACTGAGCTCATATTTACCATCAGACAAGGACACATGTGACACAGCCAGCTGGGATATCAGGCAGTGTTACTGATTAGAGGATAATCGGCACAAAATCAGATGAAACGGCCTCAACCTTGTCCAAAAGATAAGACTGCTGGTTAATATGAAACTACTGATAGAGGAGAGGTCATAACAGGGAAAGTACAGTCACCACTTCAGCCCTTTCATCACAAACAGACATTAATCACAGAAGCAGGTGTGTCGTTCAAAGCATTTTATTGCATTTTTTTTTTTAGAAAAACAATACAAAATTCTGTAGCAACTGTCATAAATGTTGCCATGAGTGAACTGCAATCATTCACATGGTACAGTAAAGTGCTTATTTTAAATCAAAAATATTTTTTTGTACTGAAAAGGATGCATTCATTTCAAATATCCTCCCATAAACATGATGCGTTTGGGGGTGATTCAGATGGTATTGAAATCAGGTGTCAACTCAAAAAAAAAAAAAAAAAAAATTGAGCACTGAATCATTGATAGAAAAACCCCACACCATGTCCATGAAATGAATTAGTAAAGTCATTTGATCAGTGTTGCTGGATTGTAAATGCTTTTGCCAGTGGGCTACATTCAAATTGTTGGGAGGTTGAAGATGGACTGTCCATTTGAATGACTGTCAGGATTTTAACACTTCCTTGCATCAAAAACTACAATATAAAAATTGTGAGGCATAAGGATATAATTTTGTCCCATTATCCCCTCCCAATAAAAGGCAGTCCAAAAAAAGCTACTGCCATTTGACAAAAGTAGAAATGGTCATGACCAAGAAAACTCTTGTTATTCCATTCAGGATATTACAGAGTGTGGTCAAAATCTGTGCGTTTTGAGTATCCAACCCTATCAAAAAAAATAGGGGCTAACTCATCTGATGCTCAAAAGGGAGAAAAAGGCAGAATACTGAACTGTATAGGTATTTTCAAAACCCCAAGATTGCCTTGATCATCATCTTAATGCTTTGAGATTAACGATAGCAAAGTAGTTTCCCAAATGGAGAAGAAACAGCTGCATACACAAATTCAAGTAAGTCTTATTATAAGACATAAAACCCCATAACGATGCATCTGTAGAAAGGTATTTTAGAACTATTACAGTGTCCTATTATCAGCATAATGACACCAAGAGAGCCATTTCCAGAGTACCGTTGCTGCAGTGCTGGCAACAGGACATGGACAATCAGAAGTCCCCACTGGTAGGTGATGATCACATGTTCAATATCATGACTTGCACCCTCTTTGGTGAAATGGCTACAGTGTTTGTGAGACCTCATCACCAGTCCATTACCTGTCATTTTCAGAATGAGCTTTAACTTAATCTGAATGAAGGAAAAAAAAAATATATTGCCAACTCAACTTACACATACAAAAATAAAACTTAAAAACTCGCCTTCACTGGGCATGAACGCTCCAGATCAACTAAACAAACTCTTTCCATCTCAGCTCATACTCCACATACTGTGAACTTTAAAAATAACACAAAACAAGGAAAACATCCGGTGTTTCACCTGAACTGAACAGCACCTGCATGGAAATTACCATTTAGAAAATAAAAGCTTATTAACAGCCATACAAAAAAGGAAAAAAAAAGAAAAAAAAAAAATCAGTGTGGCACAATGACATGGAGTTTTCAAACATGAAAAAATAAAGTAAACTTAATACAGCTACGCGGTAGTGGAAGACTTTTTTTGTCATTTTTCTTTTTGTGGAATGTTTTTCCTTTTTTTAATGTTTCTTTTTTGAAATTTTTTATCAGCCTCTTACTTTTTAACTGAGAATTTTTAAAGGGGTATCTCCAAACGAAAAAAAAGAAGAAAAAAAGTTAAACGCTTTCAATCGACAAAAAACACATTTCACCGACAGGTCACATTGGCCAAAATGTGCTTTTCAAACTCCAGAAAGGAGTTCTAACCTTTACTGCCAAAATATTCAAGGTTAAATCTAATGCATTAATCACCTTGTAGAAAAAAAACTGACAAAAGCTTGAAATTGAAAAAAAAAATAATAATAATAATAAAAAGAAAAAAAAAAACAAAACAAGTTCTGGTTGTGGCAAGGGGACATGTCATCAATTCTTTACAATGACCCAGTTTCACTTGCCTAGCCATTTAACCTAATTACCAACAGATGGGCCTCAGAGCTGTTGCTCAGAAATCCAATTTTTGGGTGGCCATGCTTCATAAACCAAGTAAAACACTTAAGTTAAATACCATTAGACTTGCCTGATGATCTAAAACAGTGTGTTGTGGACCACTGATAATTTGGCATATATTCATGTATTAAACTATGAATCAGTACAACAGTAGGTCATGGCTGGCTAGGTACAAGACAAACATTCTTTGCTCTGGGAGCATTAAGTGCACTGCCATCAAGCTAGAAGAGTGCATGTTTTATCTCAGACATTTACAGAGGAGGCTCAGTGTTGAGGAATTTATCTTAAATGGAGACCAAAAAAACATAATCTTTGAAGTCCCCAGCCATATAAATGGACTGCACCAGGCACGGACAGCATTGGCTTACAGCCCTTTCAGCCCCTTATACTGAATCCCTTCGAGACAGGAACAGCCTTCATCTTGGCATATTGCATAAGCTTGTACGTATCTGCAGATAGGCCATTCATGCATATACATACAGGCAAAGAGAACATTCCAGATAACTTAATTCACAGTGGATCCAGTTGTAACGTGGGAGCAGCACAACAGGTTGTCCTTTGGTGTCTGAGCTTAGTTTCGAAGATAAGTGTTCTTACTTCTGAACTGAGTTTTATGAAGAGAAAAACAAAGAACATAACTTAGAAAATACATCTCTATTTCCCAAATCATTAACTGGCCCTCCTTTCTGACCCTGACATGCACATATGTGTGCATGCCTGCGTGTGCGTGTGTGTGTGTGTGTGTGTGTATTTGCATGTGTGTTTGTGAGTGCGTGTGTGTTATATGCAGGCCCTGGGCTGATGTGCTTCAGAAGTGCTGCGGAAGGGCAGAAGGCATTTAGAGGAAGGGCTGCAAGCAGCATCTCCCTTTACAGCGAGGCAAGAAAGCCTGAATGGCAGAGGAACCAAGGCCAACTAGAGTCAGAGAGAGGGGCCAGAATTGGGGAGAAAGATAAGTCTTAGATCTGGACTTGAATCTTAACGGAAGGTCAGAGGTCAGGATTGACAGTTCAGGCACAGTCTCCCACAATAACAAGAGGAGCCAAGAGCTGACGAAGCTCCGCAGCAGAGACGGGCCCTCCCTTGGGCTGGCTGTTTTGCTGCCTGCGCCTGGCCAGCTTGGAGTTGGAAGGAGGAGAGAGGCGCATGGAAGAGCCAGTAGCAGTAACAACAAACGGGACTTCCTGCTGCTGCTGGTCTTCCATGCCATCCTGTTCAGCCAGCTGCCGGTTCACAGCCATGGCCTTGTCAGCAAAGAATGTCAGATCCCTGGCATTGCTGCTTCTAATAGACAAGAACAGAAACAAATGGTCAACAAACTAAATACAAGCTGTCAAATATTTTAGGCTAAAGTATTCAAAGGAATACAATTACATAAAGTTTCTCACCTTTGATGCAGGATGGATATTGGCAAAGTGTCAGATGCACCCTGAATAAAAAAAAGACAAGTTAGAACCGCAACTTAACTTAAACAAACATGCAGGAGAAGCTTGATGACTTAAGGCTTACCCCCTGCACCCAGGGGTGCTGCAGCACCTGGCTGGCACTCAGGCGGTTTTTGGCGTCCCGAACCAGTAGTTTGGATATTAGATCTTTGGCACTTGAGGAGATGTGAGCCCAGTCTTTCTCTGGAAACTCGTATTTTCCTTCCTGGATACTCTCAAACAAAGTGTTCTAAAAATGGATATTCAAAATCAGTAACTTTGACCTTGACAGAGAAGAACCATTTTTTTTACCTTTATTAATGTACTGTTTGGGAAAATAAAGGGCTGGATCAATTCTTACCTGGCAGGTGTGGCAGGGTTCCCCTAATTCCCAGCCACAATCACCGCCACAGCGGCCTACGAAGGGTGGGTAGCCACTCAGCATGATATAGAGGATGACTCCAAGGCTCCACAGGTCACAGCGCTTGTCGTAAATAGTGGCCTCCTCACTGAAAGCCTCAACCACCTCAGGGGCCATGTACTCTGCTGAGCCACACTGTAAAACAAGAAAAAAGTTTCTTAGCCTGAGGGATGACTAAAAGCAGAAGGCCGCAGCTACAGCAGAAAAAGAGTTAAAAGAGAAACAAATCTCTCTTGGCTGGGACCTGCATTCCTTCATTCAGCTGATACCTCGTGGTTGCAAGTGGTAAAGCTTGGGGCCCTATCTTAGGCTGTGCGATGGAGGGGAGCAGCCTATGTGAGAGTCACATGCTTATGTGCAGGCATGGGTTTATTTAAGATGAGCTATACAGCTTCTCTCGATGTATTAAGGACACCCAAGTAGGAACATCGTGTACAGTTGTATATCAAGGCTGGAGGAAGGGAGGGCTGTGCTATAACGGAGCAGGTTAGTGGGGGTAGGCTGCAGCAGTGACTCACTGTTTTGACCATCCAGCTGTACACAAGCCAGGCTGAACAGCCGAGGGCAAGGGTTGGCTCAGCTCTGACGGTAACTTGTTATGTAGCTAAGGAAGAAATTAGGCCAAACACTGAGCAGGGAAAAGAGGATTGGTTGTCCTGCAGAGCCACAGACTGGGCTGAGCCCTCACTGGTTACATAACTTAAAAACACCAAATGCTGTTTAATACATTAGGTACAGAAAAGAGGGGCAGGTCGGTAGTTCAGCAGGACATGCTCACCATTACCCAATTCCAGTAACTTTTTTATAGTCATATAAGTTTAAGATGTTGCCTATCAAGAATTTGGTATCGTTGAGATTTTAGGAAATGCTCTGAGAATATCTGTTAATTTTGTCCTCAGAGTTATTTTTAAGACGGTGATCCACAGCCAAGTACACATTATAGCATTTGTCGGGACATGGCCTAAACTCCAGAGAAAGCCCTCTGGCCTATGTCCTTCCTTCCATCTGTGGGCAAGCATGTTTACATTGAGCATGAATCCATTGTGTCCCAGTACCATATCCCAGCTGTCTCCTAACTCCTCCTCCACCCTGCAGCACCCTTATGTAATGAAATTTGCTGCACAGGAATCTCGTCTCAGACAAAGCTGCCTCTGTCGTAGAGAAGCCCCAACCCCCACGAATCAACCAACATCATCATGTCTGGGGCGACTGCCTCGACAGACAAGCCCCCAGGATTCAGGCCAACCACAGCTGCCACAGAAATAGAAGGCACAATATTTTTGCCAACCAAGGTGCCCCAGAACTAAAAGGCAATTTGATAGCTGTGCTATCAGAAAACAGCTTTTGAGGCTAATCTTGTTTCAAAGCCACTCAAATAAACCAGTCAAAGACAAGTCTGGGTAAAGATAGCAGGCGCTGGACTGCCATTGATAAGAGTTGAAGGGGGGGGGGGTTGGCAGTGAATTAAAAGCAATCTCATTTATTCTTCCTGTGTTGCTACTGCTGCTGCAAACACCTTTGGGACTTGCAGTCACATCATCCTCAAACCTTCCTGTAAGCTGTAGATAGTCACTAATCAGCGCTGCTAACACAAACGTATTGGTATCGCAACCTGGGGCTTTCCTAAAACCATGTGACTAGTCAGGCCACACTGACACCACTGATGACACACACACCTCTGCCGTTTGTAAACTACAGGATTATCTGGTGAGGCTTACAGGAAGGAAACCTGTTCTGTCGTCATGTAGTTGCACCAGTGTCTGGAAATAGTCAAGAAAAAAATGGAAGGAGCCCTTTGTTGGTGGTTTTTAAACTGTACAGGCTGCCTCTGTATGTAGTGTCTTCACATCTTATACCACACCAACTGCTACATGAGTGGGAACATTTGAACAGTCAGATTTATTTCAAGTGAGCAGAGACGCAGGCAGTTACTTGTCAAGAGTTCACAGTAGTCTAAAATTAGATATTTCCTAGAAGAGTCCCTATGCTCTATCCTGTATTCCCTATTGTACTAAAGTGAACACATCCACTTTAATTCTTAAACAGCCCATACATAAAGTTTATTATGCACATTAGTTTGGATCAGGAACGCATGTAATTAATGCAAAAAACACATATTGTGCAACAGCAACTGTAGGAATGTGGATGGGAGGGGGGGGGCAGAGGGAGAGTGCCAATAGTGAGATGAAAATCAGATAACATTGTTCCTGTGATCAAGGCAAAGAAAACAAGCCAGATTGCGCATGACCAGACTGGGTATTTGTTCCTCCCAGTTACCCCCTCCTCCCACCGGTCTAGCCAATCACATGACAGTTGCTAGGTGTAGGGGGAAAGACTAAAATTTCTAGAACACGCCTTGTGCACAGCCTTTGTAAAATGAACATAAAGAAAGCGCAGACAAGCACAAGCGTGGTTGGTGCCACTGGGCGGAGACTACGCAGAAAAGAACAGAGTGGATGTTTTTCTGTTACAGCACACAGAGAAAAGGGAAATGAGCAGAGTAAGTGTGTTGTGGTTTTTGTTTTAACTTCATACCACAGGACACAACCTTGTAAGAGTCACAATGTGTTCCCTGCAGCTATCAAGGCTATCACACTGTGTTCTGCCCTCAGACATCAACTTTTCCTCCACTAAAATTATTGCATTGGCTCAAGTCATTGGATAATGTACAATACAACTTCAGGACAAAATGGTACAGCCGCAGGCCATATCAAATAAAAAGTGCACCCCAGTTCACAAGGTCATTCAGTTCTAACATCAAAGTATGTGTAGACTAAACACAAGAGGGCTCCTTGAACGACAACTATATCCTCTTCATATAGTTCAGGGATCGGTATTTCCATTAGTTCTGCTCAAGGAAGATGAAGTTACCAGTGTAGAAAACCCCCCACCCAGCCCCACATTCCCACTGGCTAAACTGCTATCCTTCACCTGCTCTGGTCCATCCATCCAGCTCCCCCCCAACCCCTTCAGATAGCCAGCAGACAAAATATGTGTTGACATGTAGAAAGTTCACCAGTTCAACTTTACCACTGAGGCTGCAAGAGCACCACTTTTCTGGGCAGCACTCAGAGGATTTGTTTTGCAGTCTGACGATAGCAGGAAAGTTAAACAATCATGACCCCCCCTCAAACTCTAAGGCCTAAATATTTGCAACTGATAAGCAATGGGACATTGACGTTAATGGGGGGATATTTATCCAGATGTAGCAGATACTTCAGCATGATAAGGGAAGGTAAAAGCTGCCAGATTGGGACATTCAGGAAGCAATCTGTGTCATTTCAGAGAATCTGCCCAACACTGAACTGCTTTAACCTCAGACAACATTTTCTCTCTTCTCTCTCTCTCTCTCTCTCTCTCCAATCAGCAAGCTGCCCTGTGGCCAACACCACAGAGGAGTAGGAATAGGCAACCAGCCAGTTGGATTTGATAGAAACATTGTTTTACAGCATGAAAACAACGGTTATCCACAACAAAGCCAAAAAACATTTTTTTTAAAATACGTAAATGTAATCAAGACTAGAAGACAGATTAAACTGTTCCTTGTTATCAACACCTGTTCTTTTACATATCTGATGTGCATTTCCATTCAATAGCACAGTCCCATTACCATGTATAAATGGTAAACTGTTAGTACACAAGATAGCCTATAATACAGGTAGACTTACAGGAGTCAGGAGCTCAGGGGTGGAGATGGGGGAGCTGTCGCTATTCAGCTTGATCCCACTGCCCAAGTCAAAGTCACAGATTTTGACTGGGGAAATCTGGCAAAGAGATAAACATTAACATTAAAATTTTGAGAACTTTTTATAGTTTTGTATGGAATATTAACTTGTAGGGCACAAGTATTCGACTGGCATCTATCATTATATTATCAAGCCTTATCAAACCGCATTATCAAATTAGTTGCACTTTGAACAAATTAGGTTCAAACAGGTTTGCAGTGAACTCACCTTGTCTGCGCTCTTACAGAGAATGTTTTCAGGTTTCAGGTCTCTATGTGCCATTCCTAGAAAAATTATAAAGCATGGTAGAATTTAGTAAATACATTTTATATATCCATTTCAAAACAATCATAATTTTTCCACCAACAGTCTTGTGCCCTGTGGCCAGTGATACATGTGATATTGTGCAACAATGGTAACAAAACCGCTTAATAGTTTGTGGGCATTTTTGGATCTTGAGGTCTTACCCTTGTTATGCAGGAAATCTAGAGCACTTGCGATGTCCTGCACGACAACACTGGCTTCCTGCTCACCGAAGTGTCGTCTCTTGTGAATGTGTGCCAAGATTGACCCTAAAAATGGATAAAAATAAAGAGTATATCATCTCTATGTCCAAATTTAAAGCAAAGAATGAAGGTCTTCCACACAGAAAATATAGCTTTCTTAAAGAGGTTGCACATGCATTACATGGATTTTTTTTTTTTTAAATGATATTTTTCAAATATCATTTACTAACCTCCTCTGAGCTTTTCAAACACAAGGTAGAATTTGTCTTCCTCTTCAAAGAACTCCACCAGCTCCAGAATGTTACTGCAGAAAAGAAAAAGCACTATGAGCAAGTTTTAGTGTGGTCAATTTATTAACATTAAAATAGATTACTGTTATCTGGACGTAAGAGAATTTAGGGAAATCCATAATTTGATTCTTGTCAAATCAGATCAGATGTCTTTCAAACTGTCTTCAAACATGCAGATGGCATTACTTGAGTTGACCATTTAACAAAATTAAAAGAACATTACCTGTGGCCCTGGCACTGATAAAGCATTTCAACCTCACGGAAGACACGGCTGCGGCTGTGGCCTGGTCTCTTCTCAATGATCTAGAACAGAACACTATAGTTAAGCCACACTGTCTAATTATATAATCACTGAAGAAATAAATCTGACTTCCAATCTTTCCTCAATACAAGGAGAGAGAACCAACCAACCTCTATATGCTCTGATGGCTTAAGAAAAACAGAACTCATCAATGAGCGTTACATTTGGGCGAAGGCTGTATAGTACTGATTATATATTACATATATAGAGCACCACAGCTGGTTTCCTCTCAAAACAGAGAAGAATTTTCCTGCTTTTTTTTACCTTTATCCCACCCTGTGACACAATTGTAAAGATAGCTTAACCTACTTTCAGAGCTGCCTGGCAAAGCACAGACATAACAGAATGAAACAAGTCACAGCATCTTTATATTTAGCACTTCATGTGTGACCCATATTTAAATCTTAAGTGCTCTTAAGGAGCCATGCATGTTCTTTGAAACATCCCACGGGCTAATCCAAAACTGTTTACGATAAACAAAAAATGCTTGCTATATATAACTTTGTGCTGCCTGGAACTAAACCGCAGAGGGGCAACCAGCTGCATGATGCCCTGCCAAGAGAGACAGAAAGATAGACTGCTGACACCAAAGCAAAAGGCCTGAATTTTCCAGCTCTGGATGGTTATTGTCTGCTTGGGAGGCTGTGCATGTTTCTCTTCCTGGTAGCTGGATTAGAGCTGCTATTGAAGCCCAGTGGGGCCAGAGTTGCAGTGTGTGTCTAGGATTAATAGACAGACAAGAGCCTGTGAGCAGTCCAAAGCCTCTGCACTGTTCCAGTCTGAGTCAGCAGCACAAACTGCACCCCAATCAGCTACCTTTCTCCCAATCACTACACCAGCCACATAATGAAGTGTAAATAAAGAAACCGAAAAACACAGCTGACAAACACATCATTAACATGATAAGTGGGTGGACAGATATTAGGGAAGTGCTAGATTTATGGTAGTTTAACTATATCACAATCAGAATCACAAACAGGTCCCCACCAAGTCAAGCATGCCTGTACAATCATCAACCCAGAGTTGGGAAATAAAACCTCTAAGAAGTGAGATTTGTTGGCGAAACAGAGCTTCATACAGGCATGCACTGCACAGCCCTCTGCTCACTCTTAGTGTTTTGAGGCTTTTGTTGCAGTTGCAACACAAGGAGCCTACACATGCAACCCCCCCCCCCCCCCCCCCCAGTCTAGAGGGGGAGGGGAGAGACAGGACATCTGGCAGGAGCCCCCTCCGACTCCTAAATGACCTCCAATAACTGCCGACCCTTGTGCCTCCTCCCCCAGAATTGCAAAGTCCCAAGGGATCTACCAAACCATCCCAGGGTAAACAATGCTAACAGATCATGGTCACATGACAGAAGTTGTGCTTGGATTCCTCTGAAATATTAATTTGTATGATATGGACACTTACTCTACAGGGAATCAGCCTTAAACCGATAACACCTTGTTTAAGCTATAAGAGAAATAAACTGAAAATAAGAATGAATTCAAAGTCAAAATAGCTTGGTGTTTACATCCAGTTTCCCTGAAGGATCTGTAGGTTTAGGACCTGAGAATTTGCAAAAAGAAAAACAAGTCCCAGTTCCACTTTTCTATATTTTACCTAAGAAAGTTCTTTCACAATGTTTTGCTCCTTAAAATGAGGAAATGAGAATTATACATAAAACAATAATAAGGAAGTCCCCAGGAGTCAAGACATGTATTAACAAGTCCACACCCCGTTGAAGAAGAAAAAGAAAAAAAAAGTAAAACTCTAGTGAGCGAGAAGGAGAACAAAGCAGTGTAAACACCCTGGGTCACAACCAAGCGCCCCTCCTTCTTTTCTATGTGGGTTTTGTTTTGGCACAGTTAGCAGTACACAATGTTCTCAGTACGAGCGTCCTCTGTAGGCAATAGGAGTAAAGAAAAGGGGGTGGGTATATTCCTCCCAGCTCTCTGATAGGCTGGGCATCTGTAAAAACAGTAAGGGGATGTGTCTAACGGCAGCTAGTGTTGCGCACTCAGGAAGCTTAGAAAAAAAGGAAAAAAAATAGTACAGCAGTAGCACAACACAGAGGAGAGCCTGCAGACATCTCTATAGAAAGCTGAATTGACAACAAAAAGAAGAAAGTATCTTGCCCCCAGATAAGGACTTCCCTCAAAAGGGTTTCTAAAGAACAACCAGTGAAAAGAAGGACACAATGACGCACAACTTGCAGGAGAGTCTTCTTACATTTAGCACTTCATCTTCATGTAATGGCACTTTCATGTCCACAGGCAATTCATAAATGAACTCCTATCTCAAAGTTACCAAAGTAACCCAAGTGCAGTTCTGGAAATGTACCATCTCCAAATTGATACTAGCCACAGTGGCAAATGCATAGAAAACAGGCAAGTGTTATTGGGCAGAAAAGACACTCACAGACTCGTAAGACAGGAGCCCTGACTTGCCGCCATCGAGGCTAATGCACTATGCTAATGTTTTCAAATACACTACAGCCATCCATTAAGTGTGTGAGAATGTCTCCTTTCTTACCTTGACAGCGTACTCTTTGTTGGTGATGAGGTTGATGCATGTTTGCACTCTGGCATAAGCACCCTCTCCTAGCACCTCCTCTTGCAGTCTGTAGACATCTGTTGTACAGTTTTGCATGTTAGGGGAACGCTTATTTTTATTGAAGGTGCAGAATCCATCTAATTGTTCCCCCCATTGATTTAAGATGAGTTTTTAGAAAAGCAACATAATGACCCAGAAAATAAAAGCTTTTACCCTCGAATCTTCCAGAAAAACTGTCAGTTGCCCGGCAACGCTTTTTCTTCTTGTTTCTCTTCTTGGCATCAGGGATGTCGATAGGCTGGCTGGAAGGTATGTCTGTTAAAACAGGAGAGTCTAGATCATCATGTGCTAGTGAAGAAACAACCCAAACAAACTTAAAACCACCACTTACAGGGAAACCAAAATTGTAGGTAAATCAAAGTACAAGGGATAAACAAAATGGGAATAAATACAGCATCAATGAATGAACTAGGTCATTATGGAAATACAGCAGCATGGATGACGACACTCACAGATAAAGAAAATTACAAAGTAAAATACTTACCATGTCTTGGGGAGGAATCAAAATTAAATGACGAATCAATAAGATGGGATCCATTTTTTGTGAAGTCGTCAGATTCAAAGGGATTTTGGCCCTAGAGAATGACAATAAAAACAGGCTTGTTAAGGTTTGAAATCTTATCAATGAGTCATTCAACCAGGATCAATTCAAGTCATAACTGATTAGTGCCTTTGTTATCTCCCATCCTGAAATCATAAAGTTTAAGAAGGTTCAAAACTTAAAAACAGCTCATGGGTGGGAACTTTTAAAACAATCTAATCTAATGCAAAGCCACCAAGTAACCTGAAGATATCCAAGTCGATCCAATGATAAATATTGCTCAATAGGAATGCAAGAGCTAGATTCCTGCAACAGTTAGCTTCCTACCACGCCAGTCACACTTTCATTAACTAAGCAAGCACGTGCCATCAGGCCACACAACATATTTGTCAGTCATAAGACATGGGAGAGCGACAGATGTGTTTATATATAGCGGGGTGAGGTCCTCTCAAACACGCTGACACATGTGCTCTGATTATAGAGACTCCCCCAAATTAAATGATAGCAGCTTTGCATTTCACCCCTATCGTCAAATCTCAAACTCACCTTGAAAGAGCGATGGAATCCAGTGACTTCGGTGATCTTATTTTGCACCATTTTTGCTTCAATTTTGGATTACTTTTTGGTTGATGTGCGGCGGCGGCAGTGGTTTTTTGGGATATCAATTTGCACTTCTCCGAAACAGAAAGTCGTTTCAGAGAGAGTCGCAAGTGATCACACTGCGCTGGCTGGTCAGCTTGCTGCGGCGCTTTAAACGGGAGCCCTGTAGAAATACAAAATAACGCAGCGTTAACTACCCCCCATATTACCTATACAAAATACTTACAACATACAATCAACAAAGAACTCTAAATGAATATTAAACCTAATATTCAAGTATATGGCAAATTAAAGTTTGCGAATATGCTTCTCATGCTCCTGGGAAAACAAAAAGAGAGTGCAACAACAGCAACAGCTAACTGCAGCGCCACCCACGTTTAACTGTTACCTCTTCGCTACAAGCGTTTGGATATACGAAGATAAGATGATACACCACTGAGAAAGTCACATTACTATTGCTTTTAGATAGATAAAAAAAAATTAGAAGATAGAAAAATATGTCGAAAAAGACACACTTTTTAAATTTTGATGGTACTTCAACAACAGCCGCAGGGAGGCTAACGGTTGTTTAGCTAACGTTAACACGCACCCGATTCATAACGGAGATGTCACGAGGCGATTATGGCAGATGTAAATTAATGATAACGTCAAACAACAAAGCTATGCAATGTTTTTAAATGTACTTTTAACATTAACGTCACTTTAGCGTTGCGAGAACGGTCACATTCTCTTTTTTTTAACGACACAATGGCATCATGAATAACTTCTGTGCAAAGCTTCTTTTCTGTACTCACCCCGTTGTTATTTTTACAGCTCCAGTGTTAGCGTCGTTTTTTGACCCACTGCTTCAAAAAGCCGCAGAGGACGGTCGAGGGGAGGGGGAGTCGCCTGATAGTGAGTGCGTGGAAGGTGGCGGAGGTCTGAGAGCGTAGGTGGTTTTATAACCTCCCTGGTGACTCCTCCTTGTCTCCTCCCTCCTCAGGACTGCATCAACAAACTGGATGCATCACGTGCTTTCTAGAAACGGATATGGCGGGATAGGTACCATATCGCTTCGTCGCAAAAGCGTTGCCACTTGTCGAGGTAAGAAGCAGAAATAGCCGCTACATGCCCTGCAGAAAACAGAATAACAAAAAATATACAACAAAAAACACATAATTATAAGGAGTCGGTTGTCATATTGAGGCAAGTCTGAACACATTTTAGGAAAAAGTCGGAAAACAAAATGGTAACACATACGAAATGGTACGCAGCCACTGAGATCTGTTTTTGTTCTCGAGGCCAGACCAGCATGTATTGAGGAACGACGCAGCGCGTACGTGCACATAAGCACAGTCAGCCTTTACGTGCCTTACGGCTTTTCTGTTCTCAATAGGGGTGCAAAGAGACGAGACTGGTGCAACATGTAGACAGACCAGATTCACCAGTTTATATTATGACGGCATTCAAATCATAATAACTTTCTGCGGCTGTCACTGGACGTCAAGGCCACGTTACAAATATGAGCTAGTGCATAGAAGAACAATTTGTCAGCATTGTGCTATGTGAAATATATACGAATAAGAAGTGCAAGCACCAAAACTTCACAAACCGTCTAGCGCACTGTATAAAGATATTCGTGTGATGATGCATAAATCTGCATGAACATATTCCTAGAGAAAGTAATAAAAAATACATATTCCATTTAACATAATCCTCTATTTTGAATTTTTTTTTTTAAATTAGAAGTTAATATTGTGTTCATTGAAGGGTCTGGAAGAGCCCAACAGTGAAATTGTCAAACATATTTTGATCATGGGAAGATGTAACCTCACACTATGACAATATTTTTGTTGCTTTTTGTAAGACTATATAAATGTTGTTGTTTTTTTTCAATGGCAAGACTTTAAATTGAATCCAATCAGTATAAGAATCAGTATAATGAATCACAATTTAGTTGTTTTTTTTTAATATCTGAAAATCTGAAAAGTTATTAAAGCCATCAAATAAGTTGAGTAAGGCAATAACATATGTCTCAAACCTGGAACTGATCACAAATATGAAGAAGAATGTACAAATCTCTGAAAATAGAACTTAACCTTCCACCACTGCACCCCTTTCCCTCTTTGTGTAAAAAAAATGGGGAAAATTAACATTTATAACGCCCTAAACTTGATTCTCACGCCTAGTAATGAATGGCCACAGCCAGATGGTTGGTCAAAGAAATCCCCCGTCTGAGTCACTGAGACTTGGGCAGCGGCATGACTTCAGCTGTTGTGGCATTTCAGTATCACATACGCAAACACAGTCACACACACACACATGCAGTCAAGAGAAATTTTCAGTGTTTCACCACTACAAACAAAAGTCATGCACGCAAAATTTCTCTGAATTACAAGTCAAGGGTATGAGGAAAAATGTACCAGATTATCAAAAGTAGCAATACTCATAATGTTTATAATTATTTCAGATTTGCTATTATGTATGAATATTTTTTGTTGTTGCATCTTTCAAAAATATATAGTGAACAGAGTAAAAATTACTATATATAGAAAATGATTTATGCAATCAAAGTGATTATCTGGATTTTAGCTTTAATTCTTGTAGGGAAGGTGAGTACAATGTCCCGTTGCAACCCCCTCCCCCTCACCCTTTGTCATGTGTGACAAGGCAGACACACACACAGCACGTTTTTGAGACTGATGAGGAGGCAGTTCAGACGAGGGTGGAGACGCTGTCTCATGGTTGTGATAATGAAGGAAATCCAAGAACTCGTGTGATGAAGAAATGCATGCTCTTTTAACCCATCTGCTAATTGTGAGGTGCCAAAGCAATGCTGCCACACACATGACAAATTCAGACAGTATTTCCAGATTTTAAAAGCAAAGGTAATCAGATGGAGGCACAGTAGAGGGATGGCATTAGTTACCATGTATTGATATGAGTATTTTTGCATCAATCCTTTTAATTAAGTCATGATACTTACTGAAATGACCACATATTGCATCATATGCCAAAAGCATAAAAAACTTTATTGTACCATACACATTGGGGTGAAACTGTGAAGTATGTCCTCTTTAGTTTGGTAATTTATCCCTGCACATAATCTTGCTTTGTATAGCAGTAATGTATTGTTTATTATAAGTGTAAGTTGAACCCATATACAGGCTGTTTTCAGGACTCTGTAGTCTTGTGACCGGAGGCTTTTTCTCCCCTCTCCTCCTCCTTTCACCTTCTGCTAAGCCCAATGGTAGCAAACATTACGCAAGCTGTTGGCTCGACTATGCCCGGTCAGGAGCACATGGTGTAGTTGCAGGTTTAGGGGGAAAACAAGATCACACTTCCAAGTGCAAAGGGTGGGACTGTGTCACTACAGGTCAAAAGGAAGAGGGGCAGGCCATCATAAATAACTTCAGGTGGCAACAGCCTCACTGTTTTGAAAGCAGAGGTTATTCCTGTGTGAAATATGATAGAGGTGTGTCTCTGATGTCCGTAAAGACACTGTTGTTCAGAGGTTATGCTATATCCTGTTGCTGTATGGAGATAAAGCTATAAATGCAGATATATGTCAGTGGATGTGTGCAGCAGTATCACTTCCACTGTGTTCAAAAAATAACATTTTGATGTTGCAACATGCAAACTAGGACAATTCCATGTCGTGCAACCACACTCTGTTCAAGTTTGTACAACTTTATTTTTAACTGTTGTGGACATCCCAAACAGAGGTAGAGCGTGCCATTAGCTTAGTGTGGCCGCTGGCGATTGCTATTCTCTGAATTTCAGTGAATATCGATTGCTTATTTCTTGTGGATGGTGTAGCCTAAACTAATGATTGACACTATACATCTGAGTAAAAATAACACTACTCGATTTGTCAGTATGTTAAACAAGATGAACTGGTTGATTTTTAATAACACAATCATGCAATTTTTAACAACATAATCAAGTAAGTGAACTGAATGAAATTGCGTTTCTCACAGGAGAAGAAGTGGGCTCCACAGGACTTTTTATTTGGTTGAATAACGCATTTTCCCTAATGATATCCAGTGTAATATTTATATCTCATATTACTTGGAAATAAAAGTATTCATAGCTGCCATAAAAACCTCCCTTGGGCAACATGACCTTAGACCCTCCTCAGTTTGTCCTGAGCCCTGAATGGTTAGAGCATACGGCTATGCCCTAAATGTTCCTAATCAACCTACCTAATCACGAGTGAAATATGTACAATATTTACATTCAATACAGACATAACACACTTGGAGTCTTGGGTTTGAATACACATCAAATGGCTTGAATGGAAAGCTACAAAAATGCAAATGCAATACAGTCAGAAACCTTAAAGTACTTAGGAACTAGATGTAAAAACCTTCCTTTTTCAGGTGTTAATAACCCTAAATGCTTCTATCCTCATGTAGTCAAAGCTTACAGCCATACCATCACGTCAATGTATAAACGTACACTAAAAGTACTTTGTTTATGGCTCCAAGTCGTTCTGATAGATGTGTTTAAAGCGAACATCAATCTGAACCAGCGGGATTTGTTGCAAAGACATTCCTGCACTAACACTTATAAACAGTACAGCTACATGAATCTGTGCATGTGCAGAAGTATGTTGCCTTAACTGCAAACGTGTTCACGAAATGGACACGTCTGGCATGACAAAATAAAACTGTCAAAGGCAGAGAAGATAAGTGTGGTAGAGGCAGCCAGCAGTCTTATACAGTTACAATAAGCTGCATACTTTCCTCCAGTGGGAAGGTCGCAGTGCTCCAGGGTGCTGAGCGTACCTTTTCTAAGAAACCTTCCCGGAACAAACTTCCTAGAAGCACGTTGTCTCCCGGTCTGAAAAATATTCAAACATAGCCTTTGGCAAAAACGTTCATGCTTTGCCTTTTACAGTTGATATAACATACTAGAGCACTGGGAGTAATCAAATACAGAAGAACTCCTTTAACACAGAGAGAGATTTTGCAACAAGACTATTTGTTTTGTTCAACTTTATTCCAGTTGTTTGCTGGTAACCCTTTTGTTTCACCGTGTTTGCACTGCGCTTGTGTTACATAACCATATATAACAAAGCATTTTGAAATGAATCACATTTGTACATTCTTAGAACCTCTTTCCAGATTGGGTCATTCAACAACAACTGCAATCTGTTCGTAGTTAGCACTAAGCTGAAATGTACAAGTAATTTCTAAGAAGTATTTGGGCCAGGCGGCTAAGATTGTGTCAGTATGAAGAACTAACACAGAGTTTTACTGTTTACAGGCAATGAATAATCAGCAGAATGCTCCACAGATGATGTAAGACAAAAAAAGATATGAAAAAAGTTTTGATCTTAACATAAACATGTCTTTAAAGCTACTATGTGAAGCTATTTACAATTATTTACACTTTGTGTTTCCACATTGCCCACCTACCTACATGCATCTGCTAGTTGGATGTAATGACCTATGAACAGATTGCAGTATGAGACATTGCAGTCTCTTGCATCTTTTCAACTCACTATGCAACACTAGCTTATATTGCAAAATATCTGCTAATGTCATGAAATGACCAGCAATCATCACAAAACATGATGACTGACAACCACTGACTTCAGTGGAACATCTGACTTATGGGTTCAAACCCGGCCCAGGCTAGCTTTCATTAGAAAAAAGAAGCATTACTCGTAGTTATTTTGTTCGCCACAAACATTATCATTAGCAAAATACTTGTTAATTTATTAGTTGGTTAACATTGTCTGATTATTTCAGCAGCTTACGTGATCTAAGATGCTATTATGTGTGATGACAAACAAATGTTGCTGTTTTTAGCCAGGAATAATTGATATTACACTACAAAGCTGGCAAAACTGATTGTCTCAGACTAGCCAAGAGTGATACAAGGCAGGAGCCTCTAACCCAGGGGTGTCAAACTGATCCATGAAAGGGCCGGTGTGGCTGCAGGTTTTTGTCCCAGTCAAGCAGAAGCACACCTGAGTCAAATCATTCAAATCACCTGAACTGTCTTCACTCAGTTGATTATCAGCATCAGCTGTGATCCTGTTCAGTTGGAACAAAAACCTGCAGCCACACCGGCCCTTTCATGGATCAGTTTGACACCCCTGCTCTAACCTAAACTCAGGTTAGCCAGCTAGCTATAATTTAGCACCGTGGTATGGATGTCATGTTTCTTTATAACATTATGATCTTAAGTCTTGAGTACTTACATCATTGTTTGGGCCAATTCTCAGGAAGCTTGCTAATGCTAGAGAAAATTCCATATATTGTCTTTAAACACAGAATGACACGCTACATTGCGTCAAACTTGTATTTTATTTTCTCATAATAGAGCAGTGTAAAAATTTAGGGCTGCAACTAACACATATTTCTGTTTATTGATCTGAAGATTATTTGTGTGAAGACAAATATAGCACATAAACTGGAAAAAGCAAAAACATTGGCATTTCTGTAATAAAAAAAAAAGGGTCAGCCCAATAGAGAGAGTTCTTCCGGTCCACTTTTTCAAATAATTCCTGGAACTTTTGCTTTTTTTTGTCGTTGTCTTCAGCTGTGGGCCACTTGAAATTATAATTACATACAATGACTTTTCATCCCTTTTCTTGCTAAAGCTCTGCGGGAAGTGAGTGACCCATAAACCCCAAAACCGTTAAGGGTGTGTGCTAAACATTTGCTGAGTCACATTATCTTCCAAACCCTCTTCTCTATGTGTAAGTAATCACGCAGTTCCATCAAAACAACAGGACAGGCAGTGCTGCGTAAACTCCGACAGAGCTGGACAGGCTCCAGTCTGATTGGCTGCAGCCTGAAATCCTTCCCTTTTGTTCTTGGCCTCTTTCCAGTACTTTCCTTCATGTCTTGCAGCCCGTCAGAGGCAGTCTGGTACATTCCAAAAGAGAAAAACACACCAGAGGGAACGAAGAGCAAGAGGCGGGTATGGGCGTAACGCACGCCGCCAGAGTACAGTGGAGGATTTTAGGAGGAAGTGACTCTGCTGAGAGGAGGGACCTAACCCTGTAAGAGGATCAGGTTTCAGTAGGCAATGAGGTCATTTCACTGGTTGATGTTATTGGGGCAGATAGTTACATCATGTTGATTCTTAAGATTCATATTAACATATCAAATATCATCATTTTTAAAAGATTAAATGACATTTAAAACCTGCTGTAAATATATTAACAGACTGTGATGGAATGTAACTAAGTACACCTACTCAAGTGCAATTTTTAGGTACCTTTTGAGGACTTATAATTTATACTGCTTACATTCAGAGGTATATGTATTTTTATTTTTTCATTATTTACTTTTTACAGACCATCTAAGTTACTAATTACTTTAGTTAATGTTCAGATTACAAATTCAATATAAACTGCAGAAGAATTTATATATATATAGTTCTGAAAAGCATGTGCTTCAAGTAAATCTTGTTAATTCATCATCAAAAATCAAGTAATTCATGGTAACGGTGATTAAAACTCTCCACAGATGTAATGTAGAAACTTTATCAGCTTAATTTTGCTGAGAATCATTAACTAAATTCAGTGACAATAAAATTTCTTTAGAGATCGACTGATAATGGATTTTATTTTTATGAAAGGAGAAAGGGAATATCTGATTTAAATGCATATAAAAATTTCTACAATTAATTTAAGTTGAACTTCATTATCACCATGAGTCCACTGGCCACTCAGAGCCCAGTTCCCGCTATAATGATGAGCAATGTCAACGATTAATTGGCCATAACAATTATTTGGTCAACTTTTTGCATTCTCCCTGAAAAATACTCTGCAGAAGTTCTTTAAATACTCTGAAATTAAGTTTGATGGTAATATTTCTCTACATGAGTAAAACGTTCAATGCAAGATTTTTACTTGCAGAGCATCATAGTCATTATTCTGATCTGGCTGCTTCCTACATCCCCAGCCAGTCCTCCTGCAGGATAATCCAGAGACAAAATGTGCTTGATGTTTTTGTGATCGTCACATGTCGGAGGCATTTTATTTTAGAGTTGTGTTTGCATATGGGTGTTGCTTGACTTCAGGATTGCTGCTGTTTACTTACATAATCCAAACCATTGTGACAGATAACTGCCTCTGAACCGGACTAACAGTGTTGTTCTTTATTCATGACCGTTGTTGACCCGATCATGCAGAGCCGGCTCATTCAAAACAAAAACTCTCTGTGTGTGTGTTCACCCAGTACAGTCTGGCCTGTTTCTTACATAACCAGCTTAATCGAATCATTAACCCGAATCAGGTCTAGAAAGGCCCCACTTCCCTTCTTCATGACACTAACTGGGACACTGGGCAGATTGCATAAAACTGTAGGATTACAGTCGTATCCTCACTGCAGATGGGTTTTGGTATCTGACGCCACCCAGTGGACACTTTTTACAACAAGTCTTCAAACGTGCAACTGACAGTTTTAGCATGTGACGTTTGAGTCTCGTGTGACCTTCAACTGCCAAGACTATCTGAAACAAACACCTGCGGGTTTGACATCTGAGAACCTACCGGGTGGCTCCAAGCCAACGTGCAATGATACACTTTATAATGTCTGAGTCAACTGCAGGCCCAGCAGTGCATCGAGTTCATGTATATATACTGTGGGTGTCACTTTCTATAATTCAGCTGCAAACATTCGTCAATTTTTTGATTGACAGAAAGATAGTATGCCACTTTTATGATGACTAATCATAAGTTATTTTTAATGCAAAAATGTGATAAAATAAGTTCTCAAATATTCCTTAAATTAAAGCTTAAATTACTGTAAATGTAATATCTTTTGAATTTGGGAATGTTGGTCAAACAAAACAATCCATTTGAGAGAGCAATTTTAGGCTGTAGGATTTTGTAACAGGCCTTTTAAACTATATTCTAATGTTGGATTGACCAAATGATCTATAAATCAAAAAATAATTAGAAACAATCAATTAGAGCCCTATTGAATATAAATGGCACAGAGCCCTACATTTATGTATATTAAATGATCTTGGATGACAGAAAATACTCTCAGAAACAGAAAAAATGTATTTCTCATATTGTAACATTTGTACATAATATTTTCTTGGCCTGAAAAATAATATCTCCCCCCCCCAAAAAAAAAAAAAATAGATTAGGTCATAGCAGTACTTCTGGCTTCAGAAAGGGAAACCAATCAGAGTTCATTTAAAAAGTGCTGATCAAATTCAATTTAGAGACTTATTTTAATGTAACAACATACTGATTTCATAGATATACAGTAAGAAATCGTACTAATTTAGATCATTTTAGACAGACAGAAAGACAAAAAGCATCCTGGAATGATTGAGATTCAAATAAAATAGAAAAAAAAAACATCAACACAAACATACACCTCTTAATACTGTGCTCAGATAAAATGTTTGCTTTTCATAGGAACAGAACGCCTCATATGACCAGGTTAAAACCTACTAAAATAGATTACAGTACTTAAATATAAAAATAGACTCTTTCTTGAATTTGTTTGTTCTTTTAGTTCTGCAGTCTTCTAGATGGACGGATGTGGTCATCCGGCGTGTCTCGACCGGCCGGTTGTGCTCCCTCAGTGACACATGCGAGCGGTCATCTCTTTCTGCAGGCACAAAGCAAACACAACACAAGGGTCAGAGCAAAGAAGGAAATACTGATTCAAATGCAACTGCGTGTTCTGATGCTGCAAACACATTCATTATATAAAGTAAGAAACACAGACCACAAAAAGCTATCTTATATTTTTGACTGCTGATGAGGTTGTGGACACATTTTAAAAGCTACTGCACAATACCACAACACTAGAAGCTTCTAGATGCTAAAAAAAAAAAAGCATATAAAAAAGGTCACAACATCTGCACACTAATCTCCATTGCAAACATCCAGCTTATTGTCTAAGCTTTTGGTCGCACCGGCATTAGTCACAGCATGAGACACGCTGAACAAACAGAAAATATAGCCTCTCAGTAATGGTGGCGGGATCGTCAACAATCGGAGCTCATAATCTATCAAAGTAAACATCCATTTGGGCGGTTCAGCGATTCTGATTAGAATCTTGCTGTAAAATAATGATTTCTCGAAATTCTGAAAACAGTTATTTTCTTTATAGGGGATATATGGGAAACGTAAGCACTGTGTCCGTTGCAGAATATATCACTATATAATTGCACTTGCTACTAAGGTCTGGAGCAGCTGGGTTCCCCTTTGACATAGATTCCTCCTGCAGGCTGAGCTGATTACATGCAAATGACTGTAGCGTCTGATTTCACAAACGATGGCTGCCAACAAATAAATCTGAGTGCCAAGTAGCTTTTGCATCCTCATATATAGTGTTTGCTTTGATGAAAAAAGGTCTTCAAATTTTTGCAAGAGAATACTATCTAACGCTGTCACTTCACTGACTATACTAGTTATTAATACTTAAGAACAGGACACAGTCTACCTAATACTTTACTGACTATGTTCAATTATTGGAAATGTATGAATAGTTGGCTGATAATTTAGACACACTGCCTTAATTAAATACATTTTCAGCCAGGGGGGTGTATTTATCAGTACTTTAATGTACTCAGCCAAGTGCATTATTTTGGTTGCTATTTCTTTAAATAAAAGATTTTTTTTAAAACATGCAAGTGATTAGTTTCGGGCCAGAGTAAAAAAAAAAAACATGTTTTGATATTTAGCCAAACCCCAGACCAGACTACTGAACATTTACTGAAATTTTACCTCCTGCATCAATCAGAATGCAAAAACGTGCTAATTCCGATATATATTCAATTGAAAACCATACTATGTCAACATATTTTACCTTTAGACTGGTGAACTTTTGCTTTTGAAAGCTTAAGTTTGAATTGGTCCCAACTTTTAAGGATTCTATAAACTAGGACATAGTATGTTTATCATATTTCTTAATATAAATGCAATAATGTCATATGACAACCGCAGGTTCAGCTGGTTTGTGCAAGTGCAAGCTCCGATACCAGATTGACCAGTGTAATTAGACATTAAACCCAAAAAAATGTTTATTTTGTGTCTATGTAACAAAACAAAACAAAACAAAACCTTAATAATTATCCGTTTGTTTTTAACTCAAATATCAATATCTGCCTAAAAAATACAGTAACTGTCACTTTGATGCAGTAATTTAGTTATTTCAATTGACTTTGCATATATTGATAAATGTATACAATATCGTTATGGATTCATGCTTATAGTGTTAATAATAACACGAAGAGAATGTGAGGCAGCTAAAGTGGTTCACTGCTTTAACTAGCTTATAGTTGGGTGTTTGAAACGTTATCATTTCATATCATTATCCTTTATATTTTTGTGTTCAGCTCTGTGTTAGCTCTCATCCTGTTTGACTCACCAGGGGCTCCAGCTCTTTGTGGTCCGTTAGGTTGAACTCAGTGACAAAGTAATAGAAATGCTTGTAGCAGGTATTGACGTGAGCTTCGGCCCCCATCTGGCTCACGCGGTCAAAGTGGTGGATGTAGACATGGACAAACACTCGGAACAGACGAGACAAAATCTTCTTAGCCACCTGCATGAAGGTCTTAGGGAAGGGAGTACCTATGAGTCAAGCAGATGGAGACTGTCAACACCAGGGTCAATCTAGATGACCTTTGGCTATTTGCTTCAGAGAAAGAAACACAATAGAAATACTGAGGCTTTTACTGCAACTGTCACAGAATATTTGAACTAAGTTCAACTTTTCAATGTGATTCATTGGTAAAGGACACAGCCATACATGAATGGAAAAAACAACAAGACTTGGTCCCGGGGATAAGCCTCTGTTCTCACCAAGTGATTAATTTAGTATGTCGTTTTGCTTTGACTAATTCAATAATATTTCAGGAATCTGTTCCAGAGGACACGTGCGTCAGAGGTCGTTTCTATTCATAGCCCCCTGTACATTGTGTGACCCATTTTTAAATCCATTGCTTGGATGTTTCTGTAGTTAGTCAGATGCCGAGCCACAGCACGGGGCATTCAAACATGCAGAGAGCAACAGACTGTGATAATAAGACAGCGAGAATGCCACAGCAGCCGAAGATTAACTGATAGCATTTGCAATGTGCAACACTGGTAATCTAATAAATGTGGCCTTGCAGATTAAACCTAAAGCATGTTTTGATTATTGAAAAACCAGTGGCATCAGATTTTTAATGCCTCTACTCTGCAGAATGTTATCTGCATCACATGTCAATTCTCCTTTGTAATTATTACTTGTTTATCATCACCACAGCAGTAGTTCCAAAGCTTTTTGTCTTTGGACTAAAACAAGGTTAATATATTTTTGTCTAATATTGTTGTGTCACAGACATGTTGGTGTCCATCTGTGATATGTGCAAATATGAAGAATCTTTTAAAAATTATATAATACAGAAAAACAATATTCAAGATGTTTTAAAAAACTGTCTTCATTATGTTGTTTGTCTAGTAGAGTGCTAAACAACTAAACTTTCCTTGATCACCTACAGATCGCTGAAAAGGTATTTATACTGCCTTCTGAGTACTTCTGCATATCAGCTGCCATATTTGTAACAGCTAGTTCAAGAAAAGACTGATATTTTATCTTGTGTGCTACTGGAATATTTTTTAAGCCCTCCAAATCTAAATAATTAATTATTTTGCAAGGGCAAAGGGAAAAACGAGTGAAATCTGAAAAAATTATAATTAGAACTTTGTGTAGCATAAATGCGGCCTTCTTCTGCTTCCCTCTTTTGTCATTCATTTTTGACACACTTTCGAAATTCCAGCTTCCAAGTTGGGAAACATTGGATTAAAGCATTTTTACTGTGAGAACCCAAAACATATTAACTGAACATCACTAAAAGGTGAACTGCTGTTAATTACTCTGAGCTCTTCTGGTTTGGGATGGGCGTTGATTTGTCACATTCTAATCACCTCAACCTCACCTCAAATCTTTTATTGATAATTACGGTAATGGCTGGTCACTGCCCTATTTATGACATTTTGTGAACATTGTCTATAAATGGGTTGTGGCTTGGTTTGCGCACAAGCAGCGTTCACTGCATGACTCAGGGTACTGAACCAACCTACTGGGAGCCTTTACAACTGGATTTACTGGATTTTGACAGCTAAAATGCAGTTTCTCTCTCTAAGAAGACACACAAACCAAAAAAGTCTGTGACCTAATTCTGGACCTCAGCATGGAAGACTTGTTAACCAAAGTCTTAACACACCATCTGTAGCTAATCTCAACACTTACCGACGTTAGTGGGGAAGATGTTCTCATTGTTGATTTGTACCTCGATCCAATCCATGAGCAGGCTCATGTATTTGGGGGCCGACAGTGCAGTGGGCCTCTTGTACTTGTGCTCGTCCTGCCAGCGGTATTCGTACTTGGGCCCACCAGACATGACAGGGCAGGTCTGATCGGTGCAGGAGTCGCTGATGGTGCCATAGATGAGGTTGATGCGGTTGAAGAAGTCGACGACGTGGACGGCCACCCAGTCATTGAGGTCCTCGCCATGGGGCAGCTGCACCGCCTGCTTCAGGTCCAGACCCGCATTCAGAGATGCCTGGGCCTTCTTGTGCAGGTCGAAGCGTTGCGTCCCGGGCTCAAACTTGCGCTTGGGCCGGAATGTCCTGTCTTTGTTGAAGACTTGTTTCAGGGCCAGGGACATGGTTACATGTGGTGGTGCTGGCCGATTTGTTTGAATGCTTGGGATGAAATATTTACTAGTGAACTGAATCAGTCAAAAGGTTGTGTAAACAACCAGTGCAGGGTATTGTTTTGGAATGCCTCTTGGTAATTGTTTCGACTCAACCTGTGATCATGCGTATGATTAAAGGAGGGGAGAGAAAGAAAAAAATACAGAGCTTGATTAGTAGATGTACATTTTTACATCATTGCGTACATTTTTCTCAAGCCTAGTTTTAGAGTGCCACTTCTTCTTTATATAAGACCAACTATCACAATTGGAGCATCTCGGTAAAGTGGTTCCAGGGCCTGCCATGTTACCACAATATCCTGGGTTTAACTCCAGCCTTGGGACCTTTGTTACATGAAGTACCCCCTCTCTCACCCTATTTCCTGAATCTGCACTATCAAATAAAGGCAGAAATGAAACAAAATATAACAATGTACAGCCCTGACTAACTACTACGCCAATTGCTGACTAATCTTCTATTTATTTTTATACAGTAATAATTTCATCTTGTTTGGCCATTCAGATGGCAGAAAATAAAAACACCTGTCCATCAGAATTTCCCTGAACCCAAGACCAAAACAACAGTAGCAAGTCAAAATGACACAGTTATGTCAGAATTAAGTAATGCCAGATCTAAGTAATGTTTGGCATTCATGCTTAAAAAATGACTTAAAAGATTCATACATTTTAGAAATAGTCCTGTTGATCTACTCATCAATTAATCAAGTTATCTTTCCAGCTCTATTATAATCTTCCTTGCTTATAAAACATGTAATACAGCAGAGCTTACTGGGAAACTACACAACAGTAGCATCTGTGTCCCTATTTTTGAATCGTCTTGGGCCAAAAGTTGCTTGCAGAGCTGTAGCAAAACCGTTCAACCAACTTCTTAGGAATATATAACTATATCAAATTAAAATATATTGAAATATTACAAATAGTAATAATAAGGTCATGCCTGACAATAGAATGTCAATAAATGGGCGCGATTACTAAATGCAAGACATCTTTCTTAATTATAATTTTATCTAACGTTACCACAATATGGTAAGAAAAGTGAAGAGGCCAAATTTATTAAAGGCAACCCGAATTCGTCTGAACAGACTTAGGTAAACAAAAATTCTCAACAGTGACAGCGGCTTGCATTAAAGATGAAACACCCCCCTTAAAAGTCAACATGAGTCATTTCCTATTTCAGGCACTAATTCCGCCGTGAAAACCAAGAATCTGCGGAATGACAATAAAACCGAGTCAACCCGTACGTCTCCAATATAACAGGACATTATTATGTTAACTTAAACTTTGATCTTGACATCGGCGCCATTGTCTTCACAATACAAATGACTTTATATTGTTTTTAGCACACTTTAAGGGATAAAAGCCAAGAGATTAAACAGCAGGGCACATGACGACTGTACGAAGTTTATTCGTGACGCGACAAGCTAACTCGGTTGGACTTGTTGCTGTCTAAAACAGCTAAAACACAAACACGCCATGACAAATGCACATTATGTACACTTAATACACACCACAAAATAAATTAAAAAACGGCTAAAAACGATCATTATCGCAGATGGACCATCAAACGGTGACGAAATTGCACAGTTGAAAGCCACTTTCACGAACTTACTTGTTCCGCCTTCCTGTTCCGTCAGTTTCCTTCGATCTTTTTATCGAAAATAATCTGATATTCGATCAATAGCTTTGTGTCTACAACATTGGCGGACTACATTATGGATACATGTTGCGATACATGTTGTTTAATTACGGTTAATTCAATAAACACGTCACTTTAATAAAGAAACTAACGCCTGACTCCTCCCTACGAAACGAAAAGTACACCCGCGTCGAGCTAGAGCCGCTGGCGGCAGCTTCCGGTCAGAACTTACAAAATAAGGTACATCTTTGACTATGTAATGTAATGCAATATTTATACAGTTATTATTTCTAAGGACTAAAGTTAAAAATAAATGTATGATCATTGTTGGAATGGAAATATTTCCCCTCTAAAAATCTGTAATAGTTTAATAACTCTTATATCAGTCCATCCCTTTAAAGCAAAATCTCAGTCGTACATGTCTACCCTTTGTTGACAGTTCAACCTAATACATATTTCTTGTTTGTTATTCTGAATAATTGAGTGTTATACAAGACAAAAGGAGGAACAAGTGGGAAAACTAAAAAAAAATAAATAAAACAAAATAGAAACAACATATTCTGTGTATTCCATACTCTGTGTAGCATAAATATGTTCTTTTGTGCTTTCCTCTTTTTTTATATCATGGTGTAACTACTTTATCCTATGGCACGTTGCATTCCTTTGGATATTTTGAGAAACCCAGTCTTTTTATTCGAAGGCCACTGAGGGTGTGATCACTGATTATCACCTTAGGCTCTTGTTATTTGGGTTGGGCTTTGATCATTACTTTGTGATGCTTAAATCATTTCAAATAACTCAACTGACAATGTCAGTAATGGCCAAGTGAGTAATCACTGCCCTATTTGTGACATAAAGAGTTTGTGAATCCTGTCTATAAATCATTCATAAATAACAGGATCAATGGAAAAAGTGGTATACAGATCCTTTACTTAGGTAAAAGTAGTAATACCACTCCAACTAAGTCCTGCATTTAAAATCTTACTTAAGTAAAAGTACAGAAATATCAGCAGCAAAATGCTGCCAATTAGGTGTCATGTATACTCTCTCTCTCTGGCCAGAGACACTAGGTTTTGTAGGCCTATATATTGAATATATTAAGGCCTATAATTGAAAAATGTAATAAAGTACTGCATTAATGTGTAAATTGGCAGCGCTTTAGCTTGTAAAGGTGGAGAATATATCAGCTTCCTTAAATATTGCTGAGAAGTTTAAAATATAATATTACATCAGCATGGATCACTTGTGTGTTTTGCACACAATTAATTGATTAATAGACAGAATCTACAAAGCAACTAAAATGTCCAAATGAAACAACACAAGTATATATTCAAACAAAACTGAAGCTGGCACTTACAGAACCTCAACATTGTACTGAAATACTTGAGTAAATGTAGTTCTACATAGTTACACTACATAATACCATGACTCAGTTACAATTCAGACGGAAATGCTGTAATGTAAAATTTATAATTAGACATTTCTATTTTACAAGTGATCTGTTAGTAATTAAGGATGATTTAACGCTACAGTACTTACTTTCACATTAATCACCTTAAGCCACTTTACTGCGACCACATGCTGATTATTTCTCTGTCCATGACTGCAACATGCAGGTTGTGGGCTCTGTAGTCTATTCCGTGAAAACTTTATGCCATTATTTTGAAGACTAATCCATCAGCTTCCGGTGTCGCCTACCGTTCAGCAGTTGCCTGGCAGCTCAGAAGTACTTCCTCTGATACAGTCGGTGACTAAATGGCAGCAGGCAGTCATAATAAACCACAAAACATCATGTTTGAATTACTGAGGAAAACCAAAGGAAATGTCTGACTTATATCCATTTAAATAACTCAGGTTTATTGTAAATTTTAATAATAAAGTGTATTTGATTTTTATTTGGACATACAGGACAAGGACCCTTTTATTTAGTTATTTATCAAGGACTACACACAAACGCTGCAAATGGCTATTATAATACAATGTTACATTCAGGCAATATTATCACTTAAGCCTTTTTTTAATTAATTATTTTATGCTAAATATTTAAGATCACGATAATGATAATGATTATGACCTCCACTAACATGCATGTCGTTTTTATAAAGATTTATAACAAATTAATTAACAGAAATTTCTAACATTCCCCTTTAATTTTTGGTCAACTTTTTGTGTGGAAGTAAACCAGAATCTTACTGTTAATTATTGATTTTACAGGGATGTTGAACAAATAATGCCAGAGTTTACAGTTCTATGCATTTCATCTTACTTATAGTTTATTAGCCATTTTGGGACAATACACTCTTGTGATAGCACATAAAATTTGTGTGCATATATACGCCCATCATATTCAAAATACCAGAATATAAAATTAGTTTGTTCCTCAATGCAAAGACGTCACATTTAACATTCACATCACAGCAGACAGAGACAGACAGAGACCCTGCTCACATGGCCAGCATACTGAAGTCCGATTTACAAATGCACATTTATTGTCACTGAGGCCTGTTTAGCTGTATCGGTACTGTAGTCGAAGTTGGTCAGTGTGCACCGTTCATAAAAAGCTCTTTGTTTCGGTTGTTTAATGGCCAGTTGAAAGGATGCTTTGTGCAGCGCTGGGACAGAATGTGCCTTGTTTCTGTCTACTTGATAGGCTCAGCGGCGGCGGCTGCAGCTCCCTCAGGCTTGGCCTTGTTCGATATGGAGCAATGGTAAGACCTCATGGACTCCTCAACCTTCTTGAAGTTAGGGCGCTCCTCGTGCCTGGTGAGAGAGGTGGGCGAGGTTAAAGGAATGATGATGTCACAAGATCGCAAGAGGTCACAGAATCCCAAATATAACACAATATGTGGTGTGTTGTCTTTATTTCTGACTGGGAAAAATGTCCATTAGTCATTGCAATTAGGCTTTAGAAATTGCCATAGTAGAAGTTTTGGATGCCACTGTTCACCTACTTGATAAAGAAATATTGTTCAATACACTGTTTTGAGATAAGATAAGATAAGATAAGATAAGAATTCCTTTATTGATCCCCCATAGGGGAAATTCGGGTATTGCAGCAGGCAATA
>JAOWBC010001052.1:8739668-8753231 GCA_028566105.1 Hypoplectrus providencianus | reverse complement strand
GAATCTGAATCTGAATCTGAATATACGTTGTATTTGAAGGGAATTTATTCTGCTTATCTCACTTATTGGCGGAGAGGAACTTGTGGAGAGGTCCAGCAGCAGCCATCTCCATGACCAGCATCAGATGCTCAGCGTTGCACAGACCCAGCATGCGGACGATGAAGGGGTTGCTCAGCTGGTGCATGATCTCTGCCTCCCTCATCATCTCCTCCTTCACCAGCTTCTCGTTGTCACTCTTCAGCACTTTGATGGCCACATCTTTCTGGCCCCTGAGAGGAGACGAACAAACATATCAAACAAAGAATCTGAAGGAAAACGTTTCTAATGTCTCAGTCCTCACGTTTCAGTCTTAAGCACTCCTTTCTTGACGCAGCCAAAGTTTCCAGAGCCGAGCTCCACTTCATCGATCAGCAGCTGGCTCCTCTGGATGTTAAACTTCCTCACTTCATTGGGGTTGTGGTATGGGTTGAATTCAGGGCAGTCCATCGGCAGGACGTCCCGGTCTGCAGGCACAGCCGGGGCCGCATTTGAGGTTGTTGCAACAGCTGGCGAGCAGTGGTGGAAGAAGTATTCAGATCCATTACTCAAGTAAAAGTATTAATGCCACATTGTGTACAAGTAAAAGTCCTGCATTTAAAACCTACTGCAGTAAAAATATATATAGAGAGCATATGTACAAGGAAAGTATATCTATCTAATTATATAGAATACAATATGGATACAGTTATATTATTGTTTTATTATTTTTTATGCATTTTTACTGTAGCAGCAATTTATTGTAGATTGTAGCTAATTATAACTGTAATTTACTTTTATGTGGCGATATATAAAGATGCAGTAATATTAAATTCTTGTTTTGTCATATTAAATTAACTAACTAAAGCTGGCAGCTAAATGTATTTGAGTAAAAAGTACAATATTTGCCTCTCAAATGAAATGAATTGAAAGGATACAGTTAGAAATGTGGAAATTCCAAAGTAAAGCACAAGTACCTCAAAGTTACACTTATGTACTCGAGTAAATGTACTTAGTTACATTCCACCACAGCTGACAAGTAAATATGCAATCCTCATGTATTGATAATAATGCACTGATAGATTTTTTTTCTTTGGGAATTAGTCTGCTGAGTTTAGAAATGGTGCTGCAGTGACTGTGGTGTGAGCCGGTTGTACTTCCTGTGACTGACCTTGAGGTGGCGGTGTGTATCCATTTGTTCGCCTCTGAGAGATGAAAAATGAATGAAATGTAAATGAATCTCAGAAAAAGAAACACATACTGATTTTTAAGGTTGCAGGATGCAGATTTGTACTCACTCCTACAGGTAGCTTGGGTTTATCTATAAAAAAAAAATAATAACAGATTTGACATAGATTTATATTTTCATGGTACAAATAAGTCACAACCACAAAAGTTTTGCAACAATGGTAGGACTGAGAAAAGGAAGTAAGATGTTCAGTACTTCCATCAGCTTTTCCGTGAACACACGCCTCCCTGAGATTAGTCACCAGGCCGTCGTTTTTCATCTTCAGGCACTCAACCAACTAGAAAGTTTAAGATAAATACACATTTTAGAAAAAGGGCCATCAGTTTCAACATAATCTCAAGATAATGTAAGAGCAGGGGGCCCAACCTGCCAGATCGTGTCAAACTTTGCTCCTTCTGGCATGGAGTATTTCCCAGATTTGTCTTGGAGGATCTGGTAGTGGTACACAGTTTTCCCATACACCATAGATAGAGCAAAAGAACCAAACTCCTCTCTGTCTCTCACCCTGAGAAACAAAAAAACAGTGATGCTTTAAGTCATTTAAGCTTCAACTGGAACCTGTTTCCAGCTGTTGTCATAAACGGTTCATAGTTATTCCTATTAGGCTCGGGTGGTGTCTGTTTCTCATCCCATCATTCCTTCCTGACATTTCATTATGTGTACGGTATATGTTTTGGTCTTCCATTGTATGCTAAATTACAAGCATGGCTGTTTTGATCTGTTACTGATTCTTTGGATTGTTGTTGGTATCTTGTTACTGTCATTGCAGCCGGGGAATGACTGTAACACTTTACTGTAATGACTGGTGTGGCACTTTTTCAAACAGTCCTTTGAAGAGTGGTATCAATCAAATAACAGTGCATACTAGTCTACATTATTTTGTGGATTTTTGCATGTTTCAAAAAAAAAATGCAGCTGACAGTTAAAGATACAGTGGAGAAGCTGATATTTGAAAACTAGAAGACCAACAGGAATCCACTGGTACCAATATGTCATGTTGAAAATAAAAATCCACATTTAAGCAAAATTTTAGTGACAAAATAACTAACATGGTCATTTCAAAAAGGCGTCCCTTGAAATATCTATACCCATATATCATTTATTTTCCTATCCTAACTCCCCCCACACTCTGCACTCTTCTGCCTTTGTGTTCTCTAGAATCACTGCGGCCACTAGATGGCGCCTATAGCTGCAAATATGAATTCAATCACATTAAGCTGTTGACAAAGGGTGTTTCACCTTTCACTTTCTACCTATATATGGTATAATTGTGTGATCGCAACCTTGTGAAAGTCCTGACAGTTTAAATTCAGTGTCGATATATAGAAATAAAACCTGCTCTCTAATCAAAAAGTCATTAAAATCTCACTTAAAAAAATAAACTGCATGAAAAGCCTTTGACCTTTGCATGACAAAGAAAGAGAAATCATTTTGAGCAACTCACAGAAACTTGCCGTCCGGTTGAGCTCCAGAGTAAAGTCGCCTCTCGCCTTCCATCCGGGTGATTTTCCCGTGATACCAGGGCATCTTCTCGTGAGCTGTGGTGGCGATCAGCTTCTCCAGCTGAGGAGCTTGACTGATGACGGCCTGCTCCATTGCTTCTCCCTGAAACAAACAGACATGCAGGATTCACACAGATGAACAGTTGAGAGGCTGATTTCTGTCTTATCGGATAATTTCCCTGTTTGGGCTGTTACTAAAATGAAACAGTTTAATTCTGAGAAAGTTTTTAAAAAAAAATGTGACCTTGCAGACTTCTGTATTTAATAAACTATTCGGGGGTTTTTTTGTTGTTGTTTTTTTAATTTAAACCCACAAAGTGACATTTACCTACATTATATCTGTCAAATAATGCAGTGCAATAGAAAGTGTATTCTTATTCTTTGAAACAGCAGAAAATGAAAATACTAAAGTTGATTAAAAGTACTTCCAACCACTGCTGAGAGACAGGGCTGTGATTTTCTGTCTCCTCCTGGTCCCTGCTGGAGGTCCACATACATCTGGAGCCAGTTTAGCTGTTTAGCTGAAGCCCACCAGTGATAAAAGGCTACTGGTCTCAGTGTGTGACTGTTGGCAGTAGGAGACGAATCATAAAACTACAGGATTTTGGATTGAAGTGGGACTTCAGAGAGCCAGACCTCAAACTGAGTATACAGAGACACTAAACAAATGAAAAGGTGAACTTTCCAGGTTGGATACTGCTCGTCCAACTCGTCCAGCTCAGGATAAGCATAAGGGAGAATTCTATCCACAGCTAATCTCTCTCTTCAAAAGTTATTGCACAAATAAATGGTAACAGCCGTTATCATACTGGTGTCGGTGAGTTGGTTCAGTGGGCTATTATTAGCTCATTCACTGGTTGGAAACAAAGTGGTTATATTTAGTTAAACAGCCTCAGTGTTATTAGGGTTATACCACAAAATCATTTCTTTAAAGTTAGAGCAAAGATGTTCCTAGTCAGGCATTATAAAGATGTAGAATAATTTGCAAAGGTTGGTGATGTGAGAATGATGTTACTTTAAATAACATTGTTGACTTTTGCTTTAACAGGGGACACAAACCCCAGACTCCCGGGTTTGTTTGACCTATCCACAAACAAATGAGTTTAATATGACTTTCACTTTGCTACCGTTCGTTATTACTGTGGCTGCAAGATGTGGCCACCAACAACACTTTGCAAGTAAAATTCCCCACAATTTAAATGTAATTAGTTGTTTTCCACCACTGGAACATTAATTATGAAATGTAGGTCATGTATTTACATGTCACTATAGTTCAGCTTATTTTAATTAATTAAAACATAGGAACTCATTCACTTTGTCAGTCTGGAAACTGGAGGTACAATGGATTGGTTGATAAAATTTGCCAACTATTTTGGTAATTATATTTGTCCTTAATGTAACAAGCAAAAATGCCACAAAATTATGTTTTAGGCCTCTCAAATATGGTGATTTGCTGCTTTCCTCTGTTTCATATTATAATAAACTGAACATTTTGGGGTCTTGGCTGACACATAAAGACATCATCTTGAAATCTGAGAAGCTAGAAGAAGGTTTTTCACAGAAAATGAAAATAATGAAATAATTTTAAGTGGCAGCCCCACAGCAAACTGGTCCACAGTGCTGTGCAGACTCACCTCCAGGTTCCAGGTCTGCTTCACGTACTCCCTCAGCATGTTGTCTCTCAGGCTGTCGAACAGGCCAGCTTTTATGGGGGTGTCTGGGGGGCGCAGACAGGGTTTCTTCAGGGTGCACACCAGCCCGTCAGGGTCTTTGCTGTAAAACTCGCAGAGCTCTGCAGGCCCGCAGTGAGGCTTCCCTCCTGTGATGCAGTATGTCCCGTTGAGCTGCTTCTCTATGGTGTAATGGTGAAACTCCAGGTTCCACACGATGGACAGGACGTAGCCTCCCAGGCTGCGGAGACACTGCCGCAGCAAGAAGAGGCCATCAGCCATCCCGGCCAGCTTCAGGTGCTGCTCGGCATCTGAGCGACTGATGCTGCCGTAGAAGAAAGGCAGCTCTGCCGCCGGGTCGATGGACATGATTAACCTGGGGACGACGAGCTGGACCTCGGTTTGTCCTGGTGTTAATTAGAGAAACAAACTAGAGAGGCAGAACAAGAAGACAGCAGTCAATGTGAGGAAAGTTGAACTAATGCATATCAGCATTTCCCCTTTGGTTATTTTTTGGTTCAAATCCTTGTTTTTAAAGGCCATTAGGGAGAAATTTGTTGAATTTCTCCTTTTACCTCTCCATCAACATCATTTGTCTGTCAACATCCTTATAAAAACTTTTGTCATGTTTTAAGAGTTAAAATGTGCTATTAATTGGAATATGAATGATGTAAGAAAAAAACCTTCAAATGTAGACAGGAATGAAACTGGAAGGTTCGCTGAGGTGGAGATTTAAAGCCTTTAAAGACACATGTTGTTTAATACCAGACATTTTGCAAGAAAAATGTGAAAAGTCACATTTGAACTCATAGATATCACTATTCAAACTTCCCCAGATGGTCAGTTACATTAAGACAATAATTTTTTATGAGATGTATGATTTTTTTTTTTATAAAGTGTGCAAATTATCTTTGAAGAATGATCTCATGCTAAATTTTGCTTCACTTTATACATCATTCAATGCGACAATAGCCATTAACCACCCCCCAAAAAACCCCAAACATGATCCCAATAATCTCACCTTTTTCTTCTCAAGATAAGTTTATGTTTTTCTCAGGACTGTCAGCTCAATATGCCTCTCTATGTCTGGATGAGATATTTAGCACAAAGCACCCACACGTTCAGATTGCATGAAGCCTGCAGACTCACAAAGCCACAACAGGAAGTCGCAGTCCGCCCTCACAGCCTCCCTTCTCCAGCATCATGTTCTTCCGTTGAACAGGTGCTTTTTGGTTCTAGATCATTCCTTCTGCTTTAGAAACTCAAGTTTCTTAATTTTCCCTGACTAAAAGCTGGGAAATTCACCGCCCTACATAGTCAAAACAGCTTGAATGTGACGTGCCCGTTAGAAACCCGGTTAGAAAGCTTCAGAAGGTGTTTGAAGACATAAAGATGAGATTAACATCAAGCCGGTGCAGCGTGGAACGGTTGTGTGATAGCAGGCGGAAAAAGCCTGTTGGAGTTCAAAACAGGAGTTGAGAACAATCATGATGCGTCAGCTCACGACCATACACAGAGGAAAAGGTCTAAACACAGACGTTTTTGCAATGAGGAGAGAAATCGCATCGAGCTACAATGAAAAAGAGGAAAACCTTACAGCTAGGACCATTTCTACCACACTGCGATGGAATGAGTAAAAACCTCAACTTCCTGGCTACATACCTGTGTTTCTTGCCCACATCCACAGTGGACAACCAAGCAGAAACACATAGCTGCCACAAAACAAACAACCCACCACAACAAAGACCTCCAGACCTGACGCTGTGGACAGATGGGTGCACAGGGCTACTGAACAAGCTGTCGCATGAGTGCTTCTTAAACTACACTTGCATAGTGCCATAGTGTTTGTTCAGGAAGTCTTAATAAATATTGCAAGATATGAACTATTATTTCATTGATACACAACAGGATATTGACTTAAAGGGATAATATGTAACTTTGGGGTAATAATATCTCGTTAAACAGCCAGATCTGTGCCATTTATTTGCCTATAAATGTTCAAACTCAGAGAAATCCATAGTTTAATTCACGGTAACAGCCTGTTTCATTGTCGCCCTGCAAAGGTGTCATGTCCCCTTTGTGTATGCATCAGTGTTGTGGTTCTCTCCCAGCAGCTGTCATAAATCCACTTTCTATACAGTTTTATGCTGCATTTTATGAGGTTTTGCTTGTTTTTTTAACTACACATTTTCCCACATTCTCAACAGAGTCAACTGATAGAAGTTTGCCTGAAATTTTCTGGCAACATCAGTATTTTATGGAAAAAGGTAATGACGCTCCCCTCATTCTCTTGGCATTTGGCAACTAGCAAATGTTAGCATGCTAACACATGGTAAATATAAACTACTTAATTACTGTTTATTAATCTGCTATTTTTGATTGACCGAGGAGCCTCTGAGCTGCAGCTCTTCTTGCTTTACTTTAAATACACTGAGATGCATATATTAATTTTTACTTTAGTAGAATTTTGATTGCGGGGCTTACTTTTTACTGTAATCAGCATTTCAATCGTGCAGCATTGCTAGTATAGTGAGTTCCTTCCTCTGTGTCACAATAACTATTTGACTGAATGTGAAAGTTGTATGTCTGAGCTTTTACTGTTCTTCATTATCAGAGTAAATCAGAAGGATTACATGAGCTCTTGTGTTTGGTTTCACTCGGTTCTTCATGCTTCACTAAACCTCTCCATCACTGACATCAACATGGACTGACCTGAAACAGTCACTTCACTAAAAGTTTGACCAGATGACAAACACGATGAGGTTTCTGTTTTGTAGTTAATAACATTTGCTTTGTGTGTGAGGCGTCTCAGAGGAATTCAGTGGTGCCAGAAAAAGCTCACTCTCTCCTCTCTGTGGAAAACAAACACTCGGGCCTGTAGATTTTGGCGTTTGTCACTTATGCACTCCTCCGCTTGGTCAAAACAGTGACTCACAGGACTTTTTTTTTTTTCCGCTGCTCACTGGGTCACTATCTGCAACACCTCATTTGCAAAGTATGTTTTTATGCACAAAACCATTTCTTTTACATTGCAAAAAAGCCACTGCATATATACTGTATTTAACTAATAATGACTTGGATCACGTGTCTGATTTTTAATGCACTTTGGCTTCTTTTTTACATTTAGGATTTTAAAAAAAGAACCCTAAGTGAATCAATTTATTTTTATTATGAAATCCAAAATCTGGCAAGCCACCCAGCACCTGGCTTTGACCCCTAGGCTGTTAGCTGACTGTAATATATAGTGTCTCTGCTGAAATTTGCAGTCCCAACCGTAAAATCCATGTGTACAGGGAATTTGGATGGCAAACACTTATCTAATTATTCTTGTTATTTATTCCTTTGTTGTTTAATTGCTTAAAAACATCTGAATCATTCATCCTCTGGGAATTCTGATTGCTTGTACAAATGTTTTTTTTTATGTTAGTCCATCCGTTACATGAGATAGTTCAATCTGGATCAAGGTGGAGGCTCACAGACTGACATGTTCATCCATAGCACTGCGAGCATAGCTGCAAATGTCAGAATCACCTATAAAAAACAACAATTTATGTCCCACTTTTCATCATTCTATCAAAGCTAGCATACTTTTCCAATTTGCCATATAAATACCGGTCAAATCTCTGTTATGCTTTGAGCCTTCAAACAGATGAATGCTGTCTTCTATTCATAATTTCTTTTCTCATTTTGAAAACCTATCAGTCACCCTCCTGTTAAGCAATGTCCAAATCTGTCCACTTATCAGAGCCTAATCTTCAAAAACTTTCAGGTATTTTCAAACTGGCAATTCAGCCGTATTAAACCAAACTACCAACACCTAAATAAATCACTTTTTAACACAGAGGCTGAATCGTGTCCACCGGCTGAGGGAGGTGATGCAACATCTGAACCTAGAGAACCAGACATTCACAACATATGGCTCTTCTGATAACTTTGAGCACATTTGTAAAGCATTTTATGGATTAAATAAGAGGTTATGTTTTCAATGTGGGTTGTCTGTTTATCAGCAGGATTAAGAAAAAAAAATGCTTGCCTGATTTTCATTAAACATTTTGGAAGGATGTCGCATGAGTCAAGAAAGAACAGATTCAATTTTGGAGTGGATGGGACTCGAACGGCTTTTTACATCACTTTCCTAATCAACAAACAGAATTTGAGGGAATCACTCCGGTGCAGATCCTGACAATGAATACGTCACCACTGTCTCTCACTATAGCACGACAGCCAAACATCTCAAAAATGTCGAGACTTCAGTAGCACGCTAACGTTACTGTCAGAGCGACAGGACCAAGCTGGGGTTGTGTCAACAGTGACCTCTTTATGTCTGTTTGAAAAGGGTGAAATCTAACCAACAGTGCTGAGACTCAGCAGCTCATTCAGCACGGAGACATTCAGACTGTTTGACTCCCATGAATCAGACATGTACTGAAAATATCCCTGTGAGATCAGTGACTTAATTTGCTTCTCTCACCATTAAAAGCTGTTTTCTGTAGATTACATGCCTGTAATTGAATCAAGAGCATTCCAGTGATAACTATTCGGCTATTAAAGTTATTTTAGGTCATGATTATTTTGGTTGGTGCTATCAGGAAGTCAGCGCGTTGTTATGTAACAAAGCATTCCTCCATACGTACATCAGCATTTAAGGCCGTGTAGGCATCCACCAACAGATAATGCCCTTTAAACCCTCACACAGGACGTGAGTTTTCCCCAAACTGCCCTTTGTTTTAGTGATGATTTAAACACAGCTAAAGATGGGGGCGTAGACTTGGATAATGAAGTCATCTGCGTATCAGATTAGAGGCCAAAATGTTTCAAACTGAAGCAAAACTTCCTGCATCAGTGGAAACATGATGAATGAGCCTGCTGGTTCAGTCTGTACTCAAAAACATGACATTAAATTTTGTTTTAATTAACATTTTAATAGCTCATTACAGCTTACAAAATAACAATAACACAAGCCCCTCAACAATTTCTGATAATAGGTTAAACATGTCAGTGAAATCTCCTTATAATGAGGCTTTTTATGTCAGTTGTGGTTTAATCTGCAACTAAATATAATGTTCAAATTGCCCGTAAACACTCTCACACTCACACTGGGAATTAACAAGCCCATTTTGTACATAAAACCCTCTTTCTGCTGTCCAGACCAATATCATCAGACTGCGGCTGGAACATTTTGCAGATATGCTTCAGTCCAGCACCAAAAATACATCCAGTAATTTCAAGAAAAGTTACAAGCGATAAAAGACACGCACACAGACCTCTTTACCCTTTTTTGGTTTTCTATTCCAAGGCACAATGAAAGCAGCTATTTATATTTTTTGCACATGTAATCTCTACTTTTGTAAGCCAGAGCAACAATGCCTCAACCCGACTGTGGCGCACACACACTTCTATTCTTTTTTTTTTACGGCTCAGACACAGCTGTGGAAGTATAAAAAAAAACATTTAAACAGGAGAATATATGCTTAAATTCAAAAGATAAATAGGAATATAAATAGCAGCAATTATTGTATGTTTTCAGAGTCAATTTAGATTAAATTACTGTGACTTTTCTGTAAGAATTACTAGTATAAAATGTTAAAACATGTTATGAACACAATTTTACAGATACAGAAACCATGTGCAGTCCCGGGAGAAAAACTGATGGTAAACAAATTAGATTTTAAACTGTTCTTTGGGTGTTTTGTTGATAAAGTGCATTATTTAAATGCAACTTTTCCTCAGACCCAGTCGTAAACTACCCATATCATAACCGACAGTACTTCAGTTTTTTCTGATCCACCAACACACGGCATAGCTGATACTGAATATGGATATAATAATAAAACCTACTTACAGGACGTTTCAGTGCTTCTCTGCTAAGTACAGCGATGTTGTTGCTTCAGACACAAAGATTTATCTGCTGATCTGACAGCAGCGTAAGGTGATGGGAACTTGTGGGGGTTACACACACACACACACACACACACACACACACACACACACACACACACACACACACACACACACACACACACTCTCCAGTCAGTTTGGCACATATCGAGTTTGAGCTTTTCAGGACCTGATTGAGTTTGTCATGTCTGTATATACCCAACAGTGACAGGGTAGTTTGACATTTTGCATTTTCCCTTTGTGGTTGAGGGTAACATGAGAAGATCAACACCCCTGTGTTCAATACGAAGAAGAGGAGGATATGGTTAATGCCATCCTAATCTTTAAAGTTTACTCATTAACATGTACTATCTTGTTTGTTTAATTCAAAACAAAAACATATAATCTTCAAGTCGGGCCGGGGGATCTGGCCATAACCTCCTATCCTGATAGAGGTCGCCATATAGGTCATGTCATATCTTGATAATGATACATATCATGGCAGAATATAGCATGTTTTGATAATGCAATAAATTAATTGTTTGTGTAGAAAAAAAACACATGGCAAGCCTATTTTTATACGCTCGATGTAAGGAAAACAATGCTGCACAGTCAACTAGGAACAAACTGTTAAACGTTAATAAAAATAAAGTCACTAGAGGGCAGAAAGGTACTTTATGTCAACAGCTTGAATTTCTCAGAGTTTAGAAGGTGCATCTGAATGCATCATGAAGTCCCTGTGGTGCACAATCTCTTTACTATGCATTGTTCACAGATAACAGGGAAGGCAGAATGATTCTACACAGGGATTTTCCACTTTTCTCTGGCTCTGGCAGAGGCCATGGTTTCTGTAAGAGCTACGCTGTATCCTCTTTAAACTGTTGCTGTTTTTTTTGTTGTTCGGACATGTGAAGTCAGCTGTGACTTCTGCCTAAAAATGGGACAATTTGCATGTGAATATTTAAAACTGGAACGTTTTAGTGTTATAGATATATTTTTCAAGACTGGGGACACACAACTTTAAAATGGGATCTCATTATCATACAGAGCCAGGCTAGGTTTTACCCTTTGTTTCCAGTCGCTAAACTAAGCTGAGTTTACTCCTATTATGTCTTGTCAAACTCTAGTAATGTTTATCCCATTTCATTGTATTGTTTTCCCTACTTCATATTAAGGTTCTTAACTTTTGTAGGCTTACCCTGCTTGTATTGCTCCATTTTCTTCAAAATGTTAATAACTAATAATTCTTATTTAATAAACTGAAGCAAAAAGCATTTTAATGTAGATGAACTAAACACCAAAGCAAGTTCCTTTCAGCTGAAACCTTTAAGGCACCTTATTATAAACCTTATGTGAAGTCTGTTATTTATTACAGAATAACCATTATGACACGTACACATTTTGAACTAACACCTGTGCACAACCACAGTACCGAGATACTCACAGCAACCCCCCCACACCCACACGCACACTCACAAACCCCCACCTCACCGGCTGCAGCTGCTTCCTTGGAGTCGCAGATCAGGCAGCCAATCAGGAGGATGCCTCTGCATCAAGTCTGACAACGTCAGACAGAACAATACCGGGCAGGAATATATGTGCCTTCAAAATAAAAGCGGCAGGAGGAACTCAAATTTCAGTTCCTTGGTTTCTTCGTGATACTTATTGGTTCAGCAAACTGTATCCACATAAAAATTCTGTCACACAATTTTTACATGACATTAGGTTAATTGTGAAATGTCACAGCCGCGCATTTGGAAAAGATTATTACCCAAAAAGTGATCAAAAGCCTCAAATTGTTCAAAGCCTCCCAAATTGAGATGAGTCTTCCTGTTTGACTTGATCCCATCATTTTGGTGATTTCTGGTTAAACCTAAAATGTATTAATGGCTCGATTTGCCATTTTAAAAATTGACATTATATTGTGAAACCCAACATTGTTAAAGTAGCAAAAACCTCACACTTGACAATAGGACAAGACATGCAAATCCCCCTAAAGCATTACATCACTTCGAATGAATAATAATCTAATAATTTAATATATATAATATATAATAATAATTATCAGGAATTTAACAGCTTGGAGTGTTCTTTAAGAGAAACATCCAAAATGATGAGCAGGATGAGACTTTAAGCAAGAATAATGAGAATGGAAAAATAAATGTAAATCCATCATCACTTCAAGTGGGGAAAGGGGAGTCATTTACATATCTTGGTATGGAGAAGTTGACATATTTTGGTAAAAGTTACGGGTAGGTTGTTTAAAATTTTAAAGTCATTAATGTCGTTCTAGGCAAATAGCGTATTAAAAACATACAAAAGCGTACAAATAACGTGTATCTGTATTATATCATAGTTATCCTTATTCACATTTTTTATTATTGTTTTCCTATTCGTTTCATTATTTTTGTAATATTTTAAATGCTTATGTGACGTGTGAAATGTTTGTGTGAAATTTGAATGAAGTCAGTTTTCATAATGATGTGTTGATGTGTTTTTTTGGTATTGTGACTGATTTTTTAATCGTAAAAAAAATATTTGACAAAATGAACATGAAACATTCAACTCAAGCCATTTCACAAAAAAATAAAAAAGAACCTTCTATTAATCTCTTAATTTTCCCCCCAAAACCCCTACAGATACGACCTTTATTTTGCAGTTAGAAACCGGAAGTGCAGTGACCTACCTGCGGGTAAGTCGACGTCAATCCGAGGCTCTCTGCTTCTGGACGTGGAAGAAGTTGAGTCTCCTCAGTCACCCGCCGGCGCCGCCTCCTCTCCGCTCCGCTGCGGAGGACAGAGGACAGACTCACAGCGGAAACTTCTGCAAGGGGACACGGGGAAGGTAAGTCAGCGAGCCGGCCTCACTCTCTGCGTTTTCATGCACATTTGTGGAGGAAAAGGGTCATGACATGATGCTGGCAGGAGGCTGCTCTCAACTCTAAATGCGCTCATTTCTCTAGAAGTATTCCTGCAGACTTTGAATGTCTCTCTTGCTCATTTTTTCTTTTAGGTTTTTCATTGTGGTATCAAAAGGTCATGAAGTGCACCTCAATGGACCTAACGTTGTATTCATGTATTTGCATAGTATTGCTCCAAAAATCTATGTTTGGATTGGATCTTCTCCTCAAAAGCTCTTAGTTACGGCTGGGATCTCCTCATTGGCTGATGACTAGGCAGTGTGTGTGTGTGTGTGTGTGTGTGTGTGTGTGTGTGTGTGTGTGTGTGTGTGTGTGTGTGTGTGTGTGTGT
>JAOWBC010001052.1:8729096-8739568 GCA_028566105.1 Hypoplectrus providencianus | reverse complement strand
TGTGTGTGTGTGTGTGTGTGTGTGTGTGTGTGTGTGTGTGTGTGTGTGTGTGTGTGTGTGTGTGTGTGTGCAGGCCGGTGAAGGGATGATGTGGCCGACAGCAGACATCAGGTACAGTAAAGTAAAGAGTGGCCTTGTGTCATATGGGTGGGGGCAACAAATGGCTTCTCAATGATGGAAAACATCTGAACTAATTCTGTAGCAAAACTCTGAACCACAACCTGTAATTTGTGTTATATCTATATAACACAACAGGGGTTGATAAATTATGACTCTGAAATGTTCTTAGATTATCAGATGTCACACTGTGTGGCCATTTCATCATAATCATCATAATATTTTTCAGTAGAATTAACACAGTCTTGTGTTATGCATTTGTAATTTGCACACTCGAGATGCACCATCCAGCTTTTTCTTCAAATACTTTAATTTACCCATGCAGTATTGCATTTCCCCAATATTTAGATTCTGTAAACCTAGCTGCAGAACTATGATCTTTATGTAAGGCAAGATAACTTCAAGTGTACTTAAAACTGATTTGGCAACCCATTTTGTGTTCATTAATGCTGATTTCTTCATGTAACAAAACACAGATTTCATTACAATATCCACTAAGAAACTGTTAGATATTGATCCCTCACATCATGTCTACAACCTTTAATAAAGATAAAGATTACAGAAACCCCACATGGGATTGTTGCGTCACAATGCACGCCATTCCCCCTAAATACACACATTTGTATTGCATCACATGGATGCTGTTTATTGTGGGGTGGTGACTAATGATTAGTTTGGACTATACAATGTTGGAAAATAGTGGAAATTGTCCATCCCAGCTGCTGAAAAGTACATAGTGATGTCTTTTGTCAGTCCAAAACCAGAGGATGTTCCACTTAGTGTGATATATAACAGTAGCTGATAGGCTTAAAACAGCATTTAATGATGATTATTTTTCTACAATGAATAATATAAATAGTTGTCGATTAATTATCTTGTGTCTAATGGGTCGACCCATTGTTGCGGCTCTAATGTCACGATGGGATAGACAAGGAAGATACAAGACTGAAAATAAATAGTGGATTAACCTATTCAATGTTTGAAAGAGTGGTAATTCACAGCCTTTTTTGACATCAGGGTTGACTTCAAGTAAAAAAAAGTTAAACATTCTTCATTAATTTTCTCAAATGTTTGATTTGCTCACTTTTTTTGTCTTATATGACATTAAACTAAGTAGATTTCTTATGTTTTGGACTAGGCAGTCTTAAAAATGTAAAATTCTGTGCAGAAATGAATATGATAAAAGACAGAAAGACAGAGAAAACCTTCCACTGCCATCTGTGCTGTGTTCCCAGTGCTGCAGTGCTGGCTGACTCACTTCGTGTCGAGTCAGCTCTCTCTCTCACTAAATATTGTTTCAGACTCGAGAGGCACATTTTCAGAGTTAGGGGAGCACATCCGAGGTTCTCTGGCCTGTTTATGTTCCCACTTTTCATCTGCACACTGTTTATTTGGGGAAATTGAGAAAGGAATGCCTGCCTCTTTCTCTATCTGTCTTTGTACCAGACGGACAGAGTTTAGTCTGAGACATACCCCCTAGATCTTTGTATTATTTCTATCACCTGTTCAGAGCTTCGTGTGGAGATCCGTGTGAGACTTCTAGGGGGAGTAATTGCTGCTGAGGCTGAAATGCTGCATCTGACGTGTGACATTTGTCTTACTTGGCCATTTGATTCCACAGCCTTTCAGTCTTATTTGAAAAGATAAGCTTCACCGCCGGTTCAATGAAATAATAAACGGAGCCTAAAGCTGATTCATGAGCTACTCCCTGATCAAAGTGGAAACAGTGTGTATGTGTGTGTGTGTATGTGTGTGTGAGTGGGGGGAGTACTAGACTTGAAGCTAAGCTGAGGGACACTTAGCATCTGTTCGCTCTGCACAGACTTTACTTTGAGCCGGTCATATGGCTTTGATTAGTGTGCTAGTTTTCGGATAGCTCCACTCTCCCTGGCAACAGTTAAAGACAAGGACAGCATAGTTAGCTCTAGTCTTAAAAAGAAAAAAAAACTCACTGTACATCCTTTATAGCACATTAAAAGCACCAGTCACTGTTGGATGACAAGATGAAAAAATGAAGTGTCAAAACTGGGTCCACTTGCTTGATTACATTGCAGATTTGGCCCACCTTTAAATTCCCACCTAATTATCCTGAGCGCTCCAACTTTTCCCTCTCATGTTAACAACGACCCCTTTCTTCTCCCCTCCTTCTTTTCTCTTTTGCAAATTGTGATTGCGTTGGAAATTGTGTGGCCTGTCTGCAGCCCGGACCACTTTCTCTCTTGGCCGTCATTGCAGCTATATGCTCGATATTCGTAATCCAAGCAAAACACTGAGCAGAGAGTCGGCGTATGTGCTTGCTTGGCCGGCTGACAAACATACGTTTTTTATTTTGCTCAAAAGTGATACAGCCCAGAGGGAAAGTTTTGCACAACAGACCGCGGAAGATGTACGACACCATCACCTCTGCGAGACAGCTTTCTCTTAATTTAGCTGCATTTCTGTGGGGCTTATAATGGAGTCATAATTTACCAAGAAGGCAGTGCATACATGTTGTTGTGGGGATCTTTTGAAGGCTGTCCACAAATCTTTTTAAGCAGCTTTACTTAAAAAGCATCAAGGGACAGCACTGGGGGGTCCAGTCTCCCCCTCTTTTTCTTGTTTGAATAAACAAAGGAGAGTTAGTGGTAATGAAAAGCACTTGATATCAAGCTGCAAGTTTAATAACCCCACAATAAATTGAGAGCGGGAGCAGAAGAAGTAATGAAAATGGAGGGGAGTTTGGCTTGTGCAGGAAATGACTGGGAGAAAGCCTGAGGGAGGGGAAGAGAGAAAGACTTTCAGTTGTTCCACGTATAAGGGAAGCTGCATCAGTACGTACAAAGACCCCTTAGTGTTTTTTAAGTAAGCTCTCCTTTTACTGTACCTTCCCATTGCTGTTTGAAATGAAATGAGAGGCACATTAGGGCTCTTTTCAACTCATTCCTCCACACTCAGTTCAGGGTATTAACACTCAAGAATGGCTCTCCCAGCTGGCTCGAACAGCTTACACTCTGCTGTCTCTCTTTCATTCCCCCTGGGCTTTGCGCTCATTTTTTTTCCTCCTCTTTTCAGGAGGCAACTTGTTCCCCCTGCTCTCGTCACCAAAAGGTTTCCCATCTGCTTCCGATTACCTTTGGCTGCAGTTGGTTAGCCGCCAGCCATCTGGGCCAGTGTGGCGTCTCCGCTTGCTCTTCTCTCCCCAGACGGCACTGAGGGAGGGATGGAGGGGAGGGGAGGCAGGGGAGGCTGGGACAAGACTGAACTGGGTGGGCAGACTTTACTGGAGACTAGCAAGGGTTGTTTTTTTTTAGCTGACACTGCAATCCATAGCCAGGAAACTCAAGTCAAAGAGAAGGGCACCCATGAAAATGTGACTCCTGATCCTGGCTCTGGTCTGTTTTTGTAATGGGTACTGTGGGTCTGAGGAAGTCATTTTCCATTGTTATTATAAAGCAGACTCGCTCTTATGTTGGTCCATAAGTTAAAAAATGGAATTTTGCTCAATTAAAAAGGAACTTGGGGTTTATGTATAGTGCAGGACAGTTAAATTAGTAGGGTGGAAAATGAACAAGAGATCCAAGATTTTAATCTGTGATGTCTGGCTGGCTGAAATGTTACCTCCAAATGATCATTGAGTGCTGTCATGCAAACTTTACTTTTTATTCAGCAGTTAAAAAAAGAAAGAACAATCTTTCCCTTGTTATTTCTGGAAAAGTGAAACAGTACACATCTGCTGATCGTGAAAAACATGGAATTTCAATGGAATTGTGAAGTAATATGCAGATGACATGCAACTATAAGTGAAGAAAAAGCCAGGTTTATATATATGAAATTAAGGAACACAAGTGCAGTGTTTCTTTAATCTTTTGATGCTTACGTGACTAAAAACCTGTTTTGTTTAGGTGAGATTAGATTGCTCTATTGCTAGAGTGGTGGGATCGTTTCCCCCAATTTTTTTCATTCCTCATGAGAAAGAATGTAGGTTTATGGCAGTTGCCACATGGCCTCAGAAATATCAGCTCTTCGATTACATCAACAGTCCCTGCTGGGTGTTGGCTAGTATTTGTGTCTATTTTTATGACGGGGAATCAGTAATACCAACATGCCTAAGGTTAATTTGTATCTGAATGATGCATCTGGGATTATACAATATTTAAAAGCACCATTTTTCATTAAAAAAAAAAAAGATGAAAAGTGCTGCTTTTATACATTAGCGATGAAGAAATGAGTGAGGCAGTGTTTGGATCTGAAACTGCCGCAAAGTAAATGTCAAATGTCAAAATATCCCACACAACATTTCACGTAGCTGTGTTTCAGTTTCAATTCCAAATTGGAAAAGGATCAAATGAGCCTTTAATGTCAATAATCAAAACCAGAAGTAGGATTGAGGGAATTAGAATTTTGACCATTTGGCTGTATTGAGATTCTTTCCAGATTATTGTGGCAGTTGTATCACACTTTACACCATGTAGCCTCTCTTTTTAAATAAAGAATTTGAAAACATGAATAACTGTTTTGAGACCATGCAATCAATGATTCTCTTTTAATGATTTTTGTGAATCAGGAGTCTATACCCTAACAATGACATATCCTCCAGTGCTGGCTATAATTATGATAGTACTCTTTCCTTTGTGTCAGATGTAAACAAGCTTCATATAGGCCCTCATACCAACCCTCTGCTAACCAGGACACCAGCCAATTAGTAAACTGTACAGTTAGGCAGCTAGCCAGCAAGTCAATCAGCCATACAACCAGCCACCGCAGTCAGCCAGCGTAGCAGTGATGGCAACCTGCTGCTCCTCTCAAATTGGCTCATTTTACCCCAAGAGCCTCTGACATAATACCCACTTCAAGCCCTGTTTGGGCATTAAGAACAGCTTTTTACAAGATCAATGGCTTCCTTTGTGTTTGAACTCTTTCCGGTAGGCAGGCAGCTTAAAGAGCGGGGCCTCAGGGGCCCCAGGTTGGGACCTGCTGTTGTCTCTGGTCATCAGAGTGAAAGACAGGGTGTTTGCCCTTTGCCAAAGCCAAGATTGATTAGCTGCAGGAACAATGCAGGACTGGGCGGCCCTTCACTGGATGCTGAATATGAACTGGGCAGATTTGTCTTGTTAGACTGGGAACTGCATGGGTCAATGAGATCTCATGCTCTCTCTCTTTTAGTCTGAGTTTTACTATGTCTGCCTTGTTCCTCCCGTTTTGAGCCTAAATCTGTTTCTTCCCTCCCTTTTCACTCCCTTTCCTGGCCTTCCTCTCCCTCGCCTACCAATTTCTCTTCTGCAGGGCAACAGAGAGGAGTCCAAACCTGCAACTGCTGCTGAGCCCCTTAGGAGAGCCATCCAGGTTTTTGCTCCCCCTATGAGGACTTGTCCAGGGTCTGACACACTGTAGAGGCTGCTATGTCTGTCTGAACCCACGGAGCTTCCTGCAGCCATGGCCCAACAGAGCGCTGAGCTGTCCCACTGCTAGGCCACGGGGCATCCGAGAGGGCAGAAGACATGTTGGGACAGAGGCCCGGGGACTACTGCACTGAATACTGTTACTATAGCAACTACTGTAGTAACCATGGAAACGCTATGGAGGACTGGTCTGGTCTGCACTGTCATCATCGTCATGGTTGCCGCAGAGGTCGAAGGAGGTCACAGAGATGAGTTCGCCCAGTCACAAGGTGAGAGGAGCCAAATTAAATACACAACAAATCATCTTAAAATATCTGATTGTTGCCATAAATCAGACTGTTAATTATTTTAGTATAATTAACCTGGCCTAATACGCAAAAATTTATTAAAGGAACAGGCTAATACTACACGTGCATGAAGTTATGTCTATTCAGCTATGAGAATATAGCTATGAGAGAGTTCCTACATGTTAATGTCCTTAAAAAGGAACTAGGACTTTTTTTTTCTCCATAAAGAAGTGTAAAACAGGCAAACTGCTGATTTCAATCCATGACTTTGTGATCAGAAAGCAAGTAAAGAAGATTAGGAATCTGACAAAATGTTCGCTGCCTGTTTTACGCAAATTATGGAAGTCTGTGTTACAGACCATAGACTATGAAGTGATGTCACCCATGGAACTATAAAAAGAGTTTTGCATTTTGACTGTCCCAAACTTGTTTTTGTTGGAGCCCAAAGTGGCCACATTTGGATGGGAGGAAGGTGAATGAGGGAAGCTAATTGATCATCCATTTTACCATATCAGAAGAACTATATTGAGCAATAAATTTACAATGATCATGTTTTAAGAAAATGAAACTAGCAACTGAGACCATAAACTCATGAGAATAATGTTTACTGAGGGCATCAATCAGGTAGAAGCAGGGTTATTTTCTCATAGATGTCTATACAATTGGACTCTTTTTGGAGGTTTTGCAGCATGGAGTCGCCCCCTGAGAATGTAGTGTTAAAGCACTTCAGAATTGGCTTTACTTTGCAGACCTGGAGGTTGCTGCTTACTACAGACAGATTGTGATCCATAGCAAAAAACTATTGAGTAACCAATAACACAATAACAGAGTTAATGCACCAACTTAAAAGTAATCATATCAACGGATCTGAGGCTGAGGCATCTCCATCATATCTACTACAAAGTTACAGTAATCCTCTTGCATTCTATAATTACGGTACAGTAATCCCATAGTTATTAAAGAGATGTGTTACATGAAACAGAAACAGCAACGTCAGCCTCACTTGTGTGGCAGCAGGTCTAAAGCCAGGTTCCATAATACAGGCTGACCTTTTCAAACTAATCACACATTAAATGTGAAAGGAGTCCCAGAGACCTGGGTTAGAATTAAACACTATTAAAAGTGCAGAACTCGTTGTTTGAGGTCTTTATAAATAGTGGGAAAACATAATTGGTTTACAGTCTGTGATCCTGGCTTTTTACTGTGGGTTGCTTTAATTATTTTCAGTCTCTTGAGAGCAGAGTTCTTTAATGTACTTTATGGTTGAGGCGCCCACTGTGAAATCTGTTTTTCATTAAAAAAAAACAAAAAAAACCTTCACAATGTTACCCATGTTCAGAAATTCAGAATAAAAACATGTTTTTTTATTTGTGTATAAATTGTATTTTAGTTGTAATTTAAGAATTAACATATGTTCCGCAGTTACTGGAATTGTTTTTTTATTTATAATCCACATGCACAGTGCATAAGAAGAGGTTGTGTGAAATGAGCCGTAGAAAATGTTTCAGGTCTGACCCAGCTGTCTGACCGGCTGAGGCACACTCCAAGCCTGCAGGTCTGTGCTGCTGAACTTGAACTCTGCTTCCACAAATCATGTAGCTGTGGCACAGCCACGTGCCCGCCCCCCTCACCTCTCTCACCACACAGTCTCTCTCTCACATAAACACACACACACTGAAACTGAAGCGACTGAAACTCCCCTGAAGGCAAAGACATAAAATCCCTGAATGTCCGTGTCCTGTCACCCTGAACAAGGCTGTGATTGTGTATTTCCTAAACTTAACCTCTGACCTCCCACAGTCATCTGTCTCCAATAGTCTGCTGCGCTGCTTCTTTTAAATACCCCACTGAAACCCTGATATGGCTCATTCTGTCACTATTTTCCACAGGCAGAGACAGATGTCACTTTAAAGCTGCACTTATTAATATTTTGTAATATTAGAATGACTACATTTAATGTCAGAGGAGTTATTCTAGATGAGAAACCCACAGAAATCGTTTCTTCATAGCTCTCTGGAGCATCTTCTCTTCTTTTAAGCAGATTTTTTTTTTAAAGTGTGGCTCTACTTTAAACAACTGTGTTCCCATCCACATCAGGCCGATGTTACTTACCAAAAAGCTCTGATAAACACTACATGCTCAGCACCAAACAGCAGACCTGCTGGTGAACATAGTGGAGCATTTAGCATCTTAAAAGCCAGATGTTTACCTTGGGAGTTGATGGAGACCAAAAACTGAGCAAAAAGAAGAAACATTGAACTAACAATTAATGCAGTTGTCAGACTCACAACATTAAGTGGAAGCAATTATTGCCTTCACTTAGTGGAATCTGTATAGGGAAGTGACATATCTAGATACCTATGTATATATGTACCTGGCTGCAGGGTTCTCATTCGGCCACAAAAGCAGGATTGAGGGGTGCTGAGAAGCTAAACTGGGTGGTGTTCAGAAAACTGAATAACCATCATGTGAATGCAAGCTTTTACTTGTGTAAAATGGCAACCCCACTCCTCCTCACACATACTCGCTAACTGTGAACTCTTTAAAAATGGGAATAAACAGGTTGTCATTCATTTTTTCCCCCAGAAACAGTTTTTTTGTCCAAGTATTGGACACAGGTGTCCACGTATGTTTAGCCATATAGTATATCTACATGTATCTTCTTCACATGTCTTACCTGCATACAGGAGAAAGACAAAGCAATACACAGCAAGTCTTTTAACACTCCACCATTGCTTTGTCTTTTTTTAAGTTTATATTGTATATTCACAGACTTCTCTCTTCTCTTAGTACTTGATTCACATGAGGCAGAGCAGCATTTGGCCTGAGGTGCCATGAAGGTGTGTCTGGGATGAAGGGAGGGACAGTTTTCCAGGCAGAGTATTTCCTTCCACTATTTTCATTTGTTGATAACAGAAACCAGGGTGATGCCCTGCTCATGGGTGGATGGGTGTATTTATCAGCACAGACACTTCTGTATGAAACTCTTTTAGTCAGGGAGTGTCTCCTGTTAAATTTAGCTAGCGTGTTTCCACTCTCATTTTTCTGTCTGACTTCATATCCACCTTGCATTTTCAAATGCTGAATCTGCCGTTAAGCATACTTTGCAATAGCCAAAATTTACTCTGTTTACCTGTTACCTGTCAAAATATAAAATCTGTGGCTGAGAAGAGTAGACAGGATTTAAATAATTGCAATGCATTGAGATAAACTGGAAAAATAGCATTTATAAATTGGACGAAAAGGTATTGTGATAGAAAGCTTTTAAAAAAGCTTAAACACTCCTGCTCAAAGCATTTGTTTGAACTGCATACTAATTATTTTTTACTGGTATTCATTAGTGAACATGTTTATTCTGTGTGAGGTCTCTTTGTTTTCTTTTTTGGAGGGGAGTTATACTTCATTAACACCCTCCCTTCATTTTCTCTCCAGGAGCTTTTCCTATGCAACGTTAATGGTCATACCACCTGCCTATTAAGCTGCTGTGGTTTGTGAGAGCAGGATGAATGCGTTTTGGGAAACAGTTTAAGAGCTCTTAGGAAGATAATGCACATAGCTGAAAGACATTCATAAAACTATATGCCCAGATTTTTGTTTTGCCCATACTTTTTGTTCTCTATTAATGAACACTCAAATTTAAATCAATCAATGTACTATATTTAAACATAATTAGCTAACTAACTCATTACGAAAAGCCTAGAAATACCAAATTACCAATTATTAATCAGTTATTGTTGCTGACAATGTAGCAAGCTAAGTACTGAAGCTAAATACATTTCTCCCGTGAGCTGATGCTGACCAGTACAGGTAAAAGCTAAAATCTTTTTGTTATTCGGTAATTAGAAAGCTCAAAATGAATGTTTCTTTAAGACCGAGTGCAGCCAACAGTCGCTCGCTAACAGCCAACTTGTCCTTTCTGGTAGATATAGAGTGCTAAAATACTCATATTGTCTGCTTAAATTAAATCGTTTTAGGTAGAAACTGGCGTTTTGTTAACCTTTTAATCCTTGGTTGTGTATTGTGGCACCGGCTGGCCGTGGTTTTTTGAGTATTATGGTGCTCTGTCTCCATAGTTTGCAACAATGTAGCTAGCATGCTAATTGGTCATTGTTAGCTCCTGTTGGGTCACTGATATTATTTATATCATGGTTTATTAACGGAAAAAAGTGTCAGTTATCTTATATCTTTCTTTTTTTTTTCAATCAAATAATGCCATATTTAAGAGTGAATTGTGAATTTGGTTTTGTTAGTACTGTAGTAATTTTGTTGTAACTGTAATGGTTCGGTGAAAGCTGAGGCCTTAGACCAGCCAGAACAGAGTGTATTTGAACTACTAGAAACCTGTTGCCAACATCTTTGTTGCTAGATACAGCAGCTTTTCAGACCCTCTTGGCAACTTTGCTTATAAAATCACAAACATTTTCAGGCCATTAAATGTAATAGCAGGGCTTTTTTTTTTTGCAGAAGGGGCAAATAAATCTTAATCTTTTCCAGCAGTTTACTAGTCAGAGGAGTCACTGCCAACTTTCATACTTGCTTAGAACAGGATGGTCACTAACACAGCTCCTTTTTTTGGTCATGATACATGTTCATCATGGGACCCAACCAATGAGAGCTGCATGAGCTGCAATGGCTGGACAACCAAGTCAGACAAAGGCTGTGTCTGAAATCACTCCCTATATAGTGAATA
>JAOWBC010001052.1:8714493-8728996 GCA_028566105.1 Hypoplectrus providencianus | reverse complement strand
AGCTGCATGAGCTGCAATGGCTGGACAACCAAGTCAGACAAAGGCTGTGTCTGAAATCACTCCCTATATAGTGAATACACCATTTTGTAGTGGTGTCCAAATTCTGAGTGAGCATAGCTATACACTATATATTGCACAATATCTCCCATAATTCATTGTGAAAAGTGGGGAGCAGGAGCAGCAGGTGGTCACATGACCAACAATACTGATGATCATGCAGTGCAGTTTGACAGATAGTTAGATTCACGTATTAACTACCTGATTGATGCAACGCAATTTTGTGCCACTGGCTTGGCAGCGAATAATGTCCAAAACTGCTTTGAGTTGACTGCACTTTAGTCCACGATTAGCTGCTCACTACATAGTGGAAAGGGAGTAGGGAATGAGTGAGTGTTTTCAGACACTACCATAGCGATATGCGTTCCATGTGACATGATGGTGTAAATATGCCAATAATCACATAACATCATTTGGTGACTTTTTTTTTTATCACAGTAAGGAACTAAGTAAGAACAGGTCACCATGTCTTGAAGAGCTAGAAGACAAGATACAAAAAAGAAAAGTTTGCCTCAAATGCAGCTAATGAGGGAATAAGGAGGAGTTTGTTATCAAACCAATAGATTGACTGTCATTATTACTACCTTAACAGAAGCTTTTTGTTCAAAATCTTGGAATTGCCCTGCATCTTTTGTGATGTGCAAACCATCATTGAATTGTCTGTGTTTTCACAGTTTCCCAAATACTTCCAGTAAAAACTTCACAGGCCGCCCCACTTTTCCTGAACAGTTACGAGAAATGTGTTTTGCCTGCTACATAGCTTGGGGAGGAAAATTAAACATGATATTAAATGCTAAAAAATGCTGAGTCATTCCCTTTTTTTGAAAAGGGAACAAGGCCACTGTCCATTTGTGTTCTCATGACTGAAACCACTCGAACACCGAGCATATTTTGTACTAAACTTCCCATGTCGAAAGGCAATACAACCTCACGAGTTCCATGTGAATGCAGCGGTTTTAATTGTGCTTGCTGTTTATTCAAGCCAGACCTATCCGCTGCCTAAAGAGTGGTTTTTCCCGGTACAGAGCTCTCCAAGTCTGTACCAGGGAACTATGATCTCTGGGTATTTACTCTGTGTGGGAAGGGGCTGCCTCTCCACCAAGTGAGGCCAAAGGTTTGATGAAAACTGGGCTCATTTGCTGGTGACCTTTCCCCGTTAGTTAGCTGACGTTGGCTGTTTGGAGCCGTGTGTGTTTGGACAATAAATCTCCACCAGGCCCCGGCACAGACTGGGACAGACAGGAAGTATACAGTTTCATGGTAACCATGGCAACATCCCTTTGGCCTCATGGAGGAGGGGGTTCTTGGAGTGGAGGGACGTTGTCAGTAATGGGCCAAAAAGTCTGCAAGTTTGTCTTTGCCAACTGGGTTACTCTCTCAATAAAAAGCCCCATAGCGTTATTCAAAATAAGCAGCTCCCAAATCCTCAACTGTTTTTAATTAGAGTCAATTAGATTAAGCTGAATTTTGGCTTTATTAAGTTAAACTCTGATTTTGGTTTGTTGCCTTTTTTATTTCTCTCCCTCTAGCTGCCTTCCTGTCCAGTCTAGGCCAGTATGAAATTGCCATCCCAGTACGCGTAGGACCAAATGGTGAAACGCTGGACCAAGAAGAACACCACAGAAGAAGAAGGCGCAGCACTGAAGACAGGCTGCCTGACTCTGTAATATGCTTTCTCAAATAGTTTTATTTTCCTCTGTCATGTTCTCTTCTTACAATAATTGTGTTTTCATCAATGAATTTCAATCCATATTTTGAAGTCTCACATGGGAAACATGCTCATACAAGTTTTTACGCTTTCTGGAGGTGATTTTTGTCTTCTAATGCACTTAACCCAGAGATGGAAACGCTACCTTGTAATGTTAAACTCATTTGACTGATCAGCTGTTTCCACTCTGCCTGTCAGGATCAGCTAACATGAAAGGATGATTTCAAGTTCTCAGTTGAATCAGTCAATTTCATGAAGACAACTATCCATTTTTTTCTTTTGTATAAAGTTGTCCAATAAGTTACCTTTTTCTGTTATAGTTTTTTCTCATACGTGCCAAACTCTTCTTCTTATACTGTTGATTGACAAGTAAACTTACCGCGATACATTCCACTGCCATCTTCTGATGAAGGTACAATTATGCACTTTTGTTTATTTGTTTCAAACAAATTGATGGAAACATCCCTTATAACCTTGTTTTCAAAAGTCCCTTCAACTTTAATGGAAAAACTGCAATCGATCCACAAGTTTAAAGAACATATTCATTAATTTAAAAACTGATCTCTACCTTTTTCTCTCTCTTAGCTCTTCTACCAGCTTTCCACGTCACGAAACAACTTCCTGCTGAACCTGACGCTGCAGGGAGGCCTGCTGTCCCGGCAGTTCAGGGTGGAGTACTGGAAGAAAGGTCGATTAGCGTGGAGTCATCCGTATTCTCCCCATTGCCACTATGTAGGACACCTCCAAGACCAGCCGCACTCCAGTAAAGTGGCCCTGAGCAACTGTAACGGCCTGGTAAGACTGAAACCAACAGCAATCCACATGTAATACACTGAGTGAGGTCAGCAGCAGCAGCAGCAGCAAATGAGGGATCCGCATTGCTTGATTTGGACATCAAAGCATGAAATTTTAATAAACCTTGAGTAGTCAGGCCAGCTTTAATCTTTGCCCGAACCAACTAGTGTGGTCCTCAGAGACTTAAGTGACCTGTAATAAAAATGAACTAATCTTAAAGGAAGGATACATCCTAAAAAGGAGCCCTATTCTGTTTTTTGTTGATTTTAAACCACTCAACTACTTCAGACTTATACATTTGCACAAACATTTCACGAGAATGCCCTCCAGTTAGCAAAATATCCTGTGCATTGACAGTATAATACTGTAAATTCTAAAATTTGGGTTTAATTATCTTGATAGATAGACTGTGTCTGGCATGAGGCATCCATGTTTGTCTGGTTCTCAGGCAGTTTGTGTTATTAAGTGCCAAGTCGGATATTTCAGAGCTTTCACAAAAATCTGAGTCTCCCTGTTTTAATTACAACTTGGATTTGGATTTAAAAGTTGGAAATTGGTAATAACTGTAACTCCAGTATGACATGAATGTGACCTTGGTGCATATGACACAAACAAGGTTGATGTGCAAAAGTTCTTTATACCATCATGAATTTGAAAGGCGTTCGTGTTATTGCACTCAGCCATACTCGGCTGTACAAGAGATGGAATTTGTTGTGTGATGAAAGAGAAAAGACAGCATAAGAGAGGAGTGTGCTCTTGCCAGTTGATGACAGTTATACATTTTTAAGTGGTTTTGTTTGAAGTACCTATCCACAGTCAGTTTTCTATCTGCAGTTATGATGGGCTGCAGGCTACTGCTAAACAGTGCACCTATTCCTGGTTGATGTTGGTCTATCTCTGCCTTCACGGGTCAGCTTGTTTGTGAACAAAATTCACAGATTAACCGAACAATCTGCTGATCAAGGCAGGGGTAGACTCTCAGCAACTCTCTTGCTCTACAAGGTAAAATTAATGTTTTATCAATGTGTTTTTGGGTGTCTTTGAAGAGACGTTTGATTAAGGATTCAGTTTCCCTTCGAAAAAGGCTGACAGCAAAGCGTAGTCAAAAATTTAGCATACTCCTAAACTGACACTGACCTTTTTCCTAATTAACCTAATAGATTTGATCATTTATCCTCATCTACCCTGGTACACAGTTAAACAATCTAAAATTATAATAATAAACACATTCTGACTTAGACTTTAACAGAAAATTCTTATATATAAATATTGTTAGTTTATATAGTTTTTTTCTCTATAATTTCACTTAAAACTGCCATGTTAATTTAGCACTTAAGTTTCTTAATTAAAGGACAAAATACTTTTACTTGTCAAGGTTTTTTATTTCATATAGGGCTTTGCAAAACATGCTATGTCATGATGCTTATTATAAAGCATTTTGCCCAGCCTATGCTACAGTGTTTTCCTGCTGGCCTGTCCTCAGCAGCACGCTGCTTTATATCCAAGCCTGCCTTTTCAATTTAGAGGTGAACCAGCCTCCTGTAGGGAACACACTGACTATGGACAAGTACCTCATACAACTCCACTTCAAACTGTCCGACGCAGCCCTTGTTTTCGGACATGGGATGGTTGTTTTTGCATTTTCAGCACGTTGTTTGAAGTTTAACTTCTACCTGTAACCCATAATGCTCCAAGTTGTGGCATGCTCTCTTGAGGCTGTTTAAAGGCAGACCGGTAAACGCAGGAGACTATTAACTGAAGCTGTCGTCAACAAGGCAGGTTATGGGAAGTAAAAAAATATTGAACTAAAGACATTTAATCTTCTGTTAACAGTTTTCCAGAGTGGTCTTGTTTAGCACTTAGTAAAGCATCAATTCTATTTCATTTCTTTCCCACTCTCATGAAGTCATCAGCTTGTTAATGCCCCAAACGCAGAGATCAAAGTTAGTTCCCCCTCTGAATCACTGGACTGGATCACTTAATTGTGATGCATCATTTTGTTGGCTGAAATCATTCCCCTGCATTCACAGCACTGTGTATCTGTGTGTATCCTCTCACTACAAACAGCAGGCTCCACAATAACAGTTGTATACACAGCTGAGGATTAGATGTGTTCACAAAGCGTTAATAAGCAGCACACGTAATTACTGTTGGTCAGACCAGCATGAGCACATTCAGCAGCGAGGCGGGCTGGGCAGTGTGTCCAGGGGAGCATCACTAACTATATTATGGGATTAAAGGCACTTTGAAAGCCGCCGCAGTGAGCAGAGGGGAGACACTCGCTCTGGCCGGGGCCAACACATCAGAGCAAATTCAAAGGAAGTGTTAGTGTATCGCTCTCTGTCTCACTCTCTCATTTTTCTCGCTCTCATTCACTCTTTCATGCTCTCACGTGTGTTTGTTCTGTGAGGTCCTGATCCTCTTCTCAGATGGGTCCAACAGAGGGCCCTGTGAGGGGGGACAGTGTTTGTAGTGGGACACTCTGAACACAAAGCGATATGATGATTATCTGAGGCTTCGATAAAGCAAGTGTCATTTTGTCACTAAAAAGTTGTTGGATAGTTTGAAATGAACACAAATGACATTTAGTATACTCATTATGACTTGTAGCATAAATTATTTAACTTTACATTTCTCCCAAAATGTTGAAATTATATATTATTTCTGCATGGGAGGAAATGATACAGTATATAAATGTTATATGTTCCATTTCTAATAATGAAAATGAAGAGAAAAGTTTTAATATAAAAAGTATATACAAAATAAATACATACAGGTATTTTTAATACTTACTAACTAAAAGTGTAATAGTTGTCAGTGCATGGCAACCATTTACATTTTTGTTAACAAAATAAACAAACAAAATGGGATCTGGTTTTTAACTGCCTACAATGTTGAATTGATTTCTCTCGTTCTAAATGACCCAAATTAATTGTGTCTTTACATTTAGTGTTGTTTCCTCACCACCTCTTGCTTCTTTGTTGGGTTGTAGTTCTTCACTGCGTCTTTGCTTGAAAGACATTGCAGATGGATTTATTAACATGGGCCCCTCAAGTGTTATTGTATGTTTCTATTTGAAATGTTTGTGTTATTTCCTTGTATCTTTATTTGTTTCGACTAAAAATCAAAAAGCCAGGGGCAAGAATCTCAGTGGATTTGACATTTTGCATGTGCACTGAAAACAACTTCTTATTTCAACTGCCATTCATTTAAACATCTCTTTTCAAATAGTGCCTCTCCATTTAACTTGGTAGGCATCAAAAGTAAAGGGCAAACACTGCAGCAATGCTAAACCCTGAGCTCTGAATCTGCTGCGCTGGAAGCTCAGGGGTTGTTATGAAGTCTCACCCTCTCCAGCTGTCAGTTTTCTGACCCATTAGCACCAGGATCCCTCAGAGGGCCTCAGATTCACTTCTGCTCACCTCAACTTACCCTGGCTGCTGCAATGCTCATTCTTCTTCTCCAATATAAAGAAACTGATTTATTTCAGCTGGTTCATTAATAGGGAATTTGGGATGATTTTGTATATTTTATATTTATTCACATGTGATGTAGAGATCAAACTATCCCTGTACTGTGACTTTGTGACATTTGTACCATGAAAGCCATGTTATTCTATTTTATTTTATTCTATTCTATTCTACATGTCTGTCTCTCTGCAGCAGGGGGTGATTGTTGCAGGGGGAGAGGAGTACCTGATTGAACCCCTTGTCTCACCAGATAACCAGACCAAGACGGAGAGGGGGGAGAGAGCAGAGGGGCGCCCCCATGTGGTTTACAAGCGGTCATCGCTCCGCCATCAGTACAAAGGCCAATCTTGTGGAGTCATTGGTGAGAGGAGAGATATTCTGATCTTTTTAGTAGCAATAGTTTGGTCCAGACTGGAGGAGTAAAACAGCCCCAGGCTGATTTGGATTATAGCAGCCAGCAGCAGAAGATTGTGGTTGTGTCTGAGTTCCCAGTTGTGATTGGGTGTGACTGAGTCTGTGTTGCAGGGCGTTGCTGAAAAAGCAAAAGTATGTTTAGAAAAACCATCTTTTGGCAAATAAAAGTTAAAAAGAAAAAAACAAGAAAAAAAACCCCATCAAACTTTGTAATGCTTTAATGCTATCCTGCTGTGTATCCATGGAAAATGTGTTCAGGCATCGTCCTGGTCAGTAGAGTGTTTCAGATCATCATTAATCTGTGAGTGGCCCTGGTTTAAAGGGGACCTCTGAGGCTCTTCCTTCTTTTTTGTCATATATATATTGTTACAATCTCAGATGTTGATATTTGACATTGCCATTATTTCAAAAAATGTGGTAAACCTATAAAAAAAAATGCGCAAGAGGTCTTCCTATAAGACCTCTTATCAACTGGAGCAAGCATAACCTGCTACACCTTGTACAGGACACCAGTCTATCACAGGGTGTACACATGGACATAAACTACCACTCAAGCTCTTATTCACACCTATGAACTACTTAGAGTCACCAATGAACCTAAGCTGCATGTTTTTGGAATGTGGGAGGAAGCCGGAGACCCTGAGCGAACCCATGCCAACACGGGGAGAGTATGCAAGCACAGTGACCCTCTTGCTGTGCTAACCACTACTTACTTAATGGCAGATTTCTATAAGTGGTCATCTGCTCAGTGCCTGTTACTGCAGTTTATATTACATACACTGCTACATGTGGTTCCATGCTTACACTGGTGAACCCTGTAGGGTTGGTTAGCATTGTTGATTTCTCCCCAATTTTGGAAAGAATTTTTAGATTTTTTTAACCTCTTTTTGCACATTTTTCATGGTAAACAGTGCTGATATGCCCTGTTACAGTCATTCATTTGGCTGCCATGACTGCCAGTACAGAGACACCAAAAGCACAGATGTGGAAGACCCAAAAAAGGCTGACCAATGAGAGCAGACTAGGCTTTTTCAGGAGGGGGTCTTAAAGTGACAGGCAATGAAATGGAGTGTTTCAACAGTGTTAACAGAGGTGCAGCAGCTTCTGAATATTAAAGTATGTAAAGTTGTTCTGGTAGAAACCCAAAATACAAGTTTGAACCTTAAAATGAGAAAACTTGCCCTCTTTAATGTTTACATTGCTGAACTGCTGCAGGGCGCAGTGTGTGTCTTTTCACTATATGTCTTTCTATTATGAGTATGTGTGTGTGATCTTCCTCAGATGAGAAGACCGTAAAAGGCGCATCATGGTGGCAGCGGACGCTAAAGACGCCTCCCCATCATGTCGGCCGCGGCCAGCTGCCTCTGAAGCGCTCGGTTAGCCGGGAGCGCTACGTGGAGACGCTGGTGGTAGCCGACAAGATGATGGTGGGTTATCATGGTCGCAGAGACATCGAGCAGTACATCCTGGCTGTCATGAATATTGTAAGTTTCACAACACAAAAGATGCATATGCACAACACATGAAGAATATGGTTTCAATAAATTAAAGGGGATATTTTACATTTGTAGTTTAGAGTTCAGATTTTTTTAGGTTTTCAGCAGCAATTTCCCAGCCAATTATTTGAAAAGGGATTGTTTTGCTACTTAATTCTAATAATGCAAAGGATTAGACATAAACTTGTATATACACTGATGTGTCAAAAAATACAAATTAAGCTGAAATAAGTTGTATTGCATGAATAATGCTTTATAGACAGAAAGAAAAACAAATGTGTGTCAACCTTTTTCTCCTCGTGGAGGCCACATGTTTCAGCCAGACAGTCTTAGGTTGTATGTCATCATCTGCACTGTTTCTTGTCACTGTGGATCTTTTCACACACAGTTAATCACTTTAAACCTACACACACGTGTTAGGAATGTTCTTAATGAAGGGTTGGTCAGCTGCTATTGTTACAGAGCAGGTTACATCTGGAGTGTTATAGAATCACAGAAACCAGCAGCGAGTCTTTAGTGGTGTGGAGCAAAGTGGGTCAAACTGCACCAGCAGACACCAGTAATGACAAGTGTCTGAGAGCAGCTTAGTGGTAGTGGTGGTTTTAACTCTGGTCTTTTTATTACTGTCTGTGTTTTGAGTCTTTAATAATCATTGGTACACCATTGGAATGACTTTACAACTGTTTTAAAGGCCCCTCTCCACTGAAAAATGTGTTCTGTTTATGTTTATGTTCCTAAAGATTCCTGACCTTGACTGTGTCTATGCAAAGTTTGCCACCGGAGAGGTGTTTTCTTATTCCTCTACAGAAGGGGAAGGTGTCTGTGCTCTTTCCTACAATAGGAGATTCAAACCAACACCTGGCAAGCTAGATATGCCATGACACAGCTTTGAAAGCCTATCAAAAGCCAGAAAAGACACCTGAAACCTCCATTGCAGAGAGGAAAATGCTAGTTAATAATATGAGTATGTTATACAACCACTCATGCTGTGTCAGCCACTGTCAAGCTAGCAAAGACAATTAAAGGCGCAAACTACACTCACCATACTTATATGTCTGCACAACAGACTCCTCATCAAACATGTATGTCGGACTCTCTTAGATGTTTCCTCTAACAGAGGAAATAGACCAGATGTTCACACCACCTCTGCAGTCCGCATACCGTGAGCCACAGTTGGCTCGCACTGCTCTTTAACCAGTCAACCTAGTGGGGAAAGCAGTAGGAGGCAGGGCCAGATCTGTTCCCAGTCAGAAGAGAAGGGGTAGTTGTGCTTCCAGCCCCATTTCAGAGACTCTGAAAACTATTTGAGTGGGAAAACCATGTTAAACAAAATTCTAGTCATAGGCTGTGTCCAAAATCACTCCCTATTCACTTCATAGTGTACTATATAGGGAATTTGACATTTTGTTGTGGCGTACGAATTCTAAGTGAGTATTGCCCAGTGTTCACTAAATCGACAATACTGACCATCATGCAGTGCGGTTTGACAGAAAACTGGCAGAAGTGCGCGAAAAATGCTCACAACAGAAGACAGACAAAATTGTATTTCAAAAAAATGTTAGTCTTCTTTTATCGACATTAATTTGTATTAGGGTTTGTCTGTTATGAAGAAATTTTGTAAAAAAAAAAAAAAACAACAACATTATTGCAGTAATGCTTCAAGTATTTACTGTCAAACCAATGCAATGTCATTTTGTGTGACTGGCTTGGCAGCGGGTAGTGTCCAAAACCATTTTGAGTTGAGTGCACTATATAGTCCACTGTTTGCGGTCCACTATTAAGTGGGTAAGGAGGAAGGAATAGGGAGTGATTTGGACACAGAGAATATTTTTGCGTAATTTCAAACAGTATAGGGCACAGGACAATAATTCTTTCTTGCCACAAATGAATCCAGAGATTCCGGTGGTCACAACTGGAGAATTGGCCCAAACGCTATTATTAATCCTGTTATTAGATTTAGTCTCTGAACACAGGTGATTGAAGTTTTTCATCTATTTTCCAGACTGGGCCATTAAACATCTTGATTTATGACAATTTACTTCTGTGTGTATTGCCAGTGCTGTCTGAGCTCTAGTGTAATGTGCTCAGCTGGCGTATCAGCTGTTTTTAAGACTGGTCTTTTCTTGTTTCCCTGGAGGTCAGGTTGCCAAACTGTTCCAGGATTCTAGCCTGGGGAATGCAGTCAACATCGTGGTGACACGGCTCATCCTGCTCATGGAAGACCAGGTAAATAAACTTTGCAAACTACTGTAACAGGGTTGTACAAAACTCTCCTCTCTGTATGTCTTTCTGTGCTTGTGCCTGTTCTCATTACCTCCCTGTCCAGACTTCCCTTACCAGCATCTATGAGCTCCTTGTTGTGTCAAATTATTGGCTTAAGTGTCTTTTCCTCCACCATCCCGGTGGACTTTTGAGTGTGTAAGTAGGTCTGGTGAATGGTGGCTGTAATGAAAGAGACGAAAGGCTGGAAGTGAGGAGAGGGAGATGGTTGTGGAAAGGCGGGAAAGTCAGTATATGAGGGGGTTTTGTACCTGTCAGACAGAGCAGCTTTGTGACTGTCCTGCTGGTGACTGTGGTGAACAGTGACCTCTCTGACCATTGCTATGACGCACATCCAGGGTGTAGAAAAGCTTGAAGTTAGAATTAGACGCTGATGGCAAAAACATGAGCCTGTAAATCTTAGACCTAAGAGAACACTATCAGGATCCAAATTCACTGGATCCCTTGAGGTCTGGTCTGTCATTTTTGATTTGAACCAATAGATCAGGACACTAAATGGATCCAGTTTGAAGGATTTTCATGCTTTCAAGCACATAGTTTGTTCTCAGACTTCAAATTATATGTGTCAGTACCCTGGGAAATGATTTTACCACTGTTTTCCATGTCAGTCATTTGGTGCATTGCTTTTTTGTCCATAGTGAAATTTCTCAACAACAGTTTGAGAGATTGCCATAAAAGCTTGTACAGACATTTATGGTTCCAAGACCATGAATCCTCCTGACTCTGCTGATCCTAGTGTGTCTCTTTGGCCTCCATTAGGGTTGACTTGGTCTGGAGAGAAAAATCTCAACAAATGTTGGGTGGATTGATAAATTGATTTGTAATCAAATACCTGCAAACTAAAGGACATTCTCATTAGCTTCAGATGCACATTGTGTTAGCTTCTTGCTTCTCATGCTGATGTGATTATGTGGCAGACATTAAACTTGAAAAAAATTATACCCACGTAGCATAAGGACTCTCAAAGAACCCAGGTGGATGTGGTGCAGGATTTAGTAGTGCTAGCTCTATGACAAATCCATGCTATGCTGTCAAAATACTTTTTATATTAGCACCTTTCAGTTGCATATGTTTTCCAGTATAACATTTTAATGGTCAGTCTGAGCAACAGTCAGGTAAAAAGCTTGTTTAGTCAGGTTTTATCTGGGGGTGGGGGGGTTAAGTGGGTTAATAAACAGTCATGGTTTTGCTAGCTTATCCAAAAAGTGAACATCTCAGTGAAATCCAAATAGGTCTATCTTGTAATGCACCATACTGTGTAACACAATCTTGAAACAGTGCAGTTTGGTCATGTTTAGGCAGCAAAACTACTCAGTTATATTCAGGATCACAAACTACTTGGTTATTTTTAGGAAAATATCACAATTTGAATTAAAATAGGAAAGTTATGTTAGAGCCACAGATAGACCAGTCTAATTCAGGCTGACAACAAGATGCATAAGGCTTTCAACACCCTGTGTAAGGAAGGACATTAGTCAGGTTATATGAAGTCCTACTAAACATCAGTATGTTAGCACTGTCATTGTAAGCATGTTAGCATGCTGACCCAAGCACTGATCTCATGGCCATTGCTGTGCCTCACAGAGCTGTTAGCACGTCTGTTATATGAGATAAATGTGTGCATAGAGGTGAGAAAGGCCGCAGAGTGATTTCCACACCTGACCACAGGGCAGGGGTTCCTCTCATTAAAAGTGCATGACCTTAGCAGCATAGCACAGGAGATGGCTGGGCCATCTGAACACCTAATAACTGAGCTTATTAGAGACCATTAACAGCATGTGGTGAGACGGTGCAGCTGTCTCACTGGTAATGTTGACCTTCTAGCAATCTGACAGATGAATCATACTGAATTAAAGAGGTATAACAGTGTGGCTTTGAGGTTTCCTCCATCGCTGTCTCATTAGGGAACATTTATGATTCATACAGTTCATACTGCCTCAAAATTAGCCCCATAATTTACCGCTCGGATGTGTTTGTCATCTGACAGAGTAAGGATGTAAATGTTAGGATCATTAGCGGTGGGCAGTATTAGTGTTGTTATTCTTTCTCCATCGACCGTTGAGGTTGAGGTCGGGACAGGATCGAAAGAAGTCTCGGCATCGGCTCTGCTGCCGGTTTCCAGGTCTGAAAACGACAAGCTGCCCCTGGAAAATAAAATCAGGCCAGCAGTGGGCCCAGAAATGAGGGACTGCGGGATGAGACAATTACTAGTTATGTCACCACATGCATTCCTGGGTTACGAGTTCTCGCCAGCTGTGGCCAGCAGAGCACTCCCTCCTCTGTGTCTCCTCGCTGCACTCTCATAATACTAGAAAGCGCCTCCACTCTGATCCTGCCTCCACATTCGCCTCTTTGATCGAGTGTAGGGAGGGTTTCTTAATGTTTTCTTAGCCCGGAATCCAAATGTTGTCTCACCATGTATGACATACGGTCAAATGAAGTTGCTATTCAGTAAAACCATGTGTCTCAGAATGTGCAGATTTTTAATTAAATGTAGGAGTGCCCAAACAAGAATAAATCTGTGAAAGATTAGGAAAAAAAATTGCAAAAGGGAAAAGATTAAGGAAAAATAAAGGGATAAAAGCGAATACATTTCATATTATAAAAATAAATTAAATATACAGAAAAAGTAACTTAAATACAATAAATAGATTAATATATAATTTCAATTAAAAATATATGAAAACATGTATTTTTCTCATAATTCTTATAATTAATATTTATCTGTCCATCTATATATTTCAACATTTAATTATACTTTCATTGTTTGCCTTTGTATGTCTGTGTCTTTCTTATTATGTATTCTTTTATTAAGTCAAATTTATATTAAATTGAACTATGAAAAGATGTGTTTTTGGCCCGGACAGTGAGACCAACATACTCGAATGGAATAAGAGCCTGGGGGCAGTTATCAAAGCATTGTTGGACTCATCCAAAATAACTATATTATTGAAATGAATTAAGTGTTAAGTTTGAATTTGACTCTTTATCTCCTCTCTTGTCTCTCTTCCAGCCAACACTAGAGATCAACCACCATGCAGGGAAGTCTTTAGACAGCTTCTGCAAGTGGCAGAAAAACATTCAACACCGGAGCAGCTACGGTAATGCCATACCAGACAACGGGATCGCTCACCACGACACTGCTGTGCTTATCACCAGGTGAGAAAGAACAAACTCTTCTCATAGGAGACACAAATAAAGACTGCAACTCTGTTCTGGAGCTTTATGAGTAAGAAATATGTTGAGTCTGTTTCCCAGTTTATAAAAGGGTTAAAACAGTGTTTCCTCTTAGCTGGATTCTTACATTCCCAGCCCCTGTCCTCATAGCTTTTCATTCAGCCAAGTCAGAGAGAGTTGGGCTGTATCTTGTCCTGTCTGAGGTGATGATTACTGAGGCCGCTCTGCCCAGCTCAGCATCTGGAGAGAAAACGTAACAGAGAGATATGAGAAGGCAGCGAGAGACAATGACCATTTAAGAAAAAAAAAAAGAAGCAGCAGCCCAGAGAAAATGAAGACAACAAGAGCAGAAATAAAATCAAAGCTGGCCTCAATCTGTTGTCTTTCAAATTTCTCCAAGTGCACTTTCTGTTTCTGATACTGATGCGGGAGTGGTAGATGCATATTAAGCAGATAAAACACTGATGCTATTGACTGAGGAATGCGCAGCAGCAAACAACACAACGGTGGTTTGGTCAGAGTCATCTGAATGCGGCTGGGCCAAGCAGAGCTGCCACAAATACCTCCCTATTCTTCCTTGGCTTATGTAAGAGCACAGATAGATAAATGTCTTGTGGTTTCGGTGGTGGCTTTGTGAGAACGCTTGGGCCTTACGACAGGATTTATCAAGCAGAGGATGGAAACTGTTCAGACAGATGACACCGCAGTGACCGTCCATGATTTCCTGCTATTGTTCTTTTAAATCTATATCTGTCTGCTATCACCGCTGTCCACCGTCTGACCATACTGTCTGTGTGTCTGTCCCCATCTGTGAATGCACTGCACATCCACGTCGAGCGTGTCTGTACGTGTTCGTCTGCATATGCCTGTGTGATTACATCTATTGAGTGGTGCCGCTACTGTTTGTTGTGTGAGTGTGTAATTTTTAGTTTAATAGCCTGGTTGATTTTACTTCTCGTCCACAGATACGACATCTGCATCCAAAAGAACAAGCCCTGTGAAACCCTAGGTAATACACACACTCACATATTTGTAGTTTGCAAACACTATACTTACCGTACTATACTTATGAGAACCCTTACAGACTCACTCACCCCTCACCCTCA
>JAOWBC010001052.1:8668304-8679951 GCA_028566105.1 Hypoplectrus providencianus | reverse complement strand
CTATCTATCTATCTATCTATCTATCTATCTATCTATCTATCTATCTATCTATCTATCTATCTATCTATCTATCCATTCTCTCCTTAGTTTTATTAATTGTCTTTTGTTCTTCAACTTGAAGGAATATTAAAATGATTATCTGTAAATCAATTAATCATGCTGTGTTATTTTAAGTAATTTAGAAAACATTTTCTTTCATGCTTCCATGGTTAATTAAGAATCAGAAAACAGAGATTATTCTTTCTGAATTTAAAAGTAATGTTGTAATGTATCAAAGAATCTGACTCTCAGAAAGTAATGTGGTATAATCTCATTTATCCAGTGATACGCTCAGAGCTTCTATAATATATAATAAGTGAAAATGCATGTGTTTGGGAATTAGTAAGCAGTGATTCCTGAATTATACTCCACGGTGTTTTGATGTTTTGATATCATTTGTTGTTAAATGAGGCCTCATGTACTTCAGTTGATCAAGAATTGTATCAGATTTTAGAATTTAATCAGATTTTAATCATTCCAAGTCAGGAAATTAAACTGTATTCAACCACCATATGCTCAGAAAAACTGAAAAATTGAAATTCGCATTTGGTTTTACCCATATTTACACATCCTAAATGCCTTTTAAATGGTTAGTAATGCAGGCTCTCTTGAAAACACACACACTCACACACACAAACAACATGTGAGAACCCTGCAGAGCCACAGAAGACATGAATTTCTGGTTCATGGGTTCCTAACCCATGATGAATAAACGGAACTTCTAGTGTAAAATCAGTGGCATGTAGAAACTTTTACAGACACGGTACTATTTCCTCTCCATTCGTCAACCCTAATGTGCCCATATATAATGAATTCAAAGAAAAGCCACAAATCAACCACAGGAACGTCTTTCATGCTCTCTCTGTCATGCGATTCAGGCGAAGTACCACTGGCAAAGTCAAAATGTCAAACAGAGCGGCGTGGACGACATGGTCCTGCTGTCCAAGATCACTGAGGACGCCATCGTGGAAAACCTCAAGAAGAGATACATGGACGACTACATCTTTGTATCCTAAAAAATGATGTTTTGTTGTTATTGATAGCACTAGTAATTGTAGTTTATTTTTATGATTGAATTATTTTCTTACAAAATTATTGAGCCTTGAAATTATGGTCATGGTCACAAGTAATAATTTAGATTTTTTTTAATGATTATTATTATTTTAATAAGGCTTCAACAAAACAAATTTAAAGACCTGTTTAGATCCTTGTGGGCAGGAAGTCGTACAGCAGTAGGACAGGATATTTATTATGAGTCAACAGTGAGACTCTTTGTCATTAGATCACAGTCTTAAAACAACCATACTGCCCAGCAGCAGAAAAATGAGATAAAATAGAATCATAATGACCTTTTTAATTTATGTCAAACACATTTCCTTCCAGTCACAGGCAGTCAGAAATAGTCACAGTAAAACAACCATGTATCTCCAACACCAACACAGTCCAACAATCATGCAAACATATAAGGGCATAAATACAATGAATTCACTCTTCCTCTTCTGCATTCACTATGTGACTCAACAGCTCACTTCCGCTTTCTTTTAGCACAGCTGAACTTCAAACCCATATTTAGAGTCAGGAAACAAAATTGACATTAAATCTGCAAGCAAAAGGCAGCTGACATCACCTCAAGTAAAACTCCCCCACAGCAACAAGTCATGAATTAGTACAAATGAATGATCAGGAATGAGCATTAGAGGTTAATATAACTAATCATTAACTAACTGTTAATCATTTTACTTCAAGTTAAAAAATAACTTTTAAGTTGGCAGTCAGTTCACATTAATAAGTGAGGGACGACTCTGGCTTGTGTTGCTCTGCCTTTTTAAATGTTTTATCACAGTGGGGTCATCACCACAGTATTTCCCTTCAGATAAAAAGTCTGTCATTTATAACTCAGACTAACAACACGCCCAGTTTCAGTGCTATCAGCCCAGTGATTGGATGTTATCGCCACCAGAGATTTAAGGTGGTGGGGCCCTGCTCTAACTCCGACATGAAGCAGAAGGCTGTTTTCATGTATCGGTTATCTGTCTTCTCTTCTTCTTCCAGTATCTCCCCTATCTGATTTGCAGTCACTGCATCCAAACATTGACACTGTCCAAGAGGGTTATAATTGCTTTTAGGAATTACAAAGAATCCAGAGTGTTTTTTGCCCTACTTTTAAAAAGATAACAGCCAGACATTTCATTTCATGAGTTAGGCAGCAACCTCTAGTGGCTGTAGCAGTTATGAAGGGAGGAAGTCTAGTGATGTAGTATAAAGAGAGACAAAGTTCACTTATGGGTCAATGGTCTGCACTTTCATAGCACTTTTCTCCTACAGACATTCAAAGCACTTTAACACTACAGCTCATTTGTTCATTCGCATACACAATCATACTGGTGGCTGATGCTACTCTGCATCAAGAATCCCAGATCAGGAATCCATTTAATGTGGAATTCAGGATCTTGCAGGACACTTCAACATGCAAAAGTAAAGAATTAGCCTTCTGATACGTAGGTGATCACTCTACCAGCTGAGGTTATTGACTTCAGATTGTCATAGGTGGGACAGCACGTTGGTCGCCATGGTATTTTTTCTGAAATCTAAGGTATGCAGTGCATTTAGATATGTGCAGTGTAGATGGTCAAACACACACAGGCCATCCAACCAGGAGTGTCACATGTAAAGGAGAAACTGTGTTGTTTACATATGACTTCCTGCTAAAGTCTCACACATCACATATGACATATACAGTATACATATTTATATACACAAAATAACTGATGCTGTGACAATTCTCATGCAAAACAAGTTGGTAAACTTGTCAAGTAAATGTGGATGGGCCTTTCCACCTCAAGGTGTAGTTGTCAGTCTTTACAGCTTGAGCACAAGTTAGTACGCACACAGACTATTTTCAGTTTGTTACAGTGCATGTATCAACCTGTCTCTTTTCTTCATGATCAAATACCCCCAAAATATATGAAGGAGAAATAGGTAATGACAACATTACACAAATACTTTAAATAAAAACAATGCCTTAATGTTTAATGTCATGCATTTATATAAGAAAAAACTAATATTTTAGATGTTGTATCCATCAAACATATTGGCCTCAAAAAGGCAGAACTGGTCAGGCTCTATTGGAGATGTGCTTCAGGTCAGTCACTTACTCGTTCCTGAACTTGGCTGCTCAGACCTACATCGGCCCTGTGTTGATATCAGTCAACCCGTTCAAACAGATGCCTTACTTCACTGACAGAGAGATCGAACTTTACCAAGGAGCCGTGAGTATAATCTTCAGCAGTAGATATGTGGTGTCATGGTTCTCTCTGTTCTTGTCAGCTGCATTAACTATCTTTCTGTTTGTCTCTTTAGGCCCAGTATGAGAACCCTCCCCACATCTACGCCTTGTCTGATAACATGTACAGAAACATGATGATCGATGGAGAGAACCAGTGCGTCATCATCAGGTGAACACAACAGGATTTCTTCACATAGTTTTTTTTATATTTGTGTCTCACATTTGACAGTGTTTGTGTTGGTAGTTGAAATAATACTAAGTGGTTCTGTGGTGGGGTTTGTTCTACAGTGGTGAGAGCGGTGCTGGAAAAACAGTGGCTGCCAAATACATCATGGGTTACATTTCCAAAGTATCTGGAGGAGGAGCGAAGGTTCAGGTAAAAACAGCACCTGGTTGCTTTTTGCAGGTACTTCTGTTGTGTCTCAGTGACTGTGACTGTGTGTTTTTGTGTGTGTTGCAGCATGTAAAAGACATCATCCTACAGTCAAATCCTCTGCTGGAAGCCTTTGGTAACGCCAAGACTGTCCGAAACAACAACTCCAGTCGTTTTGTGAGTAACATCTCTACTTCAACAACTGCTGCAGATGTAACTTAAATTAATTGAGAAATATACTATGAATGTTTTTGCCATTAAGAACGGTTTTCACCACATGTGATAGTAGCCGTCATGTCATAGGATCATAGGTTATTTAAAATGACATTTTTCTTAAGTATTTAAGTAATTAATTTAAAGTTTTAATCCATTTTAGCATTCTACTGTAGTTCAGTGAGTGGCAAAGAATGGGATACCTTGGTAGATTTTGCACAATCATTCATGGAGCCCAGAGAATGTAGCATTTTCTTTTAGTGCCCGTATGAGCTAGCAGAGCATGGAGAACACATAAAAATAATAATAATTTTTAAAAAAAAACCCACGATGAAACCTGAGAAAAAAGGTGGGTTGATGACAACGTCTCACTGTCGTGAGATTGTCACGTTTGTCAAGTTGTCAAGCTTTCTTGGCACATTAAGGCCTTGGATCCAAAACTGAGATTGAAAGTGAGAGTTTTTAATCATGTAAAAAACAGCTGTTGGTAAAAGCTTATTTATAATCAAACATTATAATGAGATTGTTAGGTCAACTGCTGCTTTAAAGGTCAGGCATTACTGATGATCTTACTCATTAATAGTCAACAGATCATTTTCCCGGTTATTTGATTATTGCCAGTCTATAAAATTCACATAAACATTGAAAAATGTCAACAACATAGATGTCCTGTCTGAACAACTAAAACCAATTGTTGCCAATCATTGCAAATCACAAACTTAAGGAATTTTTAGCATTTTGTTAGCTTTATTAGCTACTTATTATCATTACCAAATGGCCCACCCATTACATCTTATCATTATATCTCAAATTGTAACAAAACATCAAATTGTGTTTAAAACATCATGCACCAACTGTAGAAAAGGGTATATAAATATCCAGGAGCTAAAAAGTGTGTGCTTGTGGTGTTTTATTTTATAGCACATAAGAATTGTTTCAGCTAACAGCACCAATTTGAGGCTGTTAAAATTACATTTCAGAGCATCTCCTTTCACTTCTCATCAGTGGGGTTTTATTGCTAAAGTTTCACACCTATTGACCACATCAGTGTGCATGCGTGCAGTTTAGTTTCCTGTCACTGCAGATGCAGCACAAGTGAATTTGTGTCCAGGTTGATGCAGTCAGATGTTTGCAGCTCATCTTCTAGCTCTGTGTTTCACACTGAATGCAGCTGTTTAGGAAAACAGCTTTTCATGAAATATAGGTTAAATTTCATCTTTATTTGCTTGTGTTTTAGGGGTCTATAATAGTGCTTTAGTTATGTGTCAGGATGAGTGCATTAGAGGAAATACTTCCTTCCACTTTTGTGTTTTGCATCTGAACAATTGACCATATTTAACAGATTTACCTACTACCACCTCTGATTTTTGCATCTACCAGGGGAAATACTTCGAGATACAATTCAGCAGAGGAGGAGAGCCAGATGGTGGAAAAATCTCAAACTTCCTGTTGGAGAAGTCAAGGGTGGTGAGCCAGAATGAGAACGAGAGGAACTTCCACATTTACTATCAGGTCAGAAGCAGAAGAGATATGCGCACAGTGACAGCCACCTTAAAAAAGTACCTTCTGTGTGAAAAAAATAGCTGTCTATTCATGGTTTACAGTTGATTCTGTCAATAACATGTTGTTTCAATTTAAAAATGCTTCATTTTTGGTGCCTCACTGCCTCAGATAATCCTGTGTATCAGCTCTTCTACCTGTACTGTTGCCTTCCAGCTGATAGAGGGTGCCAACGCTCAGCAGAAAGAGGGCCTGGGCATCATGACCCCAGACTACTACTACTACCTCAACCAGTCTGGGACCTACAAGGTGGATGGGACAAATGACAGCAAAGACTTCCAAGAGACCATGGTACATATACTGGAGAAAGAAATCCCTCTGAAAGGTCACAAGGTCAACTGTAGAGGCTTTCCAATTAGTAATTGAATAGAAAAAAAGGAAAAAGCACACACGTATGCATTTTTTCCGGCTTCTTTTTTTGTTTTTTAAATGTATAGATTATAAAGAAGTTTAACCTGCTTTAGGCTCTCAAAAAATTGCCTAAACAATCTTAGGGGAATGCCTCTCTTTGATGCAACCATCCAAGATAAAATGCAGCATATGATGCAGGTTTGCAAAGAAGACAAGGATTTATCTAAAGGAAACAAAACCAATAGGTTAGGAAACCACTTATCTCCTAACAGTGTGTGGCAATATGATCAACCTTTAAAATGAACATGTTGTCTAATTGTGACATACTGCCCTGAACTAACACAGAACCCACCTCATGGTGTACATTCATGATGGGGTTGAACAGTGGAAATTCACAAACAAAGCTACAGTGGCAATGTTGATGTTAACCAAATGTTGTAGGATTTTGGGGCCCTGAAGGAGGTCTTCCACCCTTTGTGTTGCCTTGGAGGAACACAGTGCAATAGATTTCAAAATGCTACTATTACTTAACATGATGTTACATCCTAATACTTATACTATGTACATAATAGTGGGACATACACATCTCTTTCACGCAAGTGTGCATTTAAATTGCATAACTGGACACAGTCTTTAAGTTTTAAGGGACAATATTAAACATATTTTCTCAGCTAATTGTACTGCAGTAAAGATAAATTACGATCTGTTTTTTGAAATATGAGTTTCCACAATTCTTCTCCAGTTCAAATGTAACATTATAATGTAACACTGATTTTTTTTTTCTTCCCTGTGGTACTAACAGGGTTGAAACAGTGCAGTTACTCTGTAGCATCAACACACCTTAATGTTAGCAGTTTGACCTCAAACTTTCTACTGAATAAGTCACATTATAAGCACACTTAGCATGCTAATCTTTGATGTTATAGATTACCATGTCAGGTTACATTTAAAAGGACTGAATAGCCAATCAGCACAACACTTTACTCAAACAGAATCCTAAAATTTATTTGAGCTTTTTAATGAAAACCAAACAAAGACGGCAGCTATCAATTGTCCTGTTTTCAACTGCTGCCATAACTGCAGTAACCATGGACACATTGGGCTGAAAGTCACCAAGTTCACAGGGTCACTATTTAAACCTTAACACCGGCTTACATGTGCAATTTTGGCTTACCGACTACTGAAAGTAAAGTTGTAACAATTTGTTTAACACACACAAAAATACAAGACGACTAGTTTTGCATTTTCATACATTAAATGGAACAAAGACATTAGCACATTATGATACATGTAAAGTGAGTTGTTCAAGAGAATTATTGGCCAAAAAAGAGACTGTCAGGACAAACAGCAAGCTAGTGGTCAGCTCAGCCTACTGTTAATGATGAAAGTTAGCCATTGGTAAATTTGGACAAATCAACTTTAAACTAAATTTAACAGTTAAGTTAGGGAAAGTTACAACACACACAGCATTTATACAGCATTTTAAACTCAGGAAGGTGGTAAGTGGTTTTCAATGGTGTAGTTAAACTGCATTTATTCTAGTAAACTAGCTTAGATGTGCCTACTAATAGTGTAGTTACTATGTTTACACATATTGCATTCTGATGTAGAAAAGAAACAAAGAAAACAATGTTCCGTGAATTCAAATATTAAGTTGTTTATGTCAGTCAAATATTTCCACTCTCCACATGCTTGCTGGTCCTCACTGCTCCTGTGTCATGGTTTCCAGGAAGCCATGCAGGTGATTGGGATCCCAGGCGACATCCAGGCTCAGGTGCTGCAGATTGTCGCAGGCATCCTCCACCTGGGAAACATCAGCTTCATAGAGGCTGGCAACTACGGGCAGGTGGAGAGCACAGACTGTGAGTGACACGTACACACATGGATTCACTCATCCATGCGGGTGCACAAACATTCCCACCTGGCATATAAAATGTCCCACTGGCTCCCTGAGGGGAATGAGTAAATTACAGCTCACGATGACAAAGCAGTCCCATGGCAGCCAGCCTACTAATTGATAGAGTCTGTGTACATGAGCACGGCCTTGTTTATCTTCTCCTTTGTTTGCTGCCTGGGGATTCCCTGCACAATAGATAATTGGTGTTTACCTATAGGATAGCGATTTTTCATACCACATTTCAAAGACTCGAGTTGTGCAATTCAAGTCAATGCAGAGACAGTTAGGTCTACATTTGAATGAATCCTGAGTCTTTTTTTCTCAAGCCTCATTCAGGCATAATAGATATTTTGTGTTGAGTTCATAATTTTTTCTTCTTTTTTGCACTCCAGTGCTTGCCTTCCCTGCTTATCTGCTGGGCATTGATCCTGACCGGCTGCAGGACAAGTTGACCAGCCGGAAAATGGAGTCAAAGTGGCAAGGGAAGTGTGAGTCCATTAATGTGACCCTGAACCAGGAGCAGGCCACCTACACACGAGACGCTTTGGCCAAAGCCCTCTATGCAAGGCTCTTTGACTACCTGGTGGAGGTAGTCTTTTTTTTTTTTTATCACATTAGTAAAAAAGATAAAATTTTATTCAGACAGCTAAACAACTTGAGATAAATGCGATTGAATGTAATGTTTTCCTTCTGCCTTTACCCCGTCTGCCTTCCCCAGGCCATAAATAAAGCCATTCAAAAACCACATGAAGAATTTAGTATCGGAGTGCTTGACATTTATGGCTTTGAGATATTCCAGGTTAGTCCTCTTATAATTTACAGATCCATATTATTTATAGGCTGCCACTAAAATAACAGCTGTTAGTTTTACAGATGCAGCACAGCAGGGTTTGTTTTACTGTGGTGATAATCTGACATCGACTGGATTGTGATTTTCCCCTGCAGAGGAATGGTTTTGAGCAGTTCTGTATTAACTTTGTCAACGAGAAACTGCAACAGATCTTCATTGAACTGACTCTGAAGGCTGAGCAGGTAAGTCTTTTATTGCCTTTACAAACACATCTTATGGTATCCCTCACTTGACTCTTGACCTTTGTATGATACTGAGTTCGAGGGGTTCTGCTCAATAGAGACAAGGAGTGCCCTTTTGTTAAACTAAACCTTAATATGGTTGTAAATCCACTCTATTGCAACTCTATTAAACAGTTTTCCTTTGAACTATTTTCATTCTCTCTCAGGAAGAGTATGTGCAAGAGGGCATTAAGTGGACTCCTATTGAGTACTTCAACAACAAGATTGTCTGCGACCTCATTGAAAATAAACTGGTAAGCTCTATCACCTTTAAAAGGATACCACCAAATAAATACAACGTTTACAGAGATAAATTTGAAGTGGTACAAGCAAGAAGAAGTGCATTACTAGTGCACTGACACAGAAAGGTGCTTTGCTTAAAAAAATCAGCATGTGTGTAGCCCTACACAGCCTGTTCACAGTGGAAATAGTACACATTTTAGTGCAGCGAGTGCCGTGTGCAGTAGTCAGCTTTTTAAGCATGGTTAGGTGATGGATAATCATATATGTTTAGGGTCTTGTGGTGCCTAAACACTCTCACTCAGGTCAGTTATGCTCCCTGATTGCCAGTGTGACCCTGTTAACTAGCAACATTTAGTTGAATGCAGCCAAGGTTAATGTAGCATAGTCTGGATAATTTTAGGCTTCAATTACAGCAATATTTGTAATATAAAGTCTTATGATTGCCACAGGAAGAGTAGGGAAAATAGGCATACTCTCAGGGTTAAAAAAAAAAATTGAAAGAAAAACACCCTAATGTGTATGATTTTGAACGCTTGTTTTTACTTTTTACTATAAGTATCATATTCAACATAAAATAATTTCTGTCTATGCTGGATTCTTGTATTCAATTTCATCTCGTTCTAGAAATGTTCAAATGTGTATAATCAATTGCAAGTGGTGGGTGTTAACAGTAAAATGTACCCTTCTCTTTGCAGAACCCTCCTGGCATAATGAGCGTGCTGGATGATGTGTGCGCCACCATGCATGCCAAAGGAGAGGGCGCAGATGGCACTCTGCTGCAGAAACTGCAGGCCGCCGTGGGAACACATGAACATTTCAACAGCTGGAACTCCGGCTTTGTCATACATCACTACGCTGGCAAGGTAGGAGCATGAAATCAGTCAAACTGACTCTCCTATAGTAGAATTAGTTTTTTATTGCTGCCATTATTATGTGGTTATGTTAGATTTTAGTCACACCAACGTGACATTAATGTTTGTTGTTGCATGTACAAGCACATTTAAATTAAAATATATAGCAAAAACCTGGACTAATTAGAAAAAATACCTGTCTGGTTGGTAAAGCTGCATAATGCCTGGTGTCCTCTCAGGTGTCATATGATATCAACGGCTTCTGTGAGAGAAACCGGGATGTGCTGTTCCCTGACCTCATAGAGCTTATGCAAAGCAGCGAGTAGTAAGTTACCTTCAACCGCCAGATGTTTTTACTTATATGTATTAGTAAAGAACCAGATTAAACATAGTATTTGTCTCGACAGTGCCTTCATCCGTAGCCTATTCCCAGAAAACCTCAACACAGATAAGAAAAGCCGGCCGACCACAGCCAGCTCAAAGATCAAGGTGAGATGTTAAACTGAGAGAATGTTGGTTTCTCAGTCAGTGTACCCCATTATGTTTCTGTAAAAACAATGTGAAAAGAGTGTTTTGGGGTCATAACAATGCATTTTATTGTGCTCTGGAATTTCTGACAGAAACAAGCTAATGATCTGGTGAACACACTGATGAAATGCACTCCGCACTATATTCGCTGCATTAAACCCAATGAGACAAAAAGGCCCAAAGACTGGGAGGAGAGCAGGTCAGCTTCCTGACTGTGACAAAGATATCTAAATACACTCACACGTCATGAACACGTCATCATAGATGGTTCTATTTCGTCTGTTTTCAGAGTTAGGCATCAGGTCGAATACCTCGGCCTTCGAGAAAATATTCGTGTTAGAAGAGCTGGATTTGCATACCGCAGACTCTTCAACAAGTTTTTGAATAGGTGAGTTTGATTATATTTAAAGGATGCATGACTTGTGTATGTGTGTGGTTGGTGTGTGTTTATATGCAATATGTGTATGCACCTGTTGCATCCAGGTATGCCATTCTGACAGCTGAGACGTGGCCATGTTGGAGGGGTCCAGAGCAGCAGGGGGTCCTTCACCTCCTCCGCTCTGTGAACATGGATAACGACCAGTACCAGATGGGGCGCACCAAGGTCTTTGTCAAGAACCCTGAATCGGTAACAAGCCTTTTTCATATTTCAGTCTGGGATCTTGCATCTGTTTTCAGTGATGGAAGCACATTTACTTGAGTGCTGCACTTAGTTATAGTTCTGTCCTGTACTATTAACAGGGATATATTATACAATTGTGTACTTTTGATCCCAAACCAACAATTTGACTGTTGCTGTTTCTACTTACGTAAGAAATTTAAATGTTGCATATAAAACCCTTGATGAGCTTATAAAACATGATGCTTTTTTTTTTTTTTTTTACAAATAAAACTACTTAACAATATATCATGTAATAGAAATGATCTTCACCTCAAGAACATTTAAATTCTTGTGAAACATTAATACATCAAGGAAAAATTCTATTAATAAACTGCATAATTTATATAAACCTTTGATACATTTTACACATAATACTGGCTTACTTTTACTCTACCTCTTGCTTATTATTTCCAGAATCAAAATAAATTTACAAATTAAATATTCATTTAAATAATAATAAAAAATAATAATAATAAATAAATACAATAAAAATAAACTACATTTATAGTAAAACAACTTTATTCAGAATAAATACATTTAAAATCAAATTAATGAAAAAGGGAAGTGATTTTTA
>JAOWBC010001052.1:8598234-8614079 GCA_028566105.1 Hypoplectrus providencianus | reverse complement strand
ACACACACACACACACACACACACACACACACACACACACACACCAGCCCACTGTGGTACAAACGTTCACTGAGCTCCCTCCCCTCCTCCTCTGTTTTCTTCCTGCCGACAGTGTTTTTATTCTGACGCTTCGATAGCTTTAATACTTCTCTCTCCTTTCTTCTGTTGCCTGCCCGGCTCAGCGACATGTACACGCTTCCTTTCGCCCTTACTGTAAACGCCGTCTGAGCACGGAAAATGTGTCTCAAAAAAAAAAAAAAAAGAAAAATACAAAACCTGGACTCCTGCCGCCTTATGTGCCCTGCAGTAACCCCCCTCCCCTCTCCTGCCCTCACTTCTCTCCCCCCCGTCCCGCCCTCGTTTTCTCTAGGTGTGCCTCTGTCAACAGAACTTCAGGCCGTGATTACTGAGAATGAACTTTGCAACTTTGTGTGAGTGTGACGTTTGTGCATCTGCGAGCGTGTATGTCAGCGATGGGAGAGATTTTAAAAACCAACCTTCCTGTCCTCTCCTCTGTGCATCGATGTGGGAACTTTAAAGTCCTCGTTCATGAACTCTGACCTTTGACCAGGCACTCATTCAGTCCCTTGTTGTGGTGGTTGAGAAGGGGAGGTTACGCTGGGGACTCGCTGAGAGAAGCCCCACTGTCTGCCCACAGTCAATGTTTTATTTATGGACCTCTGCACTTTTGGCTGTGATGACTTCAGTACTTAAGTAGTTACCTGAACTGTATTTTTAAGGATTTTATACAATATTTACATGCAATACGATATGAATTTGATTTGTTTTTCTTTGCCAACCTTCTTGTTTGTTTGTTTCTTATTTAATTGTCTTCATTTTTGGCATGATTTGTCACTATTATTCACAAACAAACATGCCCGTTGGATCTATTTTAGGCGTTCTCGGGGGGATGTTCCCTGTATGTTTCTGTGTCATGATTCTGATGACAGCTGAACGCCAAGAAGCAGGTGTAGGAAAACGTTTGCTGGAAGAGCTAAACTTTATCAGCCTCTGCTTTCAGTAGGACGAACTGGACCCAAACGAGGACAAGCGACGTCCAGCGCTATGGTTCAGGGAGCTGTCGAGCGAAACAGCGTTTATTTTCTCTGTCCTGTCCAGTTATGATTTGAGTGTTTCACTCTCCACCCAAACAAACTGTCACCTAATTTTAACTTGAGCCTGAAGAAACACATCATAGGAAACAGCAGAGTTGTGAGGGGGGTCGGAGGTGTTGCGAGTGCCGCAGGTACCAGAAGTGCCGTTTTTTTTTTCCCACAGTGACTTATACTGCTTTGATCAAGATGAATTCCTGATTTAACAAAGTCCATGTGATATGTGATACGTTTAGTTATAGAGCTGTACCAAATTGTTCAAAGCTTCATTCATAACACTGGCCGTTGAATTATAAAATTAACATTTGGATGCTTTTGCATGTCCATTCTCTCTGTTAAAATGCGATGTTGCTGCACAGTAACAGGCCAGGCTGCGCTAATTTTATTTGTATTAAACTGGTTTTAGAATTGGATCCCAGTGGCGGACTGTCCAATAACCCCAGTGTTGAAAACTTAAGAAGTCAGTTTTTTTTTTTTAAATGTAAGATTTGATCTATTGTCTGTATTAAACAATGATGTGTCACTGTGACATCAACCCTGAACTCTGAAGCTAAATCCGTGGTCGTGGCCATCGTGGCACTGCTGCACATTTCCTGACTCCCAGCAGATCCAAAATTTAAAATACTTTTGGTCCTTCCATAGTTAGTTAACTAGGAGGATCACAGGAGGACACATCCAAACAGCGAGCTTAAAATTCTGCAGTCGCAAAAAACTAAAGCTGCTGAGAAAACTGGTTTCCAAAACATTAGCAAATAAATCTGCAAACAAACAGTTTGGAATGATCCTAACAGAAACTTGTGTAACCGTTTCTTTATCCAGAAAAAGCCTGTGTTTTTATGTTGAGCAGCATGAAGGTTAATAGGAATAAAGAATGAGAAACCAATAAAAAATGTTGCCATCTTATGTTTCTACAAACCACAGTTGAGTTGATCTGTAACGTTTTGTTTTGGTCTGGTGACGAATCAGTGTGATCTTAAAAGATCGGAGTAGTGGGAGGTGGAAGGTACCCAGGATTTGGACTGGGAGACTTGTGTTCACGTCACCTTGTTTTGTCTGAAATTCATGTTGTTTTTTTTACACTTAACCTGTTATTTTAACCACGTGGTTTTGGGGCTTGACCTTAACCAAATTGTTTTTAAAGTTTTCGATTCAGAAACGTTTACATCAACTTTTTTTGTAGTTCAGAAATGTTCAAAGTCAACCTATCTTGTCTGCAGAAACATAAAAAAGGAAACATTTATTCTGGCAACTTGGACGGCGAAACACTTCCGGCCCTGCTGACTTTGCAACTCTGTGCAGGTCTGTGTGAGGAGCATTTCAGCTGAGACTATATTATATATAATACTTGTATAATACAGCAAAGGTAGAATATCTACTGTGTGGATCTTTAGCGGACGAGAAAATGGCAAAAATATAGAGCAAATGGTTGCAATTATGTGGAGGGGGGTGGGAGGGGGCATGTGCAGACGGGATGTTTCCTGTGTCAGTGGTCGTCATAATGTGTCTGTGACAAGGGGACAGGGTTGCCTGTATTTATAAAGGTTTGGTTTTTTTTTAAACTGGGGGGAGGGTGGAGTTCGAAATGTGTTCCATATATGTGGTCCAAGCAGAACAAATGAACTGGATGTGCAGAACAATTTGGTATTTTTGGAAAAATGAAAAACTTGGCATTACAATGCCACCATGTGGCCATATGATGCAAGTTGTTAACAAGGACAAAACATGTTATTTTAATTTTTTATTTTGAAATCATATTATTAATAAAGTCATTAAGTACTGTTGTCCCCTGTGTGTGTGTGTCTGTGTGTGTGTGTGCCTTCGTCTTTGACCGCAGTGTGACCCGGTCACGGCTGCGTGTGCAGAGTTCACATGGAGTTCATGTGGCGGTCAGTCTGCGGGGTTAAAAGGACACGCAGCGGCCGGGCAGTAATGCTCATGATGCATTGACCATCTATCGAGGAAACGTCTATAGGGAGGGACGTTTATTGGCAAAGGCTGATCAATAAATTGCATTCTGTGACGCAGCTCTGCATTGATGAAAAAACAGTGTCCGTTTATACCAAAACCGTTTGTACCAACTCATCTGCCCCTCCGGTGTCTCACAGTGAGGGAGACAATGGTGGGCCAAGCTGCAAAGTCCAAACAAAGATTTCTGTACGGCAATTCTGAACATTTATCTGATCCTTCCTGCCATGAACAGCATTTTAATTGCATGGTAGACCAAAAACAGACACTCCTGCTTCTAGTTTCTCATTTAACTTTTCAGAAAACTGAGTCGTATTATAATGCAGGCAGCTAATTCAATGATCAGCTAATTAATTAATCGTCTGAACAATTATGTAGTAGTCAGCAACAACTGTGATAATCAAGTATTTTTTTAGAATTTGCTAATAAAAAGTAAAGGAAAAATTCCCTGATTCCATCTCCTTGAATGTTGATTTTTGTTTTTTTTCTTAGTTTAAATAAAACAAAGAATTTAACCTGTGAAAATAAAACGAGCATTTTTAACGATCTTCTTAAATTTCGTTGGCAAAAGCAGATTTATTAAGAAAGTGGTGGAGATGTTAGAATACATTATCTTTAGTGTCAATATACAACAGAATAATAAAATCTTGCATGCCTTGATGCAGTTGAAAGGAAATGAAATATAAAGAAATATTTACAGGAGCTATATTTTAGAAGAAAGAATTGTGCAAAATCTATGTACCTACCCACCTTTCAGAATAAAGTAGAACAAATAGGAACAAATGAACTGAAAAATGTTTCTGAGTTTTCACATTACTGTAAACCCCTTGTACCTCAGCTCTATCAGTAGAATTAGCTGGACACACCTTTTTAATTAATCCAGATGTTTCCCAGCAGTCACTGTGACTTGTCAGGTGTAACTCATAACTTAATGTTAGCTCAGGATCTCTAAGTCTTTTCCTACTCTTAGATTATTGGTGGGAAACTCAGAAGCTGTGATAGAAGTAATCACTTTTTATCAGTCTGAGCAAGGAAAGAAGTCTCATTTGTTTGTTTGTTGTTGTGCATAATGACATAATTTCTGTGAATCAGAAATAATAATCAAAGCAAAACACAGTCACTTAGTCTTAATAAAACGTTTAAAGCAGGATTTTTTAGTCTTTGCATTGTGAAATTACATTGACGAGATAACTACGTATTCATGTTCTGTAATTAATTACAATTTTAGGGTCCTTGTACTTGAGTATTTCCATTTTATGTCACTTTTGCTCCACTTCATGGGTTCAAGAACTCAAGTGACCTGGCCAATTTGAAAAAAAAAATGCTAATGCAAACCATTATCATGGTAATGTATATAGTTTTCTACTATTTTCAACCGAATGTGCCACATAAGAACCGCACAGGAGTCCACTCTGATTTATGTACATTTAAACAATTCCCTAACATTTTTTGAACCGGGCTTGTACTTTACCAGACAAAAGGAAATGAGCATTTAAAGCGAATGTTGGTCAACTTTGAAAATAGCTTTGGAAATATTAAATCCTTCAACTTTGCTCACTATATTGTAGCCTCAGGTATTAATTGAAACTCTTACATAATAATTAATTTCCACTAACCTTACTGGTATTGGCCAGGGGTAGGGGACCTGTGTCTGTTCCAGCCATCTGCAGTGGCTCCATCTGGCTGTGACAAAAAATAAATTAATTTAAAAAAATTTACCAAACAAAGGTTATTTAATTCAATTTTTGATATATCATTGTTGTCGGCCCAAAGCAATATGTATTGTAATTAAAATTAGAAACTACATTTTAAATTTAAAAAATTAGGGCCTGGTATCTCAAAGGCTAAATGCTAACTTTTGAGTTTCCCTCGCTCAGCTAGCTTACAGTAAATCTGATGATATATTTTGTCAGTGTCAAGCCTATAATTTTTTTAATTGGGTGCTGGTTGCATTCTGACAAAATGGACTATTATTATCTTATTGACATGTTAATAAACAAGAATATATGTGATCATCATGGTAAAAATAGTATTAAATAAACGATAAAGGGCTTGTTAGGGTAACCACAAATACTAATATATAGAAATATAGAGGTGAATAATATGTCTTTTATAAAGGACATCAGTGCATGGGCCGGGTCTCACGAGTATATAAATAAATGCTCAGCGTGACTTATAAGTAATGTTGGTCGGCTACTTTAGACTTAGACTGTTTTATCTTTGTTATGTTTTTATAAAGATTTTGTGGGTCCATTCCAACATATTTTCTCTTTTTTTGGTCAACACTGGCTTTTTCTTAGCGAAGGCTGCTGACTCCTGTATTGGTGAAAAAAAGCAGGTAATAACTGGTGTTGATTGAATCAAAATCCCTATGGTGAATCCCTCTCATGCACACCAATGCAAAAGAAAATTTATTGCATGCAATGCTTATAAAATAGCCCTAAAAAAAACAGCAACAAAAAATATTAGTTTAAATGTGAATAATGTTCTTTTGGTTCTCATCTATAATACATTTTATTTGAATATCAATTAGAATGGTTTGTGGTGTCCCTGAATTTCTCAAGAGCTATATAACTATATTTGAAAGAAATCAAAATAAGGGGTAATTATTTACAGTATACTTCTTAAGCTTTTTGCCAGCAGAGGTGGTTTTTAAGAGGTTTATTAAAAGGATGAAAATAAAATAAATGGGACACATGCATGTTAAAAAAGACAACACTTCAGCTTTCTACACTTTTATTCTGTAACCGATCAAACATTCATGTCAGTAGACAGAAACAGGCTTCCTTTTTCTCCTGCAGCTCTGTGCAGACTTCCATCTTTAAACCCTGATATTGTGCACAACAACAATAACAGCTCGTTCAGGTTGGGTGAACCCAGGCATGCTGGATCACCATCATTTCCTTTGTTAAACTCTACACACACATGGAAATTGTTCTGTTTTGTTTACCCCGAACTTCAGTTACTTTGAGGGCATCATTACAACCAAACCCCCGTCACCCGAGAGCTACAAATACATACAATATGCTTATTGTATCAATATACACAATAACTTCATTTACAGATCAGCTCTTTGGAGTGCACAGTGCATCCTATACTTCCTTTCAAAATGTCCTTTTCTTTAAAGATGTATGAAATGTCCTCAAGGAGGCTAAAGACATCAAGTCTCCGGATCAAACCACGAGCAGTTGGACATTTATATGCATGATGCAATAACAGACCAGTTGATATATTCCCCATAAAGCTACAACTTATGTACATTTTCCAGTCTGAGTACTCGTTCTTTTTTTTCCCTATGTTTAAGCACAAAATAAGTCTGCATTAATTTCTGAGCTGCAAAAAAAACAAACAAACATAAAACAATTGTTAAGTAATAATGAGTGATGGTGAAGGCAAAACATATTTACAATAATGCACAAAAATCACAGCTGGTCTGCACACACAAGGGCTGCTGGGAGACATTTTAACAGGACCAGGCAGGTGTGAAAATGTCTGCATTACGATTACAAAGGCAATAGATATGGCTTCAGTTTTTACAGCATGAAAAATGATATTTGGATGCTTTGTCAGTAGATACATTTCAACACACCTTTCTAACTGCAACTACGTTTGCAGAAAAATTTACATGTACAAAAATGATTTTTTTTAATGAAACCCAGCTGACAAAAACAAGAAAAAAAAGCACCAAATACATTTAAAAGGCCAGTAAACATTTGGATATGATTGCAAAATTACAAATCTTTCCTAGAAATGTTTCTTCATTTGTTGAAGCTCATTTGGCCCACGTAAACTTTGGCAAAAATTAAAAATAAATTAAAAAATACAAAATTACATACAGCTGCTACGACTTCATCTATCCGATATTACTGTTCCTCCCAGTAATCCAAATAAATAGTTTACTTCAGCTTATTGGTAATTCAAAATCATAAAGCTATTTTACAATGGCTTCTTATTTCTGCTTCCATTCTGTACAACAGCCACACAAATGTAAACCAGCACAGAATGACCAAAACTTAAGGCAATCAAAACATTGTTTCACAAGAGAGAAAAGAGGGTTGGGTATAAGATGTGTGGTGACTCCGTGCGGGTGGAGGAGCAGCTCTGTTTATTTGCCGGGTAGCGGGGCGTCTGGAGTCGTTGGAGTCGCCAGCTCCTTATAAAAGTTCTCGATCTGCTCCTTGTACATCTTCTGCACCACCGGCCGCTTCAGCTTCATGGTCGGGCCTGTGGACGGGTAAAGAAATCATACTTATTTTGAATTTCACATCATAGTGACATCTTCATACTGTAGTTTAAAGTGTGGAAGAAGATCTAGTCTGAATTCAATTGCTTTGTCCTGTAGAGCACCTAAACGCCACTAGATGACGCTGTTTCTACAGTTCAACTTTGTGAATTCAGATTTCTACAGATCAGATAAGTACTGTGCTTCGGTATATATTTGAGGTATTTGTACTTTGTGTAGTTTTATTATTTTTTTACATTTTTTATTATGGTTTTTTTTATTTTTTATAACTTCTTCTCCATTGTAATTAATTCCCACTTGGTCCATATGTATTATCAACAAACAACAAAAACTGAAGTGTTCCATTGTTTGTATTATTGTTAAACGTCTTTTTATTAAGTTATTTTTTATACAAAGTTTTTTTTAGTTATTCTTAATAACAAGTATTTGAGCAAACTACTGGGAATACATTCTGTCTATAAAAAGTCAGAAAACTGTAAAAAAAATGCCTGTTATATCTTTTTAGTTTCTTTAAAATAGCTTGTTTTTTCCTTAACTAAAGATAAAGAGTATTACAACAAAGTAGCATGTCTTCACATTAGCTGGATTTAGAAAAAAAGTTTTTGTTTTCTTTTTTGCTGTAAAAAATTATCAAAGTATTTGTCAGTCATCCTAGACCAGTAGATATTAAAAGAAGTCTGAGAAATTACTCTTTGATATAACAGCCCTCAGAGATGTGCATCATGTGTCATGTGACCCTATTCATCTTAAAGTGGTAGAAAACACTAAAACTGTCTCAGGAAACCACCATTACCACTGAGAACTCCACATGTTGGAGGCTTAAAATGTTTGAAATTCCAGTCCACTTACCCAGCTCTCCGCCTGTGACGGAGAAATCCCGGTCCAGAATGATCCACTTCTGAATGCGCTGAGCGTTGGAGGTTGCCTTCTCGTTCACTCGGTTGATTCCCTCCTGAATGGCAGCGTGGACTGCCCGATCCCGGCCCCCGGCAATCTCAGAGACTCGTGTGGCGTTGCTGCCCAGCTTCTTGCAGATCTCCACGGCTTCTGGTGTGAGCTCGTCCTCCGGGTCTCCTGACTCTGTGTTTAACTGGCACTGAACAAAAAGGCATTTGAAATGTTTAAATTCTATCGTATAAAACACCAAAATGTTCCTGCTCAAGCTGAAAGAATGAACGCTTTAAATTATGGAATAGGGGTCAGTTTTCCTAACGCCCACTAGATGGCAGTATCTCAAAAGAAATGTTACATGTCACTTGTTTCTTTTTCTTTTAATCAGTTAAGGTGCATATATTGTCTCATTTTCAAGATTAGATAAAAAGGTATTGAGATAAGATGTTTACAAGGTTCAGATAAGGACACAGTGTTGAAAATTCACCCTGCATCTGATAATCTTCACTCCGTTCAACAGCCTCCTACATCCTGTGTTATCTGCACCAGTACACTTTCCCTGCTGTCCCCCAATTCAACCGTCACAGCAATTAGAATTACAGTTAGAAACAGTCCACACCAGGTGCAGGATGCATGAATGCATGAGCGATTCATGGACATACAGAACAACATGCAAATGCCAAGTTTTCTACATGGCTCAACATGAAATACAAGGTGAGACATAAACCTTGTTGTTTATAATAATACTCTGTGAAGATGGCAGTCTAAAGTGTCTGCTAAGTTTTAAATGAACATTTATAAATGTAATTTTTAATTATTTGGATAATGGTTTTGATTCTATTTACATGTAAGCTGAAATTTTCTCTGTCAATTATCTTTTCATTTGCCCTGAATTGTTAAGCACTCTGCAAAGTTTGTTTCTGATTAAGTATGATCCACATAAATTATTATTACAATTTTCTGATGTGATAAACACGTCACGTAAGTGCATGTAAACAGGAATATTAGTAGAATATCAATTTTCATCAGAAATGTATGATTTTTATGAGTCTTTCCTCAGGTCCAGCTCAGTTTCTCAGACTCACCTTAACAGTGAGCAGCATAGACAGAAACTTCCTCTTGTCTCCGATCAGCATGGCGTTGCTAATGAGCGGCACGGCCTCCTTCACCGCGTCTTCGATGGGAACAGGAGGGATGTTCTCTCCTCCTGCCGTGATGATCAGCTCTGAAAATCACACACAAACCATCACAGGGGTTATGAACAACCACGTTTTACTGACAGCTGATAATGAAAAATTGTTCTGAAAGCTTGTCCTGTACCAGGACACTTTATTTTATAGGCTTTAAAGGAAAATGTAAATCTTTTTCTTTATTTATTCAGTACAAATTCAATTGTTTTGCTCTGATAGGAATGTCAGAAGTACCTTTGATTCTTCCTGTGATGAAGAGGAATCCTTTCTCGTCATGTTTGCCCAGGTCGCCTGAGTGCAGCCAGCCCTCTGCGTCAAGAGCCTCCTCGGTCTTGTCGGCCATGTTGAGGTAGCCCATGAAGACGTGACGTCCCCAGAAGCAGATCTCACCATTTCCCTCGTTGTCAGGGTTGTGCAGCTTCGTCTTGCACCCTGGGATCTCTATACCACAACTGCAGGACAAAGCAGCATGTTTATACTTTTAACATAATGCCCAAGCTTTGAGTTGACCCCCATTTATCACTGCCAAAGAAAGTCGTTGTCAAATCAGACTTAAATAAAGGGAAAAATGTACCTGGTGAGCTTGAAGGCGTCAGGGATGGAGACGGTGTGAGGTCCAGTGCTCTCACTCATACCGTACAGCTCGTACAGCGGGATGTCCAGGCTGAGGAAGAACTCCAGGGTGTCTTTGGTGATGGGAGCGGCGCCGGTGTAGCACTTGTTGCAGCGGTCCAGGCCCAGAGCCTTCCGCACCTTTTTGAACACAAGCTTTTTGGCTAACTGATAGCTCAAGGGTGTGCGGCCGGCTGCTCCGCCCCTGAGGAGAGAGGAAAAACAGACAACCAGTCAGCTGCTGCAGGGGTGGCCAGGACATTGGCACAGACGTTCATGGGCTTCAGAGTCTTGCTCGCTTTAATGCTCCCATGAGGTTGCGGTGTGTGATTTTAGGTAAAACATCTCAACAAATATGGGCTGGATTGCCATAAAAATGTGTGTATGTGTTCCCTGAGGATGAATTGTAATAACTTTGATGATCCTTTCGCTTTCCATATAGCGCCATCTTCAGGCCAAATAATTTGAAATATCCTGCTGCTAGTCTTGTCAGAAATGGCAAAAAATGGTTTTACTGAATTTATACTAGTGCTAATTAAAATTCTATCATCTATACCAAATACCCGTTTCATCCAAGTATTTGGCCCAAACTTAATGTTGACAATTAGCGTTTTATCCAAAGCACTTAAATCTTGTTGGGTAATGACTCAAGACATGAATCCAGCATCCAACACATTAGAAATGGGATACAATGTTATAATTTTAAGTCTCTCTGGATGTTTCAATAACCAGAAATGGCATGCTAAGTAAAAACATAAAGTAACATGGCAAAATAAGCATGGTAACAGGAACTGTGACTTAGCTTGTCTAAATAAAAAAAAGCTTTAATTTCATAATGTGCACATACTGATTCATCTTGGTCAGATTAGTCTGTAGGCCCACATCTTTGGCCCAAGCAGCTATTTTCCTGCGCACAGTCGTAGACTTGGCCCCGACAGACTTCATCTTCTCCTGCATCTTCTCCCAGACGCGTGGGACACCCATGAAGGCTGTTGGACGTACTTCCTTCAAGGTGTTTACCAGAGAGCCCTGATTATACAAGACAGAGTGTTAAACTCAAATATCACATGCAGTTTACAGCTGGTGTGAAATCAAGCAGAAAAATAAGTTCTGCTTTCTTGGAAAACTTTGTTTTTATAAAAAGGAAAAAGGAGCTTTTCATATCCATTCATGATTAACAGTATCTGTCCTCAGGAAATTCCTTTAACTATTAATGGAACTGTTGTTTATATGTATCTCTAACTACACTACACAGTTATGTTTATGAATCTGTGGGGTGATGACAAGGATTAAGAAACATAAAAGCACCTAAAAATAAAGAACACTGAACTAAACCCCAAAGATAAAATCCTGTTATTGCCATGAAAGGACATTACAAAAATGCACATGAAAGATGCTAATTCATTTTTTTCAAATTTTATTTTTCTTGAGAAATAAAGTTAAGCAATTTAAATAGTTGAAGTTTAGTTCTGATTACATTTATGATTGTGCAAACTTTTGTGTCTCACCTTTAGTGCATCAGGCTGAGCGAAGTGTGTCACCCCTCCGACCTTCATGGTGCACCAGATGTCAACCATCTGAGCAGCGACGTGGCTGAGTGGCAGGTAGCTGACCACGCACTCCTGAGCCTGAGTGGCGTCTGACAGATGCACATGACGGGAGGTGGAGAGCGCTGTCCACGTTATCTGAGGAGAGAGGAGAACATAATATGACGTTTCTGGATTGTTTTATGTATGGGAGGTCACAGTGAATGTGAATAACCTCATAAAAAAGTGAACTTTGAAAAGAATATGTTTTTATTGTTTCAGACAGCCAGGAGCCAAGTAAACTGAACTAGGGCCAATGGTGGAAGTACAAAGAACTTTTACATAAAAAAAGCAGCAGTACAAAAATATGTTACAACTGCACAAAATGTATTTCTAAGTTTTAAAATTATGCATGAATCATCATCAAAACATACTTAAAATACTTATGGCTTTAAAGCCATACAATTATAATTTTATTCTTTCATACAGACGGCAATAAACATCCGCACATTCAACATTCTACATGTATCCTCTTTAGTGTGATATAAATAAATAAATAAATAAAGTGACATAAAATGGAGATACTCCAAAACAATTACCTGTACTTCAGCATTTGAGTAAATGTATTTAGTAACATTGAGTGACTGCAGCCAATAGTGTGTGGAGTCATTATTTGAGGTATTTTTACCTGAATAGACGCCTTCTGAATAAGCAGCGCGGTTTTAGGACTTTGTATTTATAAAGTATGTGACAGTCCACCATTGATAACCGGTGTCTGCTGTCGGTGTCAGAAGGCCAGCTTTTCACTCACATTATCATGGCTGAGCATGACTCCTTTGGGCTGGCCTGTGGTCCCTGAGGTGTAGATGAGTGTGCAGCATTGGTTGGGCTTCTGGCTGGAGATAATGGCATCGAGGGGTGCATCGGGCTCATCACGTCCCAGCTCCATGAACTCCGACCACTGCAATGCATGAACGGAAACCACTCAGAGGGTGCATCTCTTATCAAATGCATGTCTTCCTGTGTTCAGACTGTGTACCCACCGTGTACAGGTTTGGTCTCTTCTCTTTTAGTGCGTCTTTGTACTGGATAATAGCTTTCAAGTGTGGCAGTTTGTCTTCCACCTGTGAACAAACAGAACACAATGGGATGAGCACATAAATGCAGCTGACAAGTTACTGGTCATTTATACACTACTGGCGTTATTATTTAATTATTTCAAGACAAAACACAAGACAAATAGTATTTAGATCAGGGGCTTGCTAACTATCAGTGGTAAAAGTAAAATAAAAATGCAAATATGCCTAGTTGTGTCCCAAAAACCTTGCCGCATAGTTATTATAGACAGTCTATTCACACTAAAAAGGCTACAAAGTAATCAGTATCTAGACTGCAGTAGATGTTCTTTAGTGGCACAGAAATAGCATTTTTTTTTTTTTTATAGCAACAATGGATTCTCTCTCTCTGAACACCCTTCTTTTGTCTGTATGCCTCATGCTGTAAAATTTCTGCCATCCCTTCAAAGTCTAATTGGTCAGAATCTGCACACATGTGAGTGAGGTTCATTACAAACTGTCACTATCACTATTAGTACAGCTGTACTGTTCTGCATCGGTGAAGGACAAAAGTGCGAATGCCTCAGTATAAAAAGCACATACTGTGCAAGCACTGAGTACACTCTGGCATCTGCTAATCAAATGCTAGATATGAGTATTCAGCACCATGAGGAGGAAGATTTAATGTGCAGATGTAAGATGTACACAAAGAAATGCACATGTTGGACAGAAAAGTTGCCAACAGCTTGAAAAAAAAAGGCATAAGGAACGCCCCAAAACATGTTTGCCAAAGAATGCAGCCGCTTCTTTGTGTAACAGAAACCAGCTGATCTAGGAGCATTTTTTGTTTGTCACCCAACCTCAGTTCATAAACAAAAGATACCACCAAATGACATTTATATGCATCTCTTAATCATGGTTGACAATGTTTAACAAGATGGTGCAAAAAGCAAACCCACTTGCTTGAACTTAACCTTCCTTTTTTTCATGGCTTCTTATTCATACATTTAACTTGCAGTTTTTATATGTGGCTGATTCTCACCTGGAGGATCTTCTGCAGCTGTTTGTGATTCTCCACCACAATGATATTGGCCTGGCAGTTTTCTGCTACATACTGGCATGCATCAGGAGAGTTGGTGGTGTAGATGCCAACAGCAAACCCACTGCAGCAGACAAAAAGACCTTTCATTCACATGAAACTCTTTTTGGGAAGTTATGGAAAATCTTATATGATATCCCAGAGTCATCCTAAATGCATTTTCACTTGGTTCATTTTTTTCCGGGGGGTTGATATTAAAAAACAAAACAAACCTTTGTTCTTCATGTTCTCAGTCTAATGTTTATTTAACGGTCCTGCTCTGAGTGAAGATGGGACGAAAGATACTAGCTGACATGGCAGCATTGTTGTTGTTTTTGGCCCTCCAGCAGCATGACATTCAGCAAACTAATGACTCCTACTCAATGTATAAACTGAACCTGGGATTTAGGTCTCCAGGACAGGTTCGACAAGTTAAACTTAGTTTCAGTACTCTCTTGCTTTCATGCGTCAGCACTCATTAGGTGTGGGAACGTGGGGAACCTGAAAACAGTATCCACACGTGTGCTGCAGTTTTAGGAGAAGTGACTGTAGTGTACTGATCTTTAAACCCAAACTCTTTTCCCTCAGTCCACTTCTGTTATCAGCCCTCTGGGATGTGCAGTAAATAGTAATCCCCCCCTTGAATACAGCTTGTATTGGGCAAAGAGCATAAAAATGCCCTTTCACAGATATTTGGTGATGTAAGCAGCTTAGTTGAGAAAAATCAATGATTTGAGTCTGAGATGAGTTTTCTGTTGGTTTCTCCGATGGAATCAATGTTTTGGTCCCTTTCAGCTGAATGAAGGTTTTATTTTCAGGAGACAGACTTGTGACCAATGTCGCCACAAGTAACTGATTCCCATCCAACCTTACTTATATCTGGAGCTCGACCGATAATGATAAAAAATCTCAGATATCAATATATAAGTCCTCATAGTATGTATACCTGTAATATTGCCAGTAGACTTATAACATACATGCAGAGTGCTATGTAGTTAGTTTGCTGTTTTTTGTTTCAAAATGCAAATGTTGCCTTTCCTGATCGCAGCTATGTGTTTCTTCAGTGACCCGAAGCTCTTGCCCCCTTTGTTAAACTACATAATAATATTTTAAGCAGCACTTTATCAACTTCCTGTTTGGCATTATGCTCTAATCCAATAATCACTATGTCTTTCAGCAACAAAACTACGTGCTGAACGGTATGACACATGGTAACCTTCTATGATCTGGTGTTCTCACGTTCAAGTTGAGATCACGCCACTGAGGTATGAAAGAAATGCACACATAACATGTGCACAAAGACAGACCTGACACTTACAGGTGGAGTCTGACATTGTGGACAAGGATCAACAAATATTTTTAGTCAACGAACCAAGTAAGCAAGATATTATATCTGTTGTTGTTCACATCTCATTACTATCATGGTGTCACTCCGTTCTTGTGAGCATGGAAGTAATAGTGTGTGGATCTAACAAACTGAGATAAAATAGAGACTTACCCTGCAAGAATGGCTGCAATGTCAGAGATGAACCACTCCGTAGAGTTGAAGCCCAGGATGCCGACACCATGGTAGCGCTCCAAACCAAGCTGTGGAAAAAAAATACTTTAAGTATAAATAAATGCTTTGTTAAACAGTTTTGGAATTAACAGCATACATCCATTTTCATTCATAATTAGCTGGGACTTTGCATGGAGAGCGTAATTTCTATTTACTCTAGAATCTTATATATTGTGAGATTTTTTAAAATATTGAGTACATTAATATAATACTAAAAATTAAATTGAAATATTACAATATATTAATAAAAATGACTTTACAAATGAAATGAATAGTAAATAATTGTTCTATAAATGTCCATGAAAAATAAAAACTGCAAATCAAACTATCAGAAAATAATCATAATAATGATAAATGCTGCCTCATGTCATGCTCCTTTGTTTTTTTAAGATAAAAACCTTCTGTATTTATCTATGTGACAGTAAATGCAGTTGTTTTCATGTTTCTAAGGTGAAACTGTACACTCTCCTTGGCCGGGTAAAGAATAAATAAAAAAACAAAACAAACAAAATACTGTATAACATTTATGGAACAAAAAAAATATTTATTTCAGAAGTGCTGAAACCTGTCAAGAACAAAGTTTGCCTATTAGAGTTTGATCTGCTGATCAACAGA
>JAOWBC010001052.1:8563515-8580819 GCA_028566105.1 Hypoplectrus providencianus | reverse complement strand
TGTGTGTGTGTGTGTGTGTGTGTGTGTGTGTGTGTGTGTGTGTGTGTGTGTGTGCATGCACATGCATGAGTGTGCTGTGTGGATATGGTTGTGTATGTGTGTTTGCTCATGCTGTATTTAGCTTATCTTGATGGGGCCTACTGTCGCCCCAGGGAGAAGTTCTCAATCCAATAGCCTGCTACAGATATAGACATGGATCCAGTCACTGCCATTGGTTTTTGTCACTGCTGTTTACAGTTTTGATCATATGCATATAAAATTACATTTATCTCCTGCTGTGCTAACCAAACTGCCTGGCTTTTGCACAGTTCATTGTCTGATATTAACACAGATTTAATGGGTTATCCCATAACTCCAGTCAAAGGCATGTCAAAAAATCACAGAGCAAAGCTGAAAAAGTGAGAGGAGAATGCCTTGTGGGGCTTGTTAAGTGGAAATTAATAGTGTCATTTGTTCACATGAAATGTTACAATTTCTTAAGCTTCATAATTCCTTTATTTGTGAAGCGCTTTTCATTTCAAGTGATTTGCTGTTACTGTCGCTGGTTTATAAGAATCTGTTGAAAGGAAAATAGTGTCCTTGTGACTCTCCAGCACGTCTTCCAGCTACAGAGATTTAGGAAATCATTGTAGGCTTATGCTGCTAGGATACAAAGAAACAAATCTTGTCATATACCAAAAAAATGTTGCCACTGATTGGCCCTCTCATGATGGCAACAAGTTGAAACTCGTTGTGAAACAAAATGTTTTTCAGTCTGTCTCTTCATTCTGTCTGTGTGTCATCAGGAGCATTCTTAACATTCCACCTGTTTGTATCGTAGCTACACAACTACTAATTAAATTTCCTGCCACAAACAGCAGACAAGGCAGTGACATTTGCATTACAATAACAGATCCCCCCCCCACCTCTTTTTCAGGCAGGGATAGCAGCAGCCCCCCATCCTCTCCTCACTTTCCTTTCTTTTGTTGAGTTTTATGCTAGTCTGTTAAGAGATGTTTATTTGGCTTAAAAAAGAACTTCTGTCAGTGTAAACCTGCTACAAAGTAATTACCAGAACCATGACTCGGCCTTCAGTGGAGTGAGATTTTGCAAAGAAAAATTTGCAAAGAAGCAGTATTTAAAATTGAATTAGTTGGGGCTTCAGCGTAGCTTTTAGACATTTTTTAATGAGAAGATTGGTTGCAGAGGGCACCATTGTTACAGGTGGAAACAACCCAGTTTCAGCAAAATTGTGTTTTTCCCTCAGATCCCATTCTGATCTTTGAAAACCATTTATTCCTGCTTACTAGCTTCAACGGCGAGGAAATGCTAATGTTGCAATGAAAGCAGCATTGTATGCTAATTGATTTCTTGTAACAATTTACAGTTTTCTGTTGTCTGACTGGAGATCGTTGCAAATTGTAACTGCTGTATTAGGCCTTGCCGTGACGTGTTGCCACTAACAAAGCTGTCAAATCAGTCTGAAAGATAAAATAAGTATACAAACAAAGAAAACAGCTATGGGAGTTTTTGATTAAGCTAAAGAGAACCAATATATAAACCAGAAAACACAATGATAACTGAATCCGGTCAACACTTCTTACTGTATGAAGTGTGATCTCGTCTTTATGATAATTGCAATGCAGGGACACTCGTTAGATCCTGAAGTAATTTAATGGTTAATGTTCGGGAAATGACACTGCATAGGATTTGCTATATTAGGATGTGATTGCGACTATTATTATGTAACTCATATTTTTTAATATCTACAGCATGTCACTGGATCTGGCTGCTGACTGCAGAAGAGATGATTTAGAATCCAGACCATGTTCAGTTTTTGTATCAAAGTTTGATTGCAGTGGATTTTCTTTGCTTGCCAGTTTACTGAAATGAAATGGCTTATCAACGAGTATGGACTTATAGTTACTGCAGTAACATTGCACCATGTTGAATCATCAGTGTCAGGACAGCACTGTATTAAACACATTAAATGAGATTGTATTGTTTCAAGTGTAGCGACATTACCAGTATAATTTATTTACAAAAACACAGTTAAAGACTTGACTCTTATAAAAGGTAGCAACCAAACTAGTCTTGACATCTACAGATCTATTCACACATTTGACATGTCACAGCAGGTAAAGCACAGGTGCATTTGTTGACATTTATCATGGTTGCATTCCATGACGGGGAGCTTCTGTTATTGTGCATGTTGACTCATTGGAATAGCTTATTGTGGCACTTAATTGAACTGCGGCATTGTTAAGGTTACTATTTCAACTGTTATTAGTTTTTTCTTCATTGACACGTCAAATTGTTTGTGTTTAGAGAGATCTATTCTGGTATGACCTGTTAAATGTAGCCTATACTAATATTTCTCAAACAGGGTTTTATTGCCTCAACCATGTACAAAATCCTTAAATCTGAGTCCGTTGGCAATAATTCAGTTTGGTGCAGTATTCACCATGGCAACAATGGACACTTGGATTCGTATCAGATTTAATGCATTATCTGATGACTCAATGTTAGTGTCAAGTCGCGACCGTGAAAACATACTGTACATACAGTATACAATTTTCATAGTCAGATGTGTGGTGAAGGCAGACTCCTTCAGAGCACGGAAATGCGAAATGCTTATCTCAGGTTCATCGGTTAAGATTGAAGCAATGTGCTGCCAGCATCTGAGGTCATCTTTGCAGAATGTGATTCCCTGGGAAATAAAACTCCACAAGTTTGAAACACACCTGCCCTAAAAGAGCAACTGAAAGCAAATTTGAATAACATTCTTGTGAGTGTTTTGTGCATGAAATGAGTTTCATTTTACTTCCAAAAAATAGAATATACAATTCTGGACTAGGCTTAAGCTTTTTCAAGTTGTCATTAATTGTGATAGGTTTTGATTTGATGCGATCAAAGAGACCGCAGCATTACCTACGGCAAGGTTATGTTTGCTGTTGTTTTTATTAGTCTGATAGTTAGCAAGAAATCTCATTAACTTGTTGACAGATTTAATAATATTAGAGGTCAGGTAAAAATGTAGGCTGTGGGACAAAAAATTAGAGATTCAATTTGATGCAGATCTCAATCCTTAAGCTTTGTAGTGCAAAATAGATATTTCTCCATTGGGTATATATTCAGTTTTAACATTTTGGGATTAAGATATTTGTTTTTTATTTGTGTACTTTTCTCATTATTGCCTTGGACTATGCTGAATGCCATGTTGTTACAGTGCAGTGCTGATATCTGTTTTGCCATTGGCAGGGCTTTGCTCACATCCAGTTTGGAGCAAGGAGAATACTCGTGACAACTGGCCCACCTGCTTATAACTACCAATATTGGCTGTCGTGTTTCAACGATGTTAGGGGAAAAAATTCTGTGCAGGCTGAAATTCAAAGTGCTTTTTTAACTGAATTAAGATATAAACAGAGTACAAACGCAGCTAACACCTATGCTAATCTGTGCTGCCTAAAGTTCCATAGGCTTAAATTTGGTTAAATACACTAACCATCCACTTTATCAGCTAGCAAGCTGTATGCATTATAGTGGTATTGTAGTGTTCTGCTGCTGTAACCCTTTTTTTAAGATGCATTATACGTTCAGAATTGGTATTTTCTTTTGCTACGAGTAGTTATTGGAGTTTCTGTTGTCTTCCTATCACCTTGAACCAGTCTGACTGTTCTCCTCTAACTCCTGACATCAACAAGGCATTTTGGTCCAGAGAACTTTCACTCATTCCATATTTTTCAGACAATTCTTTGTAAGCCCCGTGGATGGCTGTGTGTGACAATCCCAGTAGATCAGCAATTTCTGAATTTCGCAGACCAGCCCGTCTGGCACAAACAACTGTGGCGCATTCAAAATCACTTAAATCACCTTTCTTCTCCATTCTGATGCTCACTTTGAACTTCAGCAGGTCGTCTTTACCATGGGCAGAATGCACTGAGCTGCTGCCATGTGATTTGCTGATTAGGTATTTGTGTTAACTGTCATTTGAACAGGTGTACATACTTAAATGGGCAATGACTGTTTACTGCACATAAACTGTTTTTTAGAATCTATATGTATGGCCATTATTCAAATTGAGATCTAAACATGTTTTGCAGATTTAATTGTAAAGGCTTTAAGGAAGGATAAAAATAAGGATTGCATGATGGTATTGAGTTTGAAAACATTCCGTAAAGAAAGAAAAAAAAAACAGATATGCAAGAATCACAACTGTAAATGTTAAACATACACTACTTCATATAGAAGAATATATGTTTCTCTTTCCATCTCTTCATGCGACTTAAGTTCCTTCCTTTGTGTCATCAGTATGACAACCTTGGATCACATTATATATATAATACTCGTGAAAGAGACACCCACACGTGTGAGTATAGCCTGATTGCATTTCCAGTTGTGACTGTCTCTCCCTCTCCTTTCCTGCTCATCTTTGTTGTGTTTTCCTGTTGAACTTCTCAAAATGCTCAGTTTCAAATCCTCATTCCTCTTCTTGACATGTTAAATGTTAAGGATGAGGGCTGGGGGTGGATGGATGTGGGGGGCAGTGGAAATCTGGAAAGGGTTAGAAGGGCGTTGGGGGAGGAAGTTGCTAGTGTAGAGCATGGGCGAACACACAATCTCCATGGCAACGGTTTGATCTTTCTCTCTGAAGCTGTCGGGCCTGCAGCACACATGGTGACGGAGTGGACAGGTTGTGCTGATGACCAGTGTTGGGAGGTGAGCAGAAGAGGGGAGCGGGGAGCTTGGATCAGAGACAGTGGTCTGGGCCTCTTATTTCTGCTCTCTCTCTCTCTCTCTCTCTCTCTCTCTCTCTCTCTCTCTCTGTCTCTCTCTGTCTGTCTCTCTCTCTCTCTCTCTCTCTCTCTGTCTCCCTCATTCTCTCTCCCTCTCTCCTAAACTCTGCCATCTGCAGACCCTAAGAGCTGCTTTGATTGGATTAGCCATGAATTAATGAGACAGGCTTGAAGAACAGCCTCTGTTGTGGAAATCTCTTATCATATCTTAATTCGCTCTTTGTGTGAGCGCGTGTGCCTGTGATCTTATAGGTTTTTTTAATTAAATCAAAGAAAAACACCCAAATGGAAATTAATTTGTTTTGCAATAAAAAAATATAATTCTCAAATTAGGGCACACATATTAAAGCCTCATTAGAGAGACCCTGTTGCTCCCTCTTGGTACAAATATTAAAGGTGCTACAGAGGGAAACATCAGTATATCGTTTAATATGTTTCATCCAAAGTTGTTGCTTTAAAAGCAACCAGTGACTGCTTTTACTTTCTTTTGTTTTACCTTGGAAAAAGTATTTCTCTGCCCAAGCTGTTTTATTTTCTTTTCTGCCTGAGAAACTTTGGAAAGATCGACTTGCTTTTGGAAGTGTTGTTTTTGGGTGGCATGAGTGTAAAGCGACCTTGAAGAATAGACTGTTGTCCCCCAGATGACTTAAACATTCCTCTTTCTTTTTTAACACAGAGTAGTTGCAAAAACAGAGTACTTCATCCACTCCTCTTTAATCAAGTCTTAACCAGCATAAAGTCTGCATATTTTACATAACTACAACACAGGAATAAGTCTCCCTCTATGTCCCCTGGTGTCTGAAATTAATAGCTTACATAGTATTTATTGTTGTAAGTTTCTACTTAGCGTGAGATAGAGGGATCAGGTGGGGGGATGGCATTGTTTGGTTTGGGAAGTATTCTGTTGGTTGCATAGCAACAGGCTCCTGGAAACGGGAGTGGACGTTGTTGCCACTAGCAACCGTTGTTGCTCTGCAAACAATGTGGGCCAGTTCAAACATGAGCCAAGACTGTGGTCTCCTGCTTTTAATTGAACATCTGTATGTGTTTTTCTCTGATTGAGCCCTGTTTAAGTTAGATCTTTCAGTGACATATGTTAAAATATTGTCTGCATTGTAGACTATAGCACAAATGAGGTTTTGTGAGGGTTTTGTATACTTTGAAATTTGTCTTTTCATATTTCCGTTAAGCTTTAAGAACACAGGTAACTGTTAAAAGGAATGGAAATTGTTGTAATGTTCGTAAGTGCTGGGATTTGCCTGAATGCAACATAGCTCATAGGAAAGACTTGAAAACAGACTTTTATGTGTGAAGTTGCCCCTGGGTTGGAGGCAGGAAGGTTGGTCCGAGACAACAGCCCATCCAGAGTAGCAGTTTTCCAGCAGTGTGCTATGTCTCCCGCTGTGTCCTACCTTTGTGCCTTTCAGAGCTGCGGGTGGGGAATTTGTGTGGCTTTTAACCTTCCCTGAACACCAAGCAGAAAGACTCCTCTCTGTTTGTACTCCTGTCTCCCCCCTCAAACTAAAAAGATTAGCACACTTTACCATACCTATTAAAGCTAGCAATTTAATTGAGATTTAATGAATCAAATTGTGCAGGTCAGTGCTCTCTTCTCTGATACCCTGCCATCTTGCTATACCTCTTACTCATCAATGGCATTAAGAAGCCCTTAGGCTTTTGTCACTTCCTCTGTTGAAAATGACAAGTCCAAAGATAAATGACGAGGTTGTTGCAAGTGTATTTATAACTCAAGTAGCACCTCATAGACAAATTCCTTGCTTTATGCTTGAGCATTGCAGTGACTTCTAAAATCTTCCCTGCTTAAATGTATTAAAGCAGTACAAGACTACCTAATCGTAGTCTTGTACTGCTTTAATATAAAAGAAGGTGTGAAATAATTTAAATGAAATATGAAATTCATTGCATGTAAGTGGTAATTGTGCCCTGTACAAGCAAAAACATTGAAGTTGGACTAAAAGGGCTGCTCAGGAAATGGTGTTTAGGACCATGCGTGTGTGAAGACTGACACATATCAGGAATTTCAACATAAACCTCCTCCTCTCAGTCGGTTAGTCATGTAGGCAGGCAGCGTCTTTGCCTGTGGCAAAATCTCACATGGAAAATGCCAGTGGTGGCACACCCAAATCTGTTGTTTTTAAAGGAACAAATATCTTAAAGGAACACTGTGATTTTAACATAATACCCAGTCGTGCCCCAAACCCTAAATATCAAAGCTTGTTAGTTTTCAGCTAGCGTGGACATTTGTTTTGTGAATTTGTGTGCTGCCAGTAATAAGTAAGTAAGGTCGGCCTGTCCAATGTGTTTGGTGTCCCCTGCTCTTTCATGTATTATTGGGGTCAAAATTGTATAGCTGCTTTCACGGCCAACTTGTATTGCCCCGTATTCTGTTATTTAAATAAAACCTTCCATAGGGAGCTGTGATTGGAGAGATTAATCAAAAGTTTTCCTACATGATTTTGTGTGAAAGGATACTCACTATTTTGTAGTCAAAGGTTGAAATTACAATTAAGTGTCAAGATCCTTAATGAAACACTTTCCCAATCTCCTTTTGCTTGTGGAAACAGCTTGTTATGGGTGGTAGATTTTGCGGTAGCATCTGTGATAGCTTACTCATGTTGTATTTAGTGGCAGCAATTTGGTGGTTGTGTAAATGAGTGGTGTTATCCTGCATCAGCATAGTCTTTAACTTGGAAAATGTTCCACATAAGAGGATGTGACTCCACTTTTGGTGTAGGTACAACATTTCATTCCGGAACTCCGGCTCAGTTGAATTTATTTCCTCTTCCTCTACATCACTGTTGGGGTTTCCTTGATACTGACTCATTTTTGCCATTGTTGCTCTTCTCTTCTCATATGTCACATGTTATATTTGTTTCTGTTCACATTCACTTTATCACATGATTGACATGAATTCAGAGCACTTGGTTTGATGCAAAGGATAGAATTGATTTAATGGTGCAGCCCCATAAGAAAGTTTATGTTGGGTCTCAAGAGAGCCAAAAGACAAGCATGGCTGCACCTGTTGCTTGTAACTAATAGCTCAGCCTCCAGATTACTGCAGCCTAAGTGGTGTTTGTCAGATCTATTCCAGGGAATTAAAATAACATTGCACTGCATGTCTCTTGTTATGACAATATATAATCACAGCATGTGTAGAGCAGGTTGTGTCTTGCTGTCCTTTGCTGTAATGCTCATGGTAAACACCATTCTCTTGTTCACCTACTGACGTTTTCTGCTCATCAATTCATCCCACCCCCAACTGGGCCGTATCTCCCTCTCCCTTATTCTAATCCTCCTCCCCCTCTTCTCTTTTGCGGTCACACTCAAAAGTTCCTGTGCAAGAGCTTTATAAAGGGGGTAGAGGAGTGAACTGGAAAGGGAGGAGGGGAGTTGAGTTGGGGGTGGTCGTCATGGAATCCTCACCATAGCAACTGACAAACGTTTACAAAGCATTGAGGAATTTCCTCATATCAGCTGGATTATTGGAGCCCTCAGAGAACAGCTCTCGTACGAAACAATCGCTGGATATCATCAGGAGCCTGGCAGGGGCTGGAGCCCCACTGCCGTTTTCATCATTTTCCCCCCTCGTTTTTTTCTGAGAGAGTGGGGAAGTTGTTTTTTTTTTTATCTACTTACTCCCCCTTGCAGTTCCATTCTTCTCTCGTCCCTGCCTTACTCCCGCTCTTTTCCTCTCTGTCCTTTTTTTTTTTTAAGAGAGCCTTTGTGTAACTCCATTTTTAGTTCCCCTTTGCTATGCTGTGCACATTGTCACCCAGTGGAAAGCTGAGTGGAGGCAGTACTTTTGATCCACGGGAAGCAGTGCAGTCCTGTTGGTAATTTGAACTCCTGTACTGTAACTTTTCCACCTGGGTCTGATCTGTCAGCAGGACCAGGAGTGTCTGTGTAAAACAGTTGGGCTTTTTTTTTGCCAGTGATTAAGGCCAAAGGTGGGCAGTCACTGGGGCTCTGAAAGCTTCACTGACTCAGCTTGACTTGGTAAATCCAGAAACCCCCTGGGGCACAAAGAAAGCCCTAGAAGCTCCAAGAAAGAAGGGGTGGGGAGGATGAGCATCCATTTAATATGGTTGTCCATTTATATAGCTCCTATTCTTTTCAGTGTTACCTGTATTTCTCAGTCTTGTATTGAATTACCACTACTCATGACTTTTCTCCTTTCCACTTCTTTACTTCTCCCCAGCATGCAGAGCTCAGAGGGAGGGTCAGACTCCACGACCAGCGTGGCAGCACTGCGAACGTCATCATCAGCTCAGGCCCCTGTGGTCCAGCCTGTCCCAGCCTCCCAGCAGGTAGGGTACTATCTCTACTCTGCTGCTTTTGTAATGGGAGGACATATGAGGAATGTCTTGCTTGAATGTTATGCCCTTAAAGTTCCACCCTATTTCTTTCCAAATGTTACATATACAATACTAATTAATGTGAAAACTGTTGCATGGTGTTTGAAGAGAAATTGCCCAATCAGAGGAATACACTGAGAAATACAGTGCTCTACTAGACACACAACACTATCCTTTGTGACAGAGGGGTTTGTGCTGTCATCTATACTCATATAAGCATAAACTGATCAGCACTACCTTAAAATCCTGAGGGCATTTTTTTTCTGAATGTTTTCCTGTTTGTGTCAACTGTCATATGTTTATAGTAATGTTTGTGATTGTACGTGCATACCTATGTAATTAAGTTATGTCTTGTATCCACACAGAGGGTGCTGGTTCAAGCAACAGGCTCAGCTCAGAAGGGAGGACAAGTACAGCAGCTTTCAGTACCCAGGGTTCAACAGGTCGCTCAGCAGGTACACAGTGCTGTACATACATATACAGTGCTGTGAAAATACGTGTACACCCCTTGGTGTTTTTTTTTTTTTTAGTTTTTTTTTTTTAGATTAACCTATTTTGTGACTGAGCTTGAGACCTTTACTGTGTTTTCTTTGACAAAAAAAATAAGATAAATTTAAACAAGTAAAAGTAATAATTGAACCTGTTGCTGCCTCTTAGAAATATTATTTACAAGCTTTTCTCATTCTAGTCAGAATTTACATTCAGGTTAAATAATTACTTGGGCATTGTGGATTTTTAGTGGACAAGTTAAACAGTAACCAGACCATGTTTGTGTTCAACACCGAGTGAAGACCACAAACATGGCAGCCCATTCATTCGTCTTGAGCATGTGCCAAACTGTTTCTCCTGCTTCCTGTGCCTCTCATGGGCGTGCGAAATTGTCTTTCTCTGGCTGAGCCTGGCCCACTGCTTGCATACATGGCTAACATGGAAATTACATCTCAATACATCTTTTGGTCGCCTTTAAATTAAATTTAAAAAATTGCTGCAATGGTTGGTCATTTTTAAATGTGTGTGATGCAGACAAATTTGCTTAGCTTTACAGCTGCTTATTTTTGTGATTGTATGGCAAACTGTCTTCCATGTTCCAGGTCCCAGGGTATGTGAATGTGAACTTGCTGCAAAGCCTAGGGTTTCCTGGTGGCTTGAACCAAATCCCAATATGAAACTGTGTGACTGTGATGTCTTGTGTGAAACCTAAGAGTTGACCCATTAGTTTATACTTTAGGTATGAGTCAAATTAATTTAATGTCGCATGCCACAACAGTAGCCAATTGCAGATGGACAGTTTTTAACCATTTTTTATGCATCGGTTTATCATTTTTACCATTGGTGATCTATTAAACCACATGTATCTGCTTGGGAAAATGTATGTTTTTAATCAAAACCATATTTTAACAAATTTTCTTCCCCCTCAAGCATTTGACCCAATTCACTATCTTTCACTTCTGTTCCCATTTTTAAATAAAAAATATTTATTTTTAAATATAGTATGTAGTGCTTGTAAAGCTGAAATTATATCTAAGGCTTTTCCTTTGGAGAAAATATAAATGGAAAAACCAAGGGGTATACAGACTCTTTTGCTGTACTTTATGTAAGCACATGCCTACAGCCACAAGCAAAAATTTAATGTCACATGGCCCTTTTAAGATAAAAAAAAAAAAAAGAGTCAGTTAATCTTCCAATTATATTTGTAGTTTCACCTGATTTTTTTTTGCTGTTATTGATTTTTATGTTGTCTTTGTGTAGGTTCAGCAAGTGCAACATGTTTACCCATCCCAGGTCCAGTATGTAGGAGAAAGTGGCGATGCTGTTTACACCAATGGAACTATGTGAGCAATGTTCATTTATTTCACAATTATGATAAATAAATGTGATCCATGTTTTTCAATTTGAGGTCTAAGTACACTGTCAATAATTGTAAGCTCCAATGATTATGTAGAATGTATCTCAAATGGCAACATTAGAAGCATAACAAAAAAACAAAGAAGAATTTCCAAAACCCATCTCATAATTTTACCACCCAACTGCTTTTAAAGAGACAATAATCAAAACCCAATTAGAGTCAATTGAAGCCAAGTGGATTTTTTTCACACTGTTTGATATTTGATTAACTCTAGCATAGCCAGATATTCTAATGAAATCAGCATTGTTACTTTAGAATAGTAATGGAAAGATATTACTATTATCTCTCCCCAGCCGAACAGCATACTCTTACAACCCAGAGGCTCAGTTGTACGGGCAGGGCAGCGGGGGAACATACTTTGACTCGCAGGCCGGTGGAGCTCATGTCACCACAGTGGTCTCCTCTGCCAGTGGTGGGGTGCCCCCTCATGGCATGGTGGGCATCGCTATGGACGTTGGCAGCAGCCACATCATCTCCAGTGGAAGCACCTACCTGATTCATGGAGGAAGTATGGAGGGAAGCCGCAACCACATATCCCACTCTTCACGCTCCTCCTCAGCTATGGTGAGCAACACCTATACCAATGTGTCTGTGGTACTCTGAAGAAATATATAATATATTAAAAGTGTAAATCAGAGGTTTACAACCAACAAAGACTTAGTCACTCACCAAATATAGCACTTGTGGAGTGTCTTTTTCTCAACTGCTCAGTGGCCAAATACCTTTTCTCTAAAGTATGTAAAAAATATTGCACCAGTACAACCTGGCTTGGTGAACTGAGATCCCTGCTACCACATGGTGTTGTAAGATGCACACTGGTGCAAACTGTCATCACTGCTACCTGAGCCTGTGTCCAGACTGGAAAACCTCCCAGACATGCCTGGGACGCAGAGGGAGACACAGCTTTTACGGCAACCTGAGTTAGGGCCTCCTGGCTCTGCAGTAACAGACAGACAGCAGAGAAGTACAGGACAGGGAGCCTGTAGAATCGGGACACTGGCTTAAATAATTCAGCACTGCCTTGTTTCAGAGGTTTTCACAGGCACTTGAGCGCCCTGCGAAACAAAGCAACCCCTGGGGCTCATTACCATTTGGCCATGAGCCCTCTGGAGCCTTCTTAAAGCTTGGAACACCGCCTGCTTCTTTTTCTTTTTTTCCTATGTCTCCAGTTTGGCTGCAATAGCACATATCTTTTCTTTTTTGACTTGATTTTCTTCTACAGCTTAACAGAATGTCCCTGGTTTTGTCATTCACTTTGCCTGCCAGTTGGACTCCATTAGTTTTTGTTGTCCAAAGACAGAATAATATGCCAGTGTATTTTATACCATGACACTCTTGCTCATGTTGTAGTTACAGCTCACTTTGAGATCTGTTTTTTTTTTTTTTTCAAGTATAATTTCTTTGATAAAGTTTGGGGGTGGGGTGGGATTAGGCATTGCTGACCTATTGTCCTCAAACTTGACATGACCTGTGCCCCTGTTTGTGGTTCCTATTTGCATACATTAGAGTGTCTGACCGCAAACCTTCACTGAGCAGCTTAACCCAATGAGTCCCTTGATTTGCATGCTTTTGTCAACCAATAATGGATTTGGCCGCAACACTGACTGATTTTAATGGAAATGCAGATCTGGCTGCTCGCTAACAGTCTTATTTCCTTTATCTGTTTTTATTTTTTTGTGTGTTTTTCTTCATATACCTCTGCTTATTTCTGTCCCATTCTCTCACTCTCCCGTCTCCTCCCTCCACTCTGTCCATTTTTTTCTCTTTTTGTTTGCATGGTTCTTCTGTCTTTAGCTTGAAATGGCGATTGAAAACCTCCAAAAGTCTGAAGGAATTGCAAGTCACAAAAGCAGCCTGCTCAACAGCCATGTAAGTCAACCAGGAACTTTCTTTGAAAAGGACTTGACAAAAAAAGCAAAAAACAAAGCTGCTTTTAAGGCAGTGTGTTCGAACTTGTGTTATGCAATGTTTAATACACCACCTACTGCAAGCTTAACTTACTTAGCACTGTCCCAGTGACGTGCAAATTTGTCTCAATTATCCCTCATCTCAACTTGAATTTGCTGTCACATTTTCTTATTAATGCATCTTATATAGCAATTATCAATGCCGTGACTGGATTTAAATGAATTGATTTCTGTTCATTTCACTACACCGAGACTTGCACTCACTGTCACTCAAGTTTATTACCAAAATGGATTGATTCTCTTTTTCCGTTCTCAAGTAGTGACAGCTGGGCTTTGGGTATCAGCTGTTACTAGTGTTTATTATTAAGGTGGTGACTTGGAACATTCTTTCATTTGCATGGCAACATCATTATAACTATGATACAGTGATATAGTTTTACTTAATTGTTCATTAATATAAAAATATCACATTGTGCACCATCAACCTTGTAGGAATTTCATATATAGAGTTTAAACCTGTACATCTATAAACAAAAGACTGAGCTGAGATATCACCTAAAGACGTTAGATTCCATTTATGCTATTGATACGGAGGATATGTTTTTCAAAGCATAATTTTCTGAAGAATAGCTTGCATCAAGAAATGCCAACTAACAAATGAGAGCACTTTGAGAAAGTTCTATATGCGTAATTAAAAAAAACCCCACAATGCATTGTAAATATATAAGAAACAAATGTACATAATAAAAAAGTGGCAGTTCAAGAAACTGATGAAAACCACACTTTTTTTTTTATATCTTAGCCCTTTTTATCCAAACTTGTGCCCTCACTGATACCTGATTGGACTGTTTGTGTCAGTACTGGCCCAATATCAGTATTAGATTCATGCACAGCCTGTCACTCATAATTATATTTTAATAAGATTCATGTAGTATTTCCATCCATTACTCACTTAGGGCATTTGTGGTTTAAATTATTTTTCTAAATGCCAACTCCTAACCTCTGCTGTGATCTCACAGTCACAAGTTTATGAAGTATTTGCTTTAAGTCTGATTTAAAAATGTCTCATTTGAGCTGCAAATTATTTAGGACTGTGCTGTCAGAGACAGAGCTATGTCTTTGTCCTTCACAATACTGAAATTCTTAGAGATTTGTTTGATAGAATGAATAGCACTTCAGATGTTTGAGTGTTCACTCAATCAGCCATTCCTTATGCTGTAGTCACTTACTGCTTCAGTCAAGAATATAAAAGCCTCAGCATTGCTACAGTGAAAGTGCAATGGTCTCTTTGGTGTTTTTCCTTGTAAAAGAGGTGTTGATGTGTGTGTGTGGTGTGTGTTATCTGTCTTTTGATGTGCTAATAAGATGCACTGCTCCTCTTCATTTCTGGCCAGGTAAAAATCACAGAGCAGTTACCATACAGTTTGGTTGGTTCACTTGGGCTCACTGATTGTGCAAATGTGTCTTCTTCTGTGTTTTTAGCTGCAGTGGCTATTGGACAACTATGAGACAGCGGAAGGAGTAAGCCTGCCGCGTTGCTCCCTGTATAACCACTACTTACGGCACTGTCAGGAACAGAAACTGGATCCGGTCAATGCAGCCTCCTTCGGCAAGCTCATCCGCTCTGTCTTCATGGGCCTTAGAACCCGCCGCCTCGGCACAAGGTACAAACAGGAAGAGGTTGTTTTTTTCTCTACTGAAGATGCTGATAACCGTAATCTTGTAATCGTTATAAATGTGACGGGTATGATGATGCTTATGGGCATCATAGACTAGCTGATGGAAGAGGATAATGATAGTGATTACAGTGATGGCAAGTCTTCTCCTCCTCACTGGTTTCTGGCTTTTCTCTCATGAATTTACCAGAGGCAACTCTAAGTATCATTACTACGGCATCCGGGTGAAGCCAGACTCACCGCTGAACCGGCTGCAGGAAGACACTCAGTACATGGCCATGAGGCAGCAGCCCGTCCACCAAAAGCAGAGGTCAGCGCTCTCTCCTTGTCTTAACCCTACCTTCCCTTGGTCACATTTCTCTTAACTGAAAACAAATTTTCATTCAGCCATTTTGTTGCTTATTTTTGTCCAATTTAAATATTCCAGTGACAGCTGCCTCACAGATGCTTAGTGCTTTATCTCTGTCTATTCCTTCTATAAGTTCTGCCCTCTTTTGAATGAATGTCTTTCCTCACTCATCTTCGAACTTCTTACACTAACAGGCCGGCTTTTAGTGCTGTACCGCTGACTAATTTACTCAATTCTATGGCTCATTGCTTCCAGCAGTAAAGTTGGCATCATGCATGATTTGATTAGACGTTTAATTTTAAAGTCAGGATTAGGTGATACTGTTTTTATAGACTTTAGTCGTGGAGTCTTGTAAAGGTTAGTAAAGATAAAAAGGGGTTGGTTTTGTATCCTAACAACTGTTATTCATATCATCAAAATATTGAAGTACAAACAGAACGGGAATATTTCGCAGCATTAAAGCACTTAATTTATCTTTGGAACAAGGTAGATTTTATGTTGATTTTCCATTGCTAAAGGGTATATATTGGTGCTGAGGTTTTAAAGTATGTTTAAAGAGTGGCTGAAGCTTTTTTTGTGTGCTGATGTCAGTGATTAAACTTCTTACCATGCTGCAGAGATGTTAAAGTTTACACCATGTGTCAGTACACCATGACATCACTGTTAAGTGAGGTTAAAGGTCCAACAAAGTACACTTCTGACTGCATTTCCTGGTGAAATTGACTCAAAGCTCCCAATCAGAAAGGGGCCATGGAAAATTGCTCCGTAATCTGGTTTTAAATTACTCTCCCATGCTTTCTGTAACGTGTGTATATAGCTCACCGCTGTGTTGTGGGCTTATTATGTACAGTTGGTTTCACTTTTCACACTAGACACCCAACAATTTGAGGCAAACACATCCTATGAGCATTTTACACAGGTGGGAATAATCATATTCATGTTAGTCAACCAGAAATTCAAGCAAACCATTTGCAATTTTGGTTTAAGACAATATTTCAGTAATAACCTTTTGTTGAAACTGTGCTTCCTGGCAAGTTATCCATGTGGTTTGTCATTGGAATGAAAACCTCAATAGACCTAGCAGTCAATGTCACACTCCTTCTTATCTCCTCATCCTTCAAGACCCAGCTCACATAAATATGCTGTCCTCTTCTGTGTGTAGGTTCAAGCCTCTTCAGAAGGTGGACGGTATGTCTGATAGCCTGTGTGGGAGCTCACAGCACTGTAACAGCACTCCAGAGCAGTCTGTGGCAGCTCAGAGTCAGCACCACCAGCAGTACATAGGTAAGGACACAAGCTGGGTGGTTGCCACGACAACTGTTTGTATTTAATCACATTTAGCTACCTGTTGACTCTGCTCAAACATTCTAAACACATGTAATAACTGTCAGGTAAATAAATGTCAGACATGTTGTATGTTAAGAGGATATGGGATATGTGTTTCTGTTTTGAAAATGTATGATTTAACTAAACAATTTCACATAGTTACTGTCCCTAGAATTTATTAGCCTTTGTGTCTGTGTGTCAGTGTGAGTGAAATGAGTGACAGCTGTCCACCTTTTTTTTTGCCTTATGCAGATACGTCCCACATCTTGCCTCCATTTCCCTCCCCTGACTTGGGCACCCAGCCTCTGCCTGAGCGCATCAACATGAATGATATCAAGAAGCTGCAGACGCTCTATAGAGACCACTGTGAGGTACAGCTCTATGAATATGTTTGTAATTGAGGCCACGTTGACATATGAAAATAAATGGAACAACTTTAAAGGGGAACTCCTTCAATTTTACACATCAAAGTCTGTTTATAGGTCTTTGGGTGTGCTCTTGCATATATGGAAAAAGCTCTATTCAGCCTTTTATGTAAAGTCTGATGGCCCTAAGTGATATAACATGTTCATTCATTACTGTGATCTCTGGCATTGACTTTTATTTTAAGTCAGTAGCACAAACACTATCCTTCTGCTGTTATCACTCACAACAGCACTATGAGTATCAATCCCTTACAGTTGCGGCAAATTCAGTAGAGCATAAGGTTTGAGGTTGGGCATTGGATTTTTTGGGGGGAGATAGCAGGTCAACAGTAGCTGTCACATCAAGTGGTGCCTGGAGATTCATTTGAGAATCATCTCTCAGACAAAAAAAACACCATATACATGACAGTGGCAACCCACGGTTTTACTCATCATTAGGGATATTTTGGGCTTTTTAATTTAGAATTTTGTGACCATTTGAGCTTTGGAAATACATACACAGTGTACATTTTAACATGTGCATTTGGTGTACAAGGTGTTTTTGTCCCTCCAGTTATTTAAATT
>JAOWBC010001052.1:8547037-8563415 GCA_028566105.1 Hypoplectrus providencianus | reverse complement strand
GAAATACATACACAGTGTACATTTTAACATGTGCATTTGGTGTACAAGGTGTTTTTGTCCCTCCAGTTATTTAAATTCGATCACAAGCCAAGTCCAAAATAGAGACACTTAGACCACAATTTTAATCGCACAATCATTAAAGCATAAATTACTTGTAATATATTTTATCTTGCTTTTAATCTAGAGTCATGGTTTCATAATTCTAGTATTTACTGACACTACATTTTTTTCAGAAGACAGAAGGACATCTTTTTAGCTCGCATGAGGGTTAAAAAGATCAAGCTATATTCAAAATTACTTTTAAAGACTTACTTTGAGCAGGGGAAAAATCAGCCTGGCACTCTGGACACGTTAAAGAAAAGTTAAATAGTCTGTCACTCAAAAAAAGGGGAAAAAAAATTATTATTGTTTTTTTGTACTGTTGTTTTGACAATAAAAAAATATAGAAGAGTGCTCGCCCTTTCATGGTGTAAAGGGGCAGACTCACATCCTGAAACAGGAGGCACAATGAAAGCAAACCACAGCAGTCAACAGGTGTCTTTGACACAAACATCTATGGAGAACTGTATTAGGAAAACCTGTGAAGAAAGAGCCATGGCGAAACGGTGTACTGTGTAATGACATTTCACAGGCTACAGGGCATAATTCATACTCTCTCGGTAGGACAATGAATCTGAGTAGGCAGAAGAATAACCCTCCAGGATGAAACGGACTGGGAATGAGTAGAAATAATATTGAACATTAAAATTTGGGGGCTTTACAGGCAGGAGAGAGACTGTGATTAAAGCAGCGAAGCTCTGGCTTTATCATATTATCCCTGCCCTCCCCTTGTCCAGCCTCACCACGCTCCCTTTGTTCCAGCCGTCTTTTCATCTCTGTGCAGCTTTCAAGACATGCCAATTAACCTTTCAGCGCGCTGGGTGGACATCTTGGTGTCTTTGTGGTGGCCTCCCCTTGGGCCTTTGTGTTGCCTTGTCTGTGGACAGGCACATGGGCTCCTGTCTTTGTCTGCCAGCGCATTTCTGTCACTCTCGCAGCTCTCATTGCCCTGCGTGTTTAATGTTTATGCATTTTACTTTTTTTGTGAGCCAATGGTGACCTGTTAACACATTAGCCAAGGCTTTTATTAACATCATTTAAAGTTACAACACGAAAAGTTGTAATAAGAATAAAACAAAATATCATTCCTAATTTAACTTTATTTTCCAGCAGGGCCGTAAATTGCTTTGTATCCTCTGTCGGGCAGGTGTATTTATCAATGTCATGGTAACAACAGCCAGATATTCAGGTATCAACCCTTCCATTAAATTCATGTGTAAGCACAAAATGATTAGGTGTTTAATAATACTTTAAGGGTAATAAATCACACTTAAAACCACAGTAGTTGTGCACAGAAATGAGGGTTTAAGATTTAGGAATCTATGCCTCAGGCCACTCTGCTGTGTGTGACCGTGCATGCGAACATGTGTTATTTCTCCTCCACACTGTTTTTTTTAAGGCAAGTTGTTTTTCCTGTGTGGCGCAAAACTGTGGAGGCAAAACGCTCTTGTTTAGAGGGGATGGGGAATTCTCCTTTTTGTTTTGGAGTTCTGTGTTTGACCTGTTGCTTGGGGCAACCGTAAACAAGGTTGCCATGGCAACGGCTGGAGAGGAAGCAAAAACATATCATGTGATTGAAGCCTACACTGCTGTGTAACAAGATCCAGCGGCAAGTGCATGTCCTGCCAGATAGAGAAAGAAGAGAATCTCTGGGCACGGTGTGAATCCTGCGCTCGTACTTAGTAGACGTTCAACAGAGATATACTCAACAGTTTGAGACCAAAAACTGAAGAGTTTGACTTTGGTTTCATGTGGAATCAGGCGGACATTTCCTCTGGTGAATGTCTTCAAATACCTCTCCAGCGCTGGTTCTTATGTTTACTTTGATGTATGTCAGAACAAGCCTTTGAACTATAATTTATCGTTTTAAATCACCAGCTTAGCTCTGCTTCTTTACAGAGTTGCACTGCTCGCTTGTGTGCAGTATACTCTGCTTTCTAAGAGCCTCATACATATGAACAGGAAAGAGGAAATCACACGGGTTAGTTCAGGTCAGCGCCTCGCCACTAAAAGGAGGCGAATGCTTGCATAATTCTATGAGATTAATCTGCTTTATAAAGGAAGCCAAGATAAAAATAACTTGAAATCAACCAAATAAAAAAAAAGCTCCAGATGAAGCCTAAACGTGGCCTTTAAGAATCCTCCTGATGATTAATGTGCAGGGAGCTGTGTTTGAGCTGGCTCATTGTCTAACCAGGAGGGCCTGGAGTGAGCGAGAGGCTGCTTGCCTGCCTGTAGAAACTTTGTTGTGTGTCTGGTTGCCATGGTTCAGCTCTGTATGTTTTGTCCCCCCCTTCCTCCCCCTCTTCTCCCTCCCCCTCATTCTCTTTTCCCCTCCCGCCCTTGCTGCTCTCCTGCAGGCTACTTTGGATGTGGTGATGAACCTCCAGTTCCACTACATTGAGAAACTCTGGCAGACCTTTTGGTATTCAACACCGCCATCTAGTGATGAAAATACCACCATCCCTAACAGGTCAGAACACAGAAACAATTTACTGTAGAAGGAAGTGTGATTTTTGCAGTGGACATGGTGGAGAAAAAATAAATGCGTGAAGAGGTACTTTTGTATTCTCCTTTGAAATATTTACTGCATAAATGAGCTGCAGTGTGCAAAACCCTTACCAGCTTCAGTTAGAATTATTTCTAATGCTTTATAATAAAGACGAGCTCTCAGTGAGGTGTTTATTGTTTTTCAGTCATAATAACATAAGAAAAGACTATACTTCCAATGCATATTTGTTTAATTTCCTATATTGTCTACTCTGGTGTTTCTAAGTAAAGGCGTCCTAAGTAAATAAGCTAACTTAACGTTTATTAAGCACCTTCACAACTGAAATTTTAAAAAATATATGAAATTAAAAAGTCCACATAAGAGGCACACATATTGAAACACAGTAACTATGAAATAGGTGAATTTTAAAGCACAGTACATGGCTAATTATGCAGGATTTATACACATATTGAGACAGCAGCTGGACTCAGATTAGCACTTGGTGGTTCAAATTACCATAGTATTTATAATATGTTTATATTTCACAGAAGATATTCTTCTCCCCCATGTCCAGGGAGGGGCTCTGTAGATGTCTAATAAGAAAAATAAACTTTAACCTCTTCCCTTGGCTGTGTGCTGAGTTTTTTATTTGAAAGACAGCAGCATTTATATTTGGGTGTGTGTTTTTTGGCCCCCTGTGTGCAGTGATGATGACCTGGAGGGTGTGATCCCCAGAGAGAAACTTGTGGCTCTATGTAAATATGAACCAGTCAGACTATGGATGAGGAGCTGTGATCACATCCTCTACCAGGCACTGGTGGAGATCCTCATCCCTGATGTGCTGCGTCCTGTCCCAAGTCAGTACAACTTAGTACACCGATTTTCTTCATTATGATTTGAAGGTTACATGTACAATTTTTGCATTGTAAGATCTTAATATGAAAATATTATATATTGTATATATTTTGGTGAGTTGTGAATTTAGATTATTGCAAATGTTTGCAACAATTTTCGAACAGGAGAAATCTGAAATTATAATCAAGTATATGGTTGTTATGAGCTGCTGGTCAGTGCTGTGATTTTTCTGGGTGCATGCACCATCATTAGGGGCAACACACATTTTTGTGGTGAAACAGCATTATTCAGATTTGCTTTGGATAAAAGGAGAGCTCTTAAGAAAATGTGTCTCCTGAATAGAAAGGTCGTGAAGAATTCAAAAGAGAAGTAGCACTTCATCTTTTGTTATGTTTGAATTGAGAGATCCCGAGATTTAGAAATTGACACAAGTTTATCCACGAGTCACTTAAAGAACACACCGATGAAGTAATACCAAAACATCCCGATTTTAATTTAGTCTCCCAGTATTTCATCTTCACACACTCAATACGCTGGCACCACACCCAGCAAGGGATTCTGAAGTTTATGCTGTTCCGGATATGATTTGCAGTCAGCTCTTTTTATTTCACATCTTACAAAGCGTTATGCACCATTTAATGTAGTAAAGCGTGTTTGTAATCCAGGCTGTTTTCCCCTCTTTTGTGTGAGTCAAAAGTGACCTGTTAACATTTTAGCCAAGTCTTTTATTGATGTATTTTAAAGTTATGGTGCAAATAAAAGTAACAAGGTGGCCTCAGCATAAAAAAAAACCCAATATCTTATTTCTTGTTTGATTTTTATGCAGTTAAATTAGTCTTTAGTTGGGCATGTATTTATTAATGCCATGGTAACCACAGTCAAATATTCAGCTATAAGCTGTGCCGTTAAATTAATGTTTCAGCACAGAAAATTAGGTGTTTAATAATATTTTAAGGGTGCCATGGGATTTTGTCAGTTTGTAATCCAGGCTGCTCTGTTTCTTCAGGCACTCTCACTCAGGCGATCCGTAACTTTGCCAAGAGTCTGGAGGGCTGGCTGACCAACGCCATGACCAATTTTCCTCAAGAGATTATCCGTACCAAGGTAACAAAAAAATCTCCCCACAGCTCCAGCTTCACAGTCACCTGTAAGCATCTCAGGTGGCTGGTTTGTGATCCATGAGAGTCAGTGTTACTGCGCACAGTCCCTGCCACATGCAGTGATTACACATTATTTATGTTCATGTACATGGAATTCAAAGCATCGTATTAACAGAAAGGTTATTTCTCACTGCAATATAAGTAAAGTCGTTTTTTCGCTTACATGAGTTGTTTCTTTATCTAGTTTCACAGGAAACTTTGCATCTTGAACAGTACAGTTTGACAGGCATTGGTTCCAGTTTATTATCAAAACCTTATTGACAACATGCCATCAGATGTAACTTATTTAATTGGTCCTTTAGTCTTTACTTGTTGAGTGACAAGTGGCTAATGCTTGAAGTCTGATGTGAAAATTCATAATTTGGGAAAACTGCTTTTAGTTTTTGTGCTGTACACACTCTGAAAATTTTAAAACACACATTTAAACTGTACAGAATTCTAAAAATAGGTAAATTAACAGCCATTACTACTGTTGTGTCTACATTTATTTTATTCAAGTTTGGATTAAATTTTTAATGGGTATTATTGGAGGGAATGTCCTGTGATCCAAGATTTCCCTCACCAACTGGTTACATTAGCGCCAGACATAATTTCGATTTTAATAACAATGCATAAAAACAAAGAAACATGACATTTCCGGATATATGATGGACTGTCTGGTTGTGTGTTGTAGGTGGCAGTGGTCAGTGCGTTTGCCCAGACGCTGAGACGTTACACCAGTCTGAACCACCTGGCTCAGGCAGCACGCGCCGTCCTCCAGAACACCTCCCAGATCAACCAGATGCTCTCTGACCTCAACCGAGTGGACTTTGCCAACGTCCAGGTAAACATGTCTGACAGCTTCCCTGTTTATTCAAGACTTCACAATGTCAGACTGTCGGTGCAGACTGCTGACTCGTGTGGACATGTCTCGTGTTGTGGTTACTCGCTCACCGTGGCTGGGTGTGTGTGTTGTGTCTAACAGGAGCAGGCGTCCTGGGTGTGTCAGTGTGATGAGAGCGTGGTTCAGCGTCTGGAGCAGGACTTTAAGGTCACCCTGCAGCAGCAGAGCTCTCTGGACCAGTGGGCTACCTGGCTTGACAACGTGGTCTCTCAGGTCCTCAAACCTCACCAGGGCAGCCCCAGCTTCCCCAAAGCTGCTCGCCAGTTCCTGCTCAAATGGTCCTTCTACAGGTATGAAGGGACAACAGTACAAAAAGCTGTGTACACTTCCAATTAGTTAAATAACTACAGACAGCATTACATATATATCCTCTTCTTTCTTCCCTTTCATGTAGCTCCATGGTGATCAGAGACCTGACCCTGCGTAGTGCAGCCAGTTTTGGCTCTTTCCACCTGATTCGCCTGCTTTATGATGAGTACATGTTTTATCTGGTGGAACACCGTGTGGCTCAGGCCACTGGAGAAACTCCTATCGCTGTGATGGGAGAGGTAGGAAAGAGCGTATTTAAAAAGAAACATGCATTACCTGCTCAAGTTGCACAAAACACTTCTATTATGATGATGGAAGTTCTGTTGAAAACTAAGTTTGTTGGCTAATGCTTTGTACTTTTTTGAAACACAGTTCAGTGACCTGACCTCTATGATGCCATCACTGATGGAAAAAGGTAAGCCGTCATTATTTACCGGGAATTATCTGTGGTTCACTCCCACTTTGCACTACATTCAACAATCACAAATTAGGCATCATCAAAATGATAGATAGATAGATATTAACATATTTTTTTCACATTTTCATCGAAAACATATAGAAAAAATTAACAATTGAAGTGTTTTAATCCTTATAACAATATCATCATTACATTAAAAAAGTATGATCATAGGTCCAAAAGTGTGTTTTTTTGTTTTTGTATTGCATGTCAAAAAAGAAGAAAAAAAATCATCATAACGTAGTTTTTTCCAAAATAGCCCAAAACACAATAGTATGATAGTAGGCTGATCGTGGTAATAGTATTATATGTATGAATAACACATTCAGAAAAATGTTATAGTATTATATGTGGTGGAAAATATGATGTCATAGATATTTGTGCACATGGTAAGTGTGTGTTTTTTTTTTTGTCACTGCTGACGTCTTTTCTGTTCTGTCTTTGTCACTAGACACGTCCTTCTCTGATGACATGAGTGACCTGGGCAGCGATGCCGATGCGTCCAGAGGGCCGAGTGAACCAGCGGTAAAGAGGGAGAGGATTGAAATGAGCCACCCGCTGCAGGAGATGTGAGTCCAGTCTGAACCGGGCTGGACTGAAAGCCACCAGAACCAGCATCTCTCTCTCCTGAAGGGTGACCCTGGACCCTAAAGTGGCCCTTTGGGATGCAGCTGCTCACTGGGCCGAGCACACTGCGCCCTCCTGCAGTCAGCGTGTGCAATGTACATAGAGAAGAAAGTAGCAATGTCAGTCCCCCCATGTTAGCGTTTTGAAGGACTGCGATCCTTCTCCCAGGAAACCCACGTCCCTTTTTGTTTTTTACTCACAGGGGTGTAACAGGTCTGATTTTCATTGTTTTTGTTGCAACTGTGAATGACTTTGTGCAGTATGTTTTTATTGGATGTGTAACATTGAGTGGTGGTGTGTGGTGTTTATGTGACTCTTCCCTTTTTTTTTTCTTAACTAGCTGTGCCATAGTGTCATTTGAGTGCCTTAGATCGCTAACCTTAAAACCACCGCTACAGATGTCTATCTGTCCCTCAGCTGTGCCTCTACCGCAGTATGAATGTATCGTCTCCAAACCTCAGACATTTAAAGCACCTTTAACATTGATTAGGTGTAGGTGTGTATTCTCCTTGTTGCCTCTGCTGCAGCTTGCAGCAAACACACACAACAAAAAAGTAAATAACATGCAACCTACTGACCCAAAGGACCTTTCCTTCAATCGTTCCCACCAGCCTCATAGTCTCGCAGCAGTCAGGGAACTCAATATGTTACCGTGGCTGTGTAAGATGTTTACCTCAATAGATGTCTATGCTGTGCGGCTCAGATGGCATGAGGCAAGTATTAAAGAAATATGTAGCCAATGTTTGTGTCTCCCACTCCTGTTTCCTCGCATGTAAATAGTTCTCCACAAACGGTTTCAATCCTGTGATAAGTAATCTGTGTGCTGTTGGGATCCATCAGCCACTCGTGTGCCTGTGGCGCTTCACTCAGCCGCTGCAGCAATACATCCAGACTAATCGACCTAATGGAGACGGGATGTTCAACTGGAAACTGGTATCTCATTGAGCCTCATTTTCTGGTTTAAAGAAGTGGTTGTATATTTCATCCAGGCAAGATAAATCAATACTCATTAGAGCAATGTACCTGTAAAACCAAAACTCTTACACAGAAAGAGGATCTTATTGGCATCTGAGCCGGCACACGCTCCCCGACTTCAGATACTTTGACCTCATGCTGTTACACAGATATAAAGTCTTATGTTCTGTTGGAATTAAATAACAACATATAGGAAAATACAGTGCTTTATTTGGGGGGGGTTGTCAATAACAAATTATATATAAATATATATATATGCATATATATATCTTTGTATGATGTAGAAAGTGTGCTCTGTGGCCTGAGCTCTCTCCTCACACTGTACCTTGTTGGTCACATTGTATCAGAAGAAAATGCTTTGATGTGTTATCAATTAGACTGGCGTGTGTGATGAATTTGTTTCCAATCTCAATTGTCCAGTGTGTGAAATTTAATTATTACTGGCGTGACTGCGCCCGATGTTAAACTGTCACAAGAGAAATTTCTATTTATATGAACTCCTATGATCGGATTGACATCAGCTTTGTGTTGAAATTGGTTTGGTTTGGATTTATTTCCCCCCCTCGGATGATTTTGTTGTAGCGATAAGAATCCTTGAGCTTGAGTTATTTAAGGCTTTTTGTAACTTGTGCCTGTCACAGTAATTTGCCTTCAAGTGCTTTGGAGAAAAATGTAATTTCTGTGTGTACTTTGTAATGTTTTGTAAGGCTGTTTTAGATTTTTGGCGGATGATTATTTTTTATTGAACTAGATTTGGTTCTTCTTACAAGTATACTGAATCCTTATTTTTGTGCATTTTTAAACCTGTTCTTGACTACACTTTAACTATCCTAAGGACAGATGATGGTCTGTAATAAACTGCATAGTTCAGCTGTATTTTGTACTTGGTCACAATGTGTAATAAACTGGTGTAAACCAAAACATTTGAGCACATTTATTTTTTTATCAAACATCAACATCACAAAACCTCTATTTGCAACAAATAGCAGATTTACAAACATCTCTATTTTTTAAGGTTCGGCAGAAGATCTTTACTAACAAGTGACTCTGTTGGTCTTTGAGTTGCTTCAGAGATTTATCCCATACAGTATTTACATAATTTAAAAATCCTAGTTTCCATGGCAACTCAGTTCCAGACAATCTTTATTTACCTTGCCTCTATAATTTAAGAAAAGTTCTGACATCTAGCTCAGTTTGCAGTCTCAGAACACAGAACAGAGGAGGTTCAATAGAAAACAAGCTTTCCTCCCGCGAAAGGCAGGACGACCGAGTTAACAACACACACGCAACTTAAATTAGAGGAAAAGAAGAAGAATAGGCTTGGTCCTAAAACAGCAGGACACTGTCAGAAGTAAGTGCACATCGTCCTTCCAGGCTGAGCTGTTTGTCTGACCACAACTCATCTGCTCTCCATCTGTTGTCCACTGGAAGAAGTGTAAAGTTCTCTGAACCTGCAGCGGTGGTCCTTTACACGGTTCACAAGGAGCAGCCGGCCATGTACTTCCCTGGAAGACAAAAGCGTGATGCACCGCCAAAATAAGCCTCACACAGCCTTCAGTCAATTAATAAGCCAAACTCAATAACATACAAATTTAATGATAAAAAAAAAAGTTGGTCATGGTGTGTTTTTTCTAAAAATGCCTAAATGTTCAACAATATAAAATACAGTATGAAAAAAACAGCAGTAAAAGTGGTAAACGTATAGTCTGCTGTGTTGGTTTGTCATTGGACAAATGAAGATACAAAAAAGGCTCAAACACTTAGAGAAATATAAATATTTAATGCCTGACTATGGCTGAGAGTTAGTTGTCATTAGATTGATTCATCAGCTTTTGAAAAACTTTGCAGGCAGGCCTAAATAAAAACAAAACAAAACAAACCCAATGTAAAAACATTAACAACAACAAATTTTTTTTAGTAATCAGAGACAAAAGTTGGGTATTTTGCTTTACATTAGAGTCACATATGTATTTCATGTATGGAAGTGTGTGAGCTCAGCGTCACCTGTGGCGAATCTCTTCTTGACCAGCGACATGCGGTAGCGGCTGCCCACCAGCTCCACGTCCATGCCCGACAGCGAGGCCCCGGAGCCCACAAACTGAACAGCCAGGCTGGGTGGAGGGCCGCGGGGGACCTCCAGGCACTGCCAGCTGGCACACAGAGTCCCTGAGCCTGGGACAGAGCCGGCAGGCAGAGAGACACAGAAACATGAGAAACACGACTAGAACATGACAGAGAGCATGAACACACAGGGGCAAGTAAAGAAGACACAACAGGATCCAACAGTTGGGATATTGGAGTAAAGTGCTGGAGCTGGGCAAGTTTTTACATTACAGCCACCAACTATTATAAAAAAAAAAAAACCCCAGAAGATTCAGATTTTCTAGTCCAACAGCCCTTGAATTTGTGGTGAAACTTCAACAAAAATCCCTTGAATTCACCTGGCTCATTTTAAATTTCTTAAAAAATTAAAAACAAAAAAACAGGGACAAACTGAAGTTCTTCAGTAACAGAACCGTACGTCCTGTCTGGATTTACAAGGCAACAGATCGACAGTGGCTACTGTGTTTTCTGTTTACCAGCTTACTTGAATCAATTTGTGCACATCTCTATATTATCAGTTAGAATTACCATCCTGGTGATTGTTATTAATATTAATGGGTCACTGACTCACACTGACAGACATCACTCATGTAAAGTAACAGTTAAGTAATAAAGAAACAGGAAAATTATTTTTCAGCGCTGACCTGGTCATCGGCTCATTAACTGGTCTCCAAACTATAAACATTTAAACATCCCATCCATCACTTACGGTTACGACTTTTCTTTGTTCTCCGAGGCTGCAGCTTCACACTGAGGTAATAATACATCATTAGATGGAAAGAGAGAGATGTGGCTGTCTGACGCAGGTGAAGGAAGTCTGATTTAATTTTAGACTTTCCCATCTTAAATTAGAGCCTTGAAAATTTCCTTTATGTGCCACCTCTCATCTGCGTACCATTGACTTTGTGAAATATGAGCAACAATCAATTTAACGCAAAATAAAAGGGAAGCACTTTGTGCCCGCTAATGAGAGCAGCTGCCACGTTCAAATGCTAATGCTGCCGCTAAAAGGTAATGACACGCCTCCAGACCTCTGCGTCTGAAAGGGAGAGGATGTGGAGTGCAGAGGTCTTAATTACTCATTTCTACACTTGTCTGACACAATGCGGAGATGCGAACCCGATAAGATGGAAATGAAGTAGAAAATAATTCTCATTCTCATTGAGGAGGCAAATGTAAGAATCAGACGGCGGCTTATGATAGACGCTCACACCTCGTACTCCATCTGCTGACAGCCTGCTTTATGGGAGCATCATGGTATTTCAGTTTGACTCTCCTGCTTATTGATAGACTTCAATGAAATGTGGAAGACGTGAAAGCAGAGCGGTACTGAGAGCGGCAGCAGAGCGCTGACCTTTGCTGTGGTTGGTCGGGGACAGGTTGGGCAGTTTCCACAGCAGCCGTCTCTCCTCAGCGTTCCTGAAGAGCGAATAAGAAGTCAGTGAGGCTGAAGCACATTTCTCCTGTTAGCATCACAGTCGTCCTCAAGGTAGCAAATGACATTTTACCAGAAATAAATACATATTTCAATGGATTCGCTTCCATGCCATTTAATGTGACATTAATTGATAAACATTTTCATTTGCAGCAACCACCAATTAAGTATATTTATTCTTGTCTTTTTTTTTTTTTAGTTAATTTTACTGTAAACTAATTCGCCATGTAATGTACCTAAGATAATGCTAAAAAAAGGTCTAGTTATTTGATAAAATCTGAAAGCACTGATATGTTAGATTAATCAGACACTATGATCATTGTTGGTTGCTGCATTATGTTTATTGTACTGCAAGATGTCAGAAAATATCGAGAACTGAAGCTGCCTAGTTTAAAAATAAATAAATAAATACACCATTATGCCATTCAATGTACATCACATAGTATGCACAATATGAATATATATTATATAAAATGTAACATAAACTAGCATGAATGTTTTAATTAGCTTCTATATTTAATTACCTTTGAATGAATTGCCTTTTTCATTTATTTTTATTTACTTACATCATGTAATTATCATTTCTTTAAACAGGCAATTAAAAAACAAACAACATATATATGAATAATGGAAATAATCTTTAGATGCAGCTCATAATGATAAACTGCTGTGATAACACCTGTGTGTGTCTGTTCACATATTCTGATTACGTGTTTCATTTCTAGTGTGATTTGTGCGCCACATTAACCTTGTTGATTATAATAACAGGGCAGACTCCTGTGAAACCGGCTCCAGGCCGCTGACAGTTAACCGGCAGCAGAAGCTGCTCATTATCCGTTCATTATCACAGCGTGTCTCACCAGGAGGCGGGCGGCTGGCACTGCAGGTCTGTGGCCGTGTGGTCTAACGGCAGCAGCACCTGGACAGCCGCGAGCTGGGTGGAGGGTGCGGTGGCGGGGCAGCAGTGGTAATCCAGAGACACCCGGGTCACCGTGCCGCTGCGCTGACACTCTGCAGACAGGAGCAGGGGCGCCCGACCCGGGTCCTGAGACGACACCTGGTAAACATGGAGACGTTTGAAGTTAAGGTAGAATAAATGAAGAGTCCGTCTCAAGGCTTCTATCATTTCAGTTTTTTTCCAAGGTCAGGATGAGAGCGATGGCAGAGGAGCTGCTGGCTGACACTAGGTTCACAGAACAACAGGAAGAAGTAGCTGCACATTGTGATGGAGAAAGCAGCAGAAGGAGCTGGCAAGAGGAAGAATAAATCCCATGAGAAATATTTATAAAAACTTGCCTACAAGAAAAGATATGAAAAATAAATCAATTGAGAAGAGAGATTTACTGAAATTACCAAGTAGAGCTTTTCTAAAATGCCTATTTTCTTCCAGGAACCTTCCAGAAAAAAAGAAATACATGCATTAAACATTAAGTGTTAACTGTTTATTAACTTTAAATCGCTGAAGATGGAGTTCTGAGCACAATGATTGCCTCCACGTGGCTCTAAACATGCTTATTTCTCTCATTATATGTCTTGGAGCATAAAATGAAATGTGCAACTAATGAGAAATGTTATTTAAAGGTTCAAATGTGCAGAAACATCAGAGTTGGAGGGCGAGCGTTTGATATCCTGACCTGGTACTTCAGCAGGGCCACGTTGTAGTAGGAGGCCTGCGGGTTGAGCTCAGCCTCTCTCTGCAGGAAGAGCTGCAGGGCCTGCATGTTGAACCAGAAGTCTCTGGTGTCTGGGTCACTCTGAGACGGATCACTGCAGAGACCAGAGAGGTGAGGATGAGGATGACGTAGCGGACAGAAACACAGGTGGCACGCAGGCGGCAGCTCACCTGTAGAGCAGCTTCTGGTTTGGCAGGAAGTGATCGATCCTCGAGATGTTGACGAGCCGGAAGCTGAGCACGGGAACATTGGGGTTGGCTGTGAAGATCCGGGTGATGCCAGCGGGGAAGGACATCGTCAGGTCGCCCGTGATCTTCACCAGACAGCTGGAGAAAAGAGGAACCACAAAACAAGTTCAATTGAATCCTCCACAGGGATGCTGTTAACAAGCCCTTGGAATAAAAGAGGCATTAAAGGGGAACGCCTTCAAATTTGACACATTCAGTCATCAGTTTATCCCAATAACTTGTTAGCTCAAATTGAGCTTCAGAGCTTTTGATTCTGACCTCTTCCATGGTAGTAACAGCTACTCTCATGCAAAGATGATGAGCAGTCTATGAAGGTCTAAGTAGTTAATTTCTTCCTGATTTAAGGTTGTTTTCCATATTCAAACTTCCAACCACTGCTGAATCAGGTGACATAACTTCTCCCTTTCAGAGCACTGAATCTTCAGACTTTTTCGAGCTACCTATGTTGGATGAGTAGCCTCCCACATACCGGTTGTGTTGTCCACCTTTGAAGTAGGCATTGATATATTCTGTTATGGCTGCTGCCACCGGCCATGCCTCCTGGGTGCTGAGGGAAATGGGACTGGGACCTCGGGACAGGTGCACTGCAGAAAACACAGACAAGCATTCTGCTGCTAATAAAGCAAATTGACTTTTACATCAATTTAAGTCACGTAAATACCATGAGGACTTCCAGCCATGCCTCACGTTGCATGTCATGTGTAAATAGAGCATTTGCTGAGGAGATGTGTTGCATGTTTTAACTGTTCAAACCAGCAAAATGCTGAGCACAAATATGTGTATTAAAGAGAAACAGCTAGCCTGACTGTCTGACGGGAGCAGAATCCATGTGCCACCTTTAAACCTCATTAATTACCTTTACGTTGAACTTATACAAAACAACAATAAAGGGCAGGTCAAATATCTTCAGTGACTAACAACTGGAGTTTTTCTTGGCTAGGACCATTTTGGTTTTTGTTTCCCTGTTTCTTGTCCTCATGCTAAGCTAACTGTGTCCTGGTTGTAGCTTCACATTGACTATAGACAGGAGAGAGGAGTGAATCTTCTTCTATCTATCTCTCTGCAAGAATATTAATAAGTGTTTTTCCCGAATTCCAAAAAGGTTTTCTTTCAGTACATCCTTCTCTCTTGATACCAAATACTCACTTCAGCAGAAATGATGCTGATAAACAACCTCATGTACACATATAAAACTTACTCAAGTATAAAAATGCAAAAAATGACACAGTTTAGAATCCACACTAAAAGAACTCAATGCAAAATGGACCCACTTTTATATATATGTTTTATAGATTCTGAATATTTTTTGTATATGCTTTATTTTTTTGTATTGATGAATTCATTTGAGCATGATTTTAATGTTGTAATGTTAGGGTTACTTTAAAGCTACCTTATATACTTCATTAATCTTTTGATATGGATCATAATTTTTTGGAATGTTAAATCTGGCCTAAAAAGGTAACAAGTACCAGTAGCTGTCCACTTAATGTAGTGGAGTAAATGTACAAAGCTACATAAATGGAAAGAGTCCATTTAAGTACAACAACCTCAACTGTACTTAAGTACGGTACTTGAGTAAATGTACTTAGTTACATTCCACCACTGTAAATGTAGTATGCGAGACTTACGCTGTCTCTGTGGGTGGTCCTGGGGCTGGTAGGGCAGTGGGGATGCTTGTCCGGGCCTGGCAGGACTGGGTGCTCGGTTCTGCCCGGGCCAGTCGTTGGCCTGTGGGCTCCACTCACTGGGACTGGAGGAGGAGGAGGAGGTGAGGGACGGGCTGGGCTCAGGCAGCGGGGAGGAGCACAGCGACCGGGACTGAAACACACATCAGGACAGGAAAGGTTTGTGTGGTGTGTATTCATAGCCACATAGAGCTCTCATTGGTCAAATATTAAAGCAGAAAGCCCACACCACAAATCTGCTGCTGCAGTATTCATAGTATTATTTTTTTAATTATCTCTACTTTCATTATTATTATGTGGTGGGTTTTAAATTTCAATCTAACACATTCGGTGTGTTCTCTTTTCCCACCATATGTATACTTTTCCCCAATTACTGTTATTATGTGTGAATATTATTATGAATTATGTATGTGTGTTTGACTTTCAATGCTTTTTACACAAATATTGGGATTCTGACTATTTTTTCCTGTTTTTGACATTTATTCGGTGTCCTTATTTAAAAGCCACTTGTGCTGCATTTCATGTATGAAATCTGTGATACAAATTAGTTATGTTTGATGCACTTTAAATGAGTATGAGGAATCAGAAAGATTATATTTACAGTTCTAAAAAAAGAATATATTGAGGTGAGTTAGATTGAAAATTGTTATTTTATACAGGGTATGACTATAATTTGATGCCCTTCACATCTAAAGTAGAGCAGAGTATTTCATTATGTCAGTGGGGAAAAAACATTATTTCAAGAGACTCTTAATGATTCCAATAGGAACAAGTGCAAATTCACAATAGGTGCAACCACATACATGCACACATATGCATATGCATGCAACACTCAGCCCCAAATTTCAGCCTTGTCAAGGGAAACTTGGTGCTGCAAATCCAGCAGTGAGCTGTAGAGTTGCTGGTCCCAACAACAAACAATATTAAGAGAATATGAATGGATAAAAGCAGCAGAGTGTGAACTCACTCTCTCACAGCCGCTGAGCCGGCCTGAAGTCCTCTTGGCTCTGGTCGCTCTCTGAGGAGCAGCTGCGACCACTTCAGCTGTGTCCTGTCTGAAGCCGTGCTTGGACCCTTACAAACACAAAGACACACAGAGTGACTATAAGCCAAACCTGACATCACACCAGCAAAGGACACACACATGCACTCAAATCAGTCGGAAGTCGTGTTCAGAACAGCCTGAGACGAGCCGAACGAGACTCGATGCCAAATACGAGCTGGCACAAAACCTAATAACGTTCATTTGTCTGGATTAATTGAGGGATTTAGCATCCTGTCTGAATGTTCTTCACAGAGAATTGCTCTTTATTGAAAAAGAACAGAGAAAATCCCGCCTCACATTTTGTTAAATTGTGTGACTGCATGATGTTATGAC
>JAOWBC010001052.1:8531576-8546937 GCA_028566105.1 Hypoplectrus providencianus | reverse complement strand
GTTATGACATGATTTTTATCTGATGAAGGTTGTTGAACAAGAACAAGGAGTCGACTATTTGTGGATTTCATGGTATTTTTATAGTCAGTATTTATTAATACATTTATTAGAGGGACTTTATGGAGTGGAGAGAACCAATAATGATTTTATTATTTTGGGTAGGGGTCTGTTGAGAAACAGATATGAGCATTTAACGAAATAGGATTGTTTTTATAATGCATGCATTTTTGTAAATTATGGTTATTTTTTTATTTGATTCCATGTATAAAATAAGGTGTAAAAACACATTTTCTTCAAATCACCAAGGATCCAAACTGCAAAAATACCTATTTTCCTTTTGAATGAGAGTCATTACAGCAACGAATCCTGCCTTTTTTTTTTTAAAGATAGAACCAGATAATTATGAGCGTTTCAGCTCATTAACCTTACTTTGATAATTAATCAATTATCAAAGTAAGTTTCATTCCATTAACAAATTAATTTATGGTTTCAGCTCTAAAATTAGCCCATCATCCTCACTCTGACAGCATGTGATAAAAGAGATCCATAGTTGACTAAACACAATAACACTATCCCAGCTAATAGTTTCTGTCATCAGTGGAAATGCCATTATTAACCAAAAAAAAGCTGACTAAGCCCTAAATAAATGACCTGGCAGGCCGATGATAAAGAGATTAGGCTTCATGTTGACTCAGAGGTGTGCCTTTATCAGAAATCTGAATTAAACGGATGAAACGCAGCATAGAGGAACTTTCCCTCAATTGTAATGATGATGTATCTTAATTATATATTGTATCCAATATCAATTAGGCCAGTCTGTGATTTGTTAATTTCCTCTACACCAAAAATTGTAGAAATATTATAGGAAAATAGAAATATAAGAGGCAGCAGTTTGTCTCCCCGGCCTTCTCAACCTTCTATGACGACACTTTCTCTTTTGATTATGAAGGTGACAATTTACAGAGTACATACGCAAAAATATGGTATAGAAGCATAGTATACAGTATATTATAGATCCAACGCAAAATCAAAAGAGGGCCGGGCTGATGGAAAAAAGAGCCTGATTAAAATCTGCCTGCTACTGACCATTTCACAGTCACGGTGGGGCCATGGATAACAATTTACACAAACCTTAGTCAGACAAAGGATCAATAAGTCAGGTAAGAGGACCAGCATTATACCATTAAGAGCAAGAAATGCAATAATTGGACAAAAAAAAAGAACTTTAAGGCCAAAACAGAACAAAAAGAGATCAGTACCCTTGTGTGAGCTGACGCTGCATGATATCTGATTGTTCAGATCCAGGCAGTCTTGATCTTTATCGGTGGAAAAACACAGATCCTCCTGTGGTCCTGAATGCCTCGTGAGTGGAGGGGCGTTCCTGCGGGGCTCACTGTCTGATGATCGATGTTTCCTCCTGTCTCCTCCTCCCTCCCCTTTCCCTCCTCCCTCCTGTGTTTTGGAGCTGCTCAGCCCTCCAGAGACACTTTCATTGAACGGGTTGTGGACAGAGTTCCAGTGCATCAGCTCCTTCTTGGGCTGAGCTGTGGGCAAAGAGCTTGAATTAGTGTCGAGTACCAGCCTATTGTTGGATGAGCCACCGCCACTGCCGCTGCTGCTGCTGCTGCTGAGAGGAGGGATCAACCCAGCTGCTGCAGCCAGCGATGACTGGTGCGTTGGGCTGCCAATCATCGTGATCGCAAACGGGTCATCAGAAGTAACAGGAGGCGGGAGGCTCCGGTCTCGTTTCCTGTCTCTGTCTTTACGATTAGAGGAGGATGAAGATGAGGAGGAGGAGGAGGTTGGGAGTGTCTTAGTGTCAGGAATGGTAATGGTGAATGGATCCCCTCGCACATCCATCCCCCGGCCCTCCTGGGTTGGGCGAGGCGGTGGGCGGGCCCAGGCGTCAGACAGGTTTAAAGTCTCCTGGGTGACAGTCCTCTCAAAGGCAGCGAGGAAGGGGTCCTCAGGAGGGATGTGTTTGCAGTTCCACACCGAAGACTCCACCTCAGGTGGAGGGAGGGACTGAGGGAAAGCAGGGAAGCGCATGGACGACGGGTCCATATCTGGGGGGACACGAGAGGGACGCGACGAGGCAACGGACCAGACGCTGGCAGGGTCGTCCTGCGGGTGAGGGCTCCTGCCCGGGGAGGGGTCGCGGAAAGCAGAGAGGAAAGGGTCCACTGGGCGCCCCAGTGTTTGTGTCTGCTCTTTACTCTGTGACACAGGGGGCCAGGCCGCCCAGCCCACCGGCTCAGGGGAGGGCCCCAGAGGCTGATGGGAAGGCGAGTCAAGGCCAGAGTCCTCCACGTTCTCCGGCGAGGAAGAGTCGGATGAGAAGGCAGCATCTGACACACGGGACAAACACAACACAGAGTATCAGTACAGTGCACACGGTCTGAGGGCATCAATGCAAAAATCATAACCACAAATATATTGGTCAAAATAAGGTTAATAATCATTTACCGTTTTTTAAGTTAGTAGTCTTTTTTCTTTTACTTCATTGGAAACATGCATTTTCTGGAAAGACTTTCTTGACTGTTCTTTATAGAATATAGTTAATGCATAATAAAAATAATAATATAAATTATAGGGGTTGTAATTTATAAAAGGACAACATAAGATAATGATGAAAATAATGAATATAATATACAAATAATTATGAAAATAATAATAATTAAAAAAAAAGACTAAATGGAATCTTAATGCACCTCTGTAACCTAAAACCTATAAACATCTAAAAATAAATATTCAATATAGAATTAATAAACATAAATCAGGCTTAAACAAGGGTTTAAATATGTTGTAGTGCACTTCAAAAATCCTACAAATATCTTGATCATTATGGTGAATTATATAATATTTATATAATTATTATACAATGTTTAACACATTTCCTTCAGTTATTGGGTAAAAAATGGGTAAAAAAATATATAACTATAACTATTATAAAAAATATTTTTGGGGCAACTGATTTGTAGCTCAATGTTCCCTACTGACCAGAATCTAACACAATGTCCTGATATTAAATTTGGAAGCATGGAGATCATGCTAAATACAAGGTCTATTCATTTACATATTCATTAAAGCAGGCGTTCTCTCTTTGATTGATGCAAAAACTAGAATACCTGAAAAACACAGTTCAATGGATCACAGTCACTGAACCCTTTTGTCGCTTTCATCCCACTAAAACCTAGATTTTGTCTCCCTCACAGTCACTTCTCCTGTTTCCTGCAGGTTAGAGCCATTGTGAAGCAGTCTGCCGTCAGTTGGCCACATTACTACCAACATCGTTCCTCACATCTGCACCTGTAAACATCTGATATCCCAATCTGTTCCCTTCATCTGCCAGAGGCTTTAAGTTAGGAAATTGCTTCACAGCTATCTGATGAGCCTTGGGATGAGGGGACAAGAGATTAAAGCCTCTTCCATTAATGTAAGACTTCATTTTTTTAATTATTTTTCATGTGTGTTTGTTTTGCACTATAGGAGTAAGTATATATATATAGAACATTAAGTTCTTCTTATCTGACTCTTACTGTACATCTGTTAAGATTTGAGGGTTCACTTTTTAAATCAAGTGAGGAGTAATGTCATTTTCCTTTTGACTCACAAACATGCTTGCTTTTGCAATCAGTGCAGTCTCCCCCTGCTGGCCATTTCTAAGAATGCAGCTCCTACACATTGACCTCACTTTTCAGACTCTGACTCCGCTGCTTGGTTGTTGTGTCATCTATTCCTGTAGGTATGTTTCAGCCTAAATGTGCAGTTTTCTATTTTAAGCTTTAAGCATTTACTATGTGTGCAACATACTTGTGTACAGTATGATGATGGTTTTCTGTATGTTTCACTTAAAAGATAAAGTTTGAGGATTTTATCCACCTGGAGTAGACTGATAGTGTTTATTTTCATCAGAAACAGCTGTTAGAAAGGGATGTCTGCTTTCATCTAGCCCAACAAGCTCTAAACATGAACAGACAAAGAAAATATATTTTCACAAAAGAAGATTTAACTTACATTCAGAGGCACCAAACGTGCTCTGCTCTCTGAGTTGTTCCCGACCATCAAAGCTTTTGGACTTGAAGGCTGTTTCCAGCGGCGGCCCAAACAGGCTGTCTGAACCAGACGCTGTAGAACTCAACCTGGTGAAGACAAATGGAGGCAATAACGATAGAAGATCAGGGAGAACGGATGCAATGAGGAGGAGAGGAGATAAAGTGAGAACAGAAGAGTGTCTGGTGTAAGTGAGGGAAGAGAAAATTTGGGGATTGTGAAGAATGTAGGGAATGGGAATGACAAAGGAATTACACTCCGTAGAGAGAAAGAGGAGAAGACATGCAAGAAAGGGCTCCAAGCTGGATTCGAACCAGCTTACGGGGACAAAGCCTCTGTGGTTTGTACTCTACCAAGGGTAAAAGCTCAAAGACTGTCAGAAAATATGTGACGCTTTAAATATATTTAGTCAATAATTGCACCCCCATATCATACCGTACAGTATCCTCATCATGTACAGTTGTAATTTAAAATTTTGTAATGTATAAATCTTTTGCCGGCCCAGTACCAACCTTGACAAGCATCAAATTTCAAATAATCTTCATGTCATTTTCATTCAAAAGCATGTAACATTTCAAAAGGAATTAGCAAAAATCCCATTCTGATTCATTTAGACTTTACGCAGCATCAAAACCTTTTTAAAGCTGAGGATGTGTTAATGCTTCAGCATATAATTATATATTTTTTTACAATTGTGTGCTTTCAACTAGTGGCAAGGGAGAAAAATTTCTACAGCCAGGTTTCCAAATTCTTTTGGAGCCTTTTATTGCAACATATTAGTGATGCAATAAGACCACTTATGGAAAGGTTTACCAGTCTATTTTCTAGCTTGGTATCTCTTTAAAAGCAACTAGTAAAAGAAAATGGTGAACTACAGAGTAATTGCAGACAGAGGAAAGAACAGTGAGAGAAGTGTAGTGACAAAGGTGAGACGGCAAGGAGACAAAAATAAACCAAGCATGGTGACTGTGAGGAGGAACCTGAAGAGCCTCAAACCAGCGAAAAGGCCACTGATGACGCAATTTAACCTCCAAATATCTCTCTTTCTGCACTGCTCAGAGGCAGATAGGAGATGTGAAGGGCAGAGCGGTCTCACCTGCTGTGATCAGGGCTGGAGGTGGACCTGCGTAGGCCCTCCTGCTCTCCATCTGTAACGAGACAACACACACACACAGATGCAGTGACTCACTGCAGAGGACGTGCTCTAATAAGGACTTATCAGCAGCTCAGTGTTCTTCGTCACGGCATTGATGGGAGACTGAGATCTACTGAGATAGGACGCCATGAGGGAAAACCCTTCAGCCATTACCTTCTCTGAGATAAATACCAGCAATTAGCCCGGTTTCACTCAGCTCCAGCCAGCCCTGCTGCTGTTGCAGAGCAACCGCTTTAATCAGCCGCTCGCCGTTAATCCTGCCATCTCTGGACTGAAGAGGGAGAGAGACTCCCCGCTGCTGTGAATCAGCAGGTTGTAGCCTCCAGCCTAACCTTCTGCCGGCTAATGAACCCGTCGGTGATAAAACATGCTGTGGAGCACGAGCAGAGGGCCGGGTGTGACTAATGGAGGGTGGCTGTTCATTCAAGGTCAGCCAACGGAGAGATCTGCTGTCTAGAGGGAAGCACGGGGGCTAACAGGCCGGAGGTAGAGAGCTCTGCACACAGGAATAATCACTTTATCCTACAGATGTGTCTGTGTGTGAGGAATGGTTTCATCACTACCAAATTACAACAACACACCAGCAAAAGGATACAAACTTCAGTCCTTCATTACAGGTAACATGACCGATGCTGGATCATAATGTTTTGTTGTTCCAATAACTTCTATTTTATTGATAATCAATTAATCTTTTCCTCTATAGAAAGACTGAACCATTTTTAGACTGTTGTGAGTACTACCTAAGCTGAATTATTGTAGAGAGCATCAAAAGTAACTAAATTACTTTCCCCAGATCAAATAGTTGTAGTTTATCCGTCCCCCAGTCAATCCCACTTTTTTGTTCCAAGCAGCATGGGTATTTTTCATTTATTATTAACTGTTCAGTAGATTATCCAGATTTTTGTTCAAAGATGTGGTAATAATGATGATATTTTAAAAAATGTCTTTTTTTTTTTTTTTTGAAAATGCATAGAATTTCCAATGGGGAGGTCCCCAAACTCTAAATATGTGCACCTATGCCTCCTATAAACCTAGGAAAAACACCAGAAAAATCTAATTTACTATTCCCAATCCTATTTTCTATTGACTAATTGGACTGTTGACTATTAAGAGTTTTTGGAGATCACTTATCCTCCATATGAAGAATGACAGTGAATTATAGATTTGAAGTTTTGTGATCAGAGAAAACATTTTTCTGGAAGACAAGCCTTCCAGATAGATACCAGACTCACCCCTGTGGGAGGCTCCTTCACCCTCTTCTAGGCGACCTCCTGCTGTACTCGAGTTTCCTGCAGAGACATAACAGCTTACAGAAGTCTGTATTTTTACACACAGCAGACACACTTCAACATACTGTATAATTCACATATTTCATGATGCAGGAAAGAGATTTTTTGCACATAAAAACCTCTTACAAACAAATTCAGACACATTGGACCCAACTTACTGGAGAGATGTCGCTTCATGGACACCTGAAAGTGACGAGAGGAGGACAGGTTTGGTCAATACAGTGGACATGTAAGGATGGTGTCAAAATCACATGAAAAGAAATAAACAACAATGGATATCTCTGTCCCTTAGTACTGTCTGAGTAACCTACATTGAGAAAAACGTATTATTGCCACGAACATTCTGGAAAAACTGTCTTTTAAAGACATTTTGAGCATCAGCTTGAGACATGTGCACAGTAATTCATTCTCAGACTGAAGCCTGCAGTATTTGAGTTTAATATTCTTAAGGAGGTCCATCTACTAAACTTTATGTAGAGCTTTAGACAATGAATCTAGCTCAGGGAATACTTGAGAAAAGGCAACCTGCATTAAGAATATTAACCACACAGTTTAAGATTTCTGCATCTTGGGAAAGAAGTCTTCAGATGGATTTTGACAAATAAGCAGAACATGGCAGAAACACCAAAACAAACAAAACCTGTTGCCGGATGCCTCTGTTGGGTGGCAGAGTGAGTGCCCCGACTGTGGCTTTCAGCTCTTTCTCTGTGGCAGCGGAGTTGCTGCGACCGCTGCTGGCCACCGGTCGGATCTGGATGTGGAACTTCTTGGGCTCCTCATCATCAAAATCTGAGTCACTGGAATAAAAGTTGGTCTCTTTCTCTTCTGAGCAGCGTACAGAGAGGAATGGTGGTCAAGGAGAAAAGGCTCATACAGTGGATGATAATCGATGTTTGGTAAGAACTCATCAACAAAAGAACACGTTATTGGATCTAAGAGGCAGAGAAAGGACCCACTTTGGATTACAGTATTTTTCCATTGTAGAGAAAAAAGCCAAAGAGCTAAAGCAACTTGATTAAGCCAAATAGTTATTTTAGCATTATAAATGTAAATTGTGTGTGCTGTGTCAGAATCTAATGAAGAAATTAATACACGTACAAAGCAACTGTAAAAATATCGTAGAATCCAATGATAACTAAAATTAATATGAGAATGACAAATGCATGAGAGAACATTTCAAACCAGCAGGTACAAGTATTATTTCCGGTGTTCATCCATTAATATTATTATTTGGTCAAGTCCTGTGGCTTACTGGAAGAGCACAGAGAGTCAATTTGATTCACTGATTAAATCAGGACATCAGAGAGAAAAAAAGTGCAGAGCAACACAGACACATCTGCAGAAGACAAACCAAGCCAGAAGCAGTGCAGAGTGTGCTGCAGGTGAGCGCTGCAGAGCTTCAAATAGCCAGACCTGCACTTCCTGTGAATGAAAGCCCCCTCCCCACCAGCTCTTTGTTCTGACTCGCGTCGTGTGAGCTGTGTTATTGTTTATTACAAGATTCAGAGGCACATGCTGTGTGCAGCATGAGGGCGTTTGATGAATGTGAACGTCTATTCTGGGCAGGCGTGGCAGGAGTCCGATGAGGGGACACCAAAGTCAGGAAGCGTTGTTATCTCTGCACTGTCAGGACTGAAAGCTACAGCTGATAAATGGATTGGGGCTGAAGAGTCAGGATGTGGAGTGTTAGGTTACTATTCCTTCATATCCCAGGCAGGCGTTTATCTCATGTGTATGTAATGAGGGGGATGCATTGTGCTAACAAATAAGGTAGAGACCTCTGTAATTGTCTGGAGCTCTACAGTTAATGAGGCCACGAATGTGAAATAAATCGGTTTAACCCGGCTCTCACCTCCAACCTTCTGATTACGCCTCATTTAAAATGCCAATATCTCAGCTATGGGTCTTTGCGGACACTATTCAGCGGTCTCATGAGGTTTAAGTTGGTGCAAACTGCATTAGTCATGTGAGTCAGTCAAGTTCAGATATCTGTAGGAATCTGAGGTGGGCTTCCAACTAAGTGATTACACATAAAACATGTATCATTTGCATAATAATAAGTGTTTTTAACATTTTGTTGAGTTGTATTTACATTATGTGTACCCAAATGTTTCCAACAATTTTCAAACCCATTTTAATCAAGTGTAACGGTTCATTTTATTTGTTTGCATGTCTGTGGCATCATGTCCTCTCTGTGCATGAGTCAGCATTGCGGTGTTCTCATTAACGACGTTTTATTCAGCCATATTTTTTGACTTTCTAGATCTTGGTTGTTTATAACCAACTATAACCTTGGTCATCAGAAGTCTGGATTGAAGCGATGAACACCAAAATGATAGTAACCAGGAGAAACTGACTAAAATTACAGCCATGGTGGTGAAGATGAAAACTCCCATGATCCCACTCTACTCGACAACTTCACAAACTACATTTTTTATTGTTTGGATTGAGAGACCGCTAGCAGCAGAAAATGATGTACTTCTAATTTAAAGAACGCTTAAGTTGTTGTTTTCTTACAGTTGTGCTTCTAATTGGCATCAATCCCCCTCCATTTCCCCTGTCAACTTCACCACTTGTCTGATTTTGCTGGGAATCAGACCCAGTCATAGGCATTAATAATACCTACATACATCTAATATCTTACATTCCTTTTCACTGGTGGTCTCATTTGTTGGTGTGCAGGAGATCATAAAGCAACAACAGCACTTCAGTTGGACAGTTAAAAGTTCTTGAAGATGCTTTAAATAAAAAATGAAATGTTAAAAAGCTGTAAAATGATATTAGGGAATTACACAGATGGAACGTGTGTTTGCAGACAAAAGGATATCATTTTGCGTGCTGTCAGCTCGGATTACAAATCCCTCGTCGTCTACTTCAAGGGGTGAATTCTATATGAACGGGAACACACAGACACACAGAGGAGAAAGAGAGGGAGACACACACCAGCTGGGTCAGCAACACAGAGACAAATGGCACTTTAGCCTTGTAGAAGAGCTTTGTCATACTGTGCAACTCCCTGCAGCCTACATGCACTACTGAGGGCAGAGTGTGAAGAAACAGAAGCGCTACACACACTGGAGGTGTGAGTCAATGAGCAGCTACTCTTACTAGTATTACCAACAGGCAAAACAAGGCTGTGTGATCCAGCTACAGGTGTGCTCTCGGTGTGATTTAAATGATTTTTCGAGCCAGGATGTCTGGATACATGTCAGCTGCAGTTATATGATCTCGAAAATAAGACGTGAGAGAGGCCTGAGTTACCCTCCAGCCGACAGCGGAGCAGCTAATTTTAGACTGAGTGTGGACATAAACAGATGGTGTTTGATATGATCTGATTTCAGTAAACGTATTTTAGCAGGTCAAGTGACATGAGCACTCCAAGTGTTGCCATTCATTTTTTTTTATTTATTTAATGGATACTGGTGTGATTAGAGCCTACAAACAGCCTCATTTGCAGAGATGACAGGTAGCTATATATAAAATCCATTAACAGTCAGGGAGTCAAGATTTGGTGCAAGCAGAATAATCTTCATGCACTTAATATCCCGTTTGACATTGTGTTTGCATTATATTTTGTATCATCATTTTCCTGCCTTTAATAGTTCACAAAAGTCACGGTTACGTTTGTTCCTTGTTTAGGAGGCACGCTTAGGTGCAAAAACAAAAAATGCCTTGGTGAAAAATGATATGGTTCACTGAATTAATGTGTAAAAGATGGACACAATCCTCCTGCATGATCTATGCATGTAATGTGAAACCAAAGTTCCTTAAGCGCAAGTCCTTTATGCTGATGATGCTGCTCTATTGTTTTAAGTTATGTGAACTGAAACACATCCAACATGCTACACATTCATGTTCAACTGCATCATCCAGATGTGCTGATCTCTGGCATGATGAATGTTTTGGGTGCTTTGAATGTATTAAACATAACAAAAGCGAAACAAATTGAAACACTCTTCCTGATGCACAGTTTTGTTTGGTATCATGCTGTGTAATTTGGTTATTTCCGTTTCAAAGCATTAGGTGATTACCCTATTGTGACTTTTTGCTTTTTGGGAAGTGTTTGCCCTTAGGCAACTTTGGTAAAGTTCCCTAAGGGCAAAATGTTGCCTCAGTCCCCAGCAGGAGGACTGTGTCCGTCTTTTACACATTAATTCAGTGAACCATATTATTTTTCACCCAGGTGTTTTTTTTCTTGTTATTTGTTTTTGCACCTAACTCCTAAACTCCGTGACTCCTAAACAAGGCACAAACTTAACCGTGACTTTTGTGAACTGTTAAAGGCAGGAAAATTATGATACAAATTACAATGCAAACATAATGTCAAACGGATTCCTCGCAGTGAAAAGTTATCACCTGAATCTTAAGAGTTCCTTGAGTTGAACCTCATTGAAAAATTATCTGCAGCTTGACTATCCTGGTCCACTCTTACTGCTCTCATAGCATTGATTATGGGCTGCAGTTCATTTCAAAAGCCGACAGCTGACAGCTGTCAACATAGAGTATTATTAAGCAGCTAAAGATATTATACAGATTTTTTAAAGAAGAAATTACGTCTGCTAGAAAGTAGGCAATTGTAAATACTGACAAAAGGAACACATCTGTTATATAAAGAGCTCGCCAACATCTGGCTTTAAATGTTTCTTGGGCAATTGGATAACAAGTGGTGAGTGTAGACAATCACCAAAACCCATTGTGACTGGATCATACAAATCACTTTCTAGAGCTGTCTAGGACACATTTGACCACATGTAATTAGTCCTGTAAACACAGATGCAACGTGAATATCCCTGACAAGGATGTAACAAGAAACATGTCATCAATGCAGGCCACTTGGTTGTTGTTCCAATGACAGACTGCAAAGGGCTAAAACACAACAGTTTGATCATCACAAATAATTAGGTCCTGCGAATGAAATTAATTGCTAGATGCATGGCACACAACTGTGTTACCTTGTTGGCCATAAATAAATAAAGTCAGCTTTAGTTGGTCCAGTCTGCTACATGGAATACAATTCCTATTTAATCCACTTAAGCAAACACAACTTTCAATGTAATATAGTAATAGCAATCTATTATGAACTACATTTCTTTTTTTTTTTTTTTTTTTGTAAATTTACTACAAGTGTCGAATGTAGAAGCTGTGTGTGTGTGGATATATTGTTATGCAACATGTTTTAAAGTGGCCTCTGCTAACATTACAAGTACATGTCACACTACGGTGTGAAACTTGATGCCCTGTAAGTGTAAAATAGCAGCACAAGTGGCTCTGTGATCTACGGTTTACTCTCTGTTTCAGCATCAGCCTGTGAGATGGCAGCTTCCAAAGCCCTTTGAAACACAAACACACACACAGACACACTCACATTGACACACTTCCCCTGACGCTGTCAAAGTACCTCAGAAACCTTTTCTCAGATGAACCGGAATAAGCCCGGGGGAACCCCACACCATGGGTTATGTCATGATTATACATTTGGGATGTCTCACCTTTATTCTACAAACATGCACATTGATCTCTTTCCATCTCACCCACAACCAAAGCATTTTAAAAACACACTTTTCTCAGAGTGCAGAGGTGTCTGCAGGAGTCAGGCAGGACTGATATCTGTGTGAGTGGTTGTTGTGCTGCAGTGTTTGGGTGTGAATTACATCAGATTACTCACCGGTGTCTCCATCACTGCGGAGTCTCTGCAAACACAAACAAACACAATGGTTTCACTATTCTGTCATAGCCCCAATTGAAGCCAGAGGCAAAGAAAGATCAAGATACAATTTTTCTGGAGCCTGTCGAGCACAGCATGTGCTTGTCTGTGCACACACTCACGTGGAGTCTGGCTCCTTGTCTCTCTTGCCGAGGCCGGGAATCCTGAAGGCTTTCGCTCGACTCTTCTTCCCACCTTCTGGTGCCAAAGCTGTCATGTACTCCTCAAACCCAACCAGAGCTGCAGACGACAGGCAGAAAACTTAAAACATTCAGATGCATGCAGAGATTTTTTTTTTTTTAATTTTTATATTTTGATAGTTATGTCAGCTGCTGAAGTTGTCTGTTTATTTCAGTCCTGCTGGAAACAAGCCAGACGCTCTCCTGGTGAGCTGAACCGTACCTGGCCTGTCTTTGCCCGTGCCCTTCAGCTCTGCAAATTTCTGGATGAGGTTGTCGATACCGATGTTTTCAACATTTTGCTTGAATTCCTCGTGGACCTGCAACATAGAAGGTCAACAATGAATTTTTGGTCCTCTAAAAAAAAGCTTTTAATATTAGAAAAGCTGATAAAGCTATGCAATCATGTTTTAAAGTAGATTTTTATAGAAAATATGACAAATTTTCAAAATTTGCTAAGATTTTAAGAAAAGTCCTTTCCCTGGTTTTTGTGGTGATTTTTTATGATGAAAAAAAAAAACTGCTGCCAATGATGGTACATGATCCAGTGGTGAACAAGAGGGCTGCTATCCCTTAAACTTATATGAGAAATAAACCTGTATAAAAATATTCAGATGTTTTTGGGGGTTCAGCTATAACATACCTGTCCCACTTGAACATGTGTGTCTTCTATGGAGTGGGAGTAACCTTTGATCAGCTGTTTCATCTGCCGCAGGTGGGCCTCCTCGATTTCCTGAAACTTCTACTCACACAAACACAAACACCAAAGTGTGTGAGGAACACAAATAAGTTATCATGTGAAACCTGTGTGTTAATCTATCGTCCTCTTTGGGGATGACATCTTCGATTGATCTTTTGTTCTCACTAAATACTGTAAGAACCACGTCAAAGCTACAGAAGAGCAACTCAACTTTCCCAGCTAAGATGTGGCAAATTTTTAAATTTTAACAAAATAATGCTATAAATGTAAATGAGAAAAATATTTCTGTCTGTGTCTGTCTAAATATTAATATGTTGTTAGGTCTGTTGATATCTCAGTCAACTGATATGAGGTCATCTGTACAGTTATTTTGTCTGGTTTAGCATTATATAGTTATTGCATGTTTGTTTTTGGCATCTCTTTTTATTATTGTTTGTTGCTGTAGTTGTTACCAGCATGTGGATGACATTATTTTCAACATGTGAGGTTGTATGCGTGTGTCAACAGGACAAGATGTTGCCATGGCGTCACACACGGTAGAGGGAACTCTAAAACAGATGTTTATTCCTGTCTGTGGACAGATTATTAATTCCACTGTCATAGCAATGATGCAAGATGCAGGCACAACACTCTCCAGGTGTGCAGATGTAATTAAAATGAAGGCCGAGTTCAAAGATCGGTGTGAAAGAAGGCCTCGAGTTGGGGGGTAAGTAGTGGAGACTTTAGTCCACTGGCTCAATTTGCAAAGATGGTTTTGAGTTATGGTTAATTTCCAACAGGCTATTTTGTTTTTATAAAAAAAAAGAAAGAACAAAAGAAAAAGAATGAAGAAGAATCAGATTATACATAATCTTAACCTCCACATGAATGCAATAAAGTAAACCAGCCTTTGAAGGAGATTTGAGGATTCAGAAGCAGCTTAATAGAGACATCCAGCCAGCAGAATAGGCACCGGGTTGCCAGGTCTTTAAAGCAGCGATAATTCAGGAGGATTTACTATTTAAGTTTGATCCTGCTCTTAATTCAGCCAACTCATTTGTCGCTGTCTGGTTCAGGGGAATTGTCTTGATATAGTGCCATTGGCTTTTGTCGGAGAAGTGAGTTCGTGAGCGGAGTGTTGCCAGTTTCTGTTCTCCAATTAACTGGGCAGAGAGTGCAAACATAAAACATTCTCCACTGACTCTTTGCAACTGCTGTCAGCCTTCAGCAGGGCACTTCATTACCATCTGCCGTGTGCCGCCACTCCAGGGGCCGGTTTCACAGAGATATTTCAGATTGGTCTGTGCTTTGGATAGCTCTTTCTTTCGCTGCTAGATTATTACAAGTGAGACTGTTACGGACAAAAAAGACTTATTTTAAAGGGGAGTTAGCAAATGTACAGAGAACTACCTCTGCATCTCAGCTCTGCACTGAAGTGAGGTTAGTCATGCATTTTAGTTGACAAAGTCTAAATTTAACCAGAATTCATAGCAAATTAGTCATATTTAACAACACCAAGACCAAGCTTTGTGCGACACATGAATAAAGACATCTATGGTAAATGCATACTATGCAGGAATCATCTCTTAACATTCAAACTTGACTGCTCCTCTCCCGTTACAAAGATAGAGGAAAACCCCAATTTGAATAAAAACAGGTTTCGCCCACTTGTGCCTTGATATATATTATAATTTTTTTAATTATTATTCTAACTTTATAACTATCTGCTGTTTAATATTTTATTGACTTTGCTCCACAGAAATCAAACCAAATTGTGACCCCTAAACCAATGTATGTAGGTGGGCTGTGGCTTCTGTGTACCGTCACACCCAGTCGTTACATGTATAAGGGCTGTGCCTGGGGGGATATCCCTGATATATCTGAGGGTGGAAAAAGCATGGTCTGAACTTTGAGACATGGTGAAGGCGACCTGCTGAAGTTCAAAGTGAACATCAGAATGGGGAAGAAAGGTGATGTGACTTTGAATGTGACATGTCTGGTCTGAGTATTTCAATCACCGCTTATCTATTGGGATGTTTTACACACCAACTCTAACGTTCACAGACAAGAACAGCGCAAGTGGTTCAACAGTGACTCAACCAAGTTAAAGAGAAGAACAAACCTTAAAGCAGATGGTTACAACAGCAGAAGAACATACTTGTTGCCATTTTATTAGGTACACTGCAAGCTAATAAGGGATCTGCTAATCTAACCACTATAAAAAAAAATATTGTTTGGCTCCTACACTATTAAGCAGCAACACTAATTATTGTAAATAGTAAAAAGAGATAAAACAAATAT
>JAOWBC010001052.1:8480900-8492256 GCA_028566105.1 Hypoplectrus providencianus | reverse complement strand
TTATGCAGAATTTCAGGATTCACTGTTTAATACTGTTTAATGCCCTGCCTTGTCAAACTTTAATAAATGAACCTGAAATGTTGGTCTTCAAAAAACACCAAGAGTACAAAAAATACATATGATAACTTGACAAATGGAACTGACTTGATTTTTCAGACCAAAGCTGTGCAAAACAAAAATCGGTTTTGACAATGAGGTCAGAAATAGTAAAGCAGTAAATTCAGTGTCTGACACTTTTTCTTGCTGAATGACTTCATTGATCCGTTATAAAATTGTCGCAGATTCATTTTGCTGTTCATTGATTAATGACCCTTTTTTTTTTTTTAGTTAAGATGTATTTGTATTTCTGTGACAAAAAAACGGTGTATAGCAAACCACTAAAAAAAGGAATGAAGTAAATTATGACACATTCTGTAAGTGAAAACTGTAAATGAATAAACCTGTCATTAAATTCAAGGTTTCCCTCCTCCTGGCTGTGGCGGATTTCTTTTCAATGAAAATATTCTCAAATTGAATTCACCCTGCATGCTGCCATTAAGCAAATTAAAAAAGACATTTTCTTTCACCCCGACTCATCACTGTTTTCATTTAAGCACAGCAGAGCAAAAACCGAACTAGGGATGCATAATACTAGTTTTCTGATGATATTTTCTTGTTTTAATCAATTGTCAAGATATACACATATTTTTGCCAATTGTTCCTGTTGTTGCTGCTTTTTTATTTTTACAGTTTAACCTGACCATTGTAATGCACATGCATGCTCATTGGAAAGCTACATCAGTACTGAAGCAGAAACAAATTACAGAAAGGCTCTAGGACAAAACATGTCAGGGATAGTCAAAAACAATTATAAGAGTATTTTGATGTTTTATAGACCACAAACAACCTTATCAAGTTATATCATGCCTACCGTTATCATTATGCCCAACTGGCAGATGCAAAGATGAAACAATGTTTTAATATTAACATATTTGCTGTAACGATGGAGTGGTATTACAATATTATGGTGTGGCTGGGTATTTAGAAATCCTAACAGTAGGCCTATATTTTTCTCTACCATCAAAACAAAAATAAAGATGCTGCTTGCTTATTCAGTCTAGAGATCTGTCTCCATACAGCTTAGCTAAGAAACATGGTGACTTACACTTTTAATACTAAAATCAACTTGTGCCTGTTCAGGACACAGACCAAGCTCTTTTTGTGCATTCCTGTTTCTACGCAAATACAAATAATGTCACATACTGTGGACCCCGATGAAATCTATGATGGCAAAACATAATGCCCAAGCCTCATTATTATCATATTACTTTTTCCATCATATTACTATTATTTCATTTTCAGCCTTCATCTATTGATAGTGATGACGTGCCGATGTCATCATCCCTAAAATGATCCAGTCACCCAGAAGTAGATCCAGGACCATTCTGCCCCAGGATCCTCCCATCTGCCTTTGTGAGAACTTGGCTGGTTTTTATCAGAACCTAAGGCGCTCATCACAGTTCTACACAACGTACACATTTTCACAGCAGGGTGCCGGCTGTCTTCACCTCAGCTTTTAGACATGTAATCATTATCGTACTTAAAATGTAGCGCACTGCACATTCCAGAGGTCTGAATTGAAAGAGTTTTGTTTGTGTTTTCATTATGTAACAGGTTAGCTGTTCTGTTTCCTGCCTCATATTTCCTGCCCCTGGCTTCTGCCCTGCTTGGCAAAGGAGAGGATGGCCTTGCAGCACTCTAGCCTACATATGAGAGGCTACACATGTATAATTAATATTTGTCATTGGCACCATATAGTGTGTTGTAGGGGAGGGGAGGCAGAAGGCAGGGTCCCAATAAGTAAAAGTAATTAGATCCTTATGGGTCAAGAGTGGGAAAGCGGAGACATCAGGGAAGGTGAAGAGTCCGGCAGCTTAACTATGCACGGCTGCACCAGTGTGTACAAGAATGCAGTTTCTCTATTCAAATCTAAATGTAAAAAAGGAAACACTTCATATTTACTTGCTTCTTTTTCTTCCATCATTTTTCCTATCTTTTCTGTCGGCCCCAGTTGCTTAGGCCTGAAGATGTAAAACTCAAAGAGCATCGGGCTTCACAGAAGTGTTGTGGTTTGGTAATTGGTTGTGTGACTGTAGAAAGCAACCACTCAACACATGCCGGTGTCAACAGAGGTTTGTGTTGATGTTATTATACTGTGATGTCAGATGGCCAGCCTCCATCTAACTGACTAAACTGTAACTACATACAGTGAGTGATTCCCATTTTCCCTTTTTTTTTTCTTATGGTTTCAGGCAGCTTTTTGCTTTGACAGCGCCAATATCTTGCAGAATACAACAAGTTCACCATTCAAGAAAAACAAACCAATAAATCATAGTATAAATATCCAACTAGCAGCGTAACACCAGCTGTCAAATTCTGTGTTTAAAATTTAAAATGACCTCTACTTTGCACACATAAAATAAAAAAACAACAAGTTTTTAAACAAGTATCTGAAAATATCCAAGTAAAGCACTTATATAAACTGTCAACTGTCCAATTTTATGAAACCACCAATGTCTTGGCATTACTGTAAATAGAGTAAACATGTCACACAGTGCTGGCTTACTGTTAGTAGAACTATGCAATGTGTTACCATAAAATATTTATTATAATCTTATCTTTGGTAAAGTGACAATAGAATCCAGCCTGGAGCTCCATTACTAAGCCAACACAATATGCAAGCTCCAACTGACTGTCCCAGAGAACATTAAAGGTCTTATTCGAGCTTCATATTTAAGATTAAGAAGTGGTTTATGGTGCTTTGTCTTGCAAGATGTTAACCAACATCAACAAAACATAAACCACTGTTTTAAACAAAATGAACCTTTGACTGGATGGTGGCCACAAGAAGAAAATGGAAGAGGTCATAAAAGTTTTCAAAGACTACAAATGTCTATACTATATTATATGGTCATACATGCAATATTAGATAAGATATTTAATTCTGAACCACCAATGTCAACCCCATAATGGTAGTAAAGAGAGATCAGGGGATCACCAAAGTCATTAATCTTCATCCTCTGCATACCTTGAATGTAGAACATTTCAAAGCAGTCCATCTTATACCTGCTAACATCATAACAGGGCTGAACTAAATGCTTCAAAGCTTCAGAGGAGGGAGAAGTAGCTGTACCTCCCAGCCCTTTCTAAGATTTAAATATTTGGGGGGAAATCTAACTGAAGCACAATAGTACATTAGCCACACCACTGTGGTGGGTGAAATCTGACTGTATCTCAGCAGCATTGAGGAATAATCAATTAGAAGAGTACTCCGAGTCTGCAGACCTCTGCCACAAAAATGTCTTCTCTCCCAATGTTGATGAATAAAAAAATAGGTGTATATCCACCCTGTGATTCAGATTTGCTCCAAAATTCAGTGGGTTCTTCCTTGACCCATGCTACAACCTTTCACAAGAACATCTGTGCAGCAATCTCTCTTGCAATTGCAATGAGAAACAAACCAAATCGAAAACATAACCTCCTTGACAGAGGTAACACAGCAAAAAGCCAAAATAAAATGATGAAAATTAAAGCAAAGCCTCTTCATTTTAAGTCAAAATGCATGTCCTTCTAGGTTGATTTGAACTTGTAGTCTAGGGATAGTGATACATTTTATAAACATTACCAAGGAGACTCAACAGACAAACACTAGAAAACTTGAATGAATATCGATCTTTAAGAACTACCAAGCACCAGATATGACTTGCCAAGGCTGTAATCTGTAGAGAGGTGAGGAAAACACAACTCTTCATCCCAGCACCGCTGCACTTTTATTTATTTGATGATAGTGAACACCCCCTTCTCTTCAGCCTGTCTCCTTTCTCTTCATCCCACTCATCCTGACTCACTTTCTGAGCATTCGGAACAGAAAAGGTCTGCCTCTTGTTGAAGTCAAGGCACCAGGGAGAGGGATGTTTATGTCTTTGATATCGAAAGACCTGGCAGAGCTCAACTCTCAACTCCTGACATTTGCTCTCAGAGGCAGAGGGAGAGAAACAACATCTGCAGACAGACTATTGTAGCAGAAGAAGAAAGCTGCTCTGCGGTGTGAAGATGTAAATACTGTGATCTTATAGCTGTTTGCACATTTAACTTCTATCAGGCAGTTAAAGGGGGATTCCAGTCTGGTTGCTGTGGTGCAGTGAAGCGTGTGCCTTCCTCAAAACCCTAAACTCACCAAAATAATCAATCCTACTTTCATTTTTGAAGATATTTCAACTATTAACAAATGTTAAAGCATCAAGCAAAGTGGGATCCTTTAACTGGCTGACAGATGATCAATAATCTTCATTTTTGTAAAGATGATTTTTTATCACATTTTACTGCATTAGAAAGCACACAGTAGAGCATGACAGGAAATGTTGAGAGAGAAAATCAAGGAAGTTGAGGTCACAGACAAGTAACCCACGGTAAAATCCCCATTATGTATAATGTCACCATAAAAACAAATATGTTAAACACAGTTATGATACATACACTCAGAAAACATTTACAATTTAAGTGGTTATTGCCTTTACTCAAACATCATAAATCAAACATCTTATCAAAAGCTCTGTTAATCTGATCCTTCCTGAGGAAAAGTTGGACTGCAAGAGCTTGGAGCAGGGTGTCTCAAGGATGAATACTATTTTCCAGGGGAGTTAAACAATTACTGCCATACCTCTAAGAATTCACAAAGAGTATCTAGGACAGAACCAGTTCATATTTGCAGGAAGTATCTGGGTTTTTTTTTTCATCCAACCTAGAAACCCAATCCTGGGTCTCTGTTCTGTAATCTCATGTAGTAAACCCAAAACTCATCCTGATTCTGTTTTAGGCCTTGCTGATTTACATAGTGAATACTTTTACTTTTTCCAAAGTAATATTAAATGCAACTGTAACTGTACAGTTGCGGTGACTGTTAAAGCTAATATTATCAGCTTATCTCAGAAACGTAGTGGCATGTGTTGGTAGATAAGCAACAAAACATTGCAGCACATAAATATAACTTCTCTAGTAAAAATCTGCATTATGTTAATACATCCTAACTTAGGATACAGGGGGACCATTAGACTGGTGTAATATAGTCTTGCAAAGCCACTGATCAAAAATATGACTTTAAGTTAGCATCAGACAACAGAAATACCCTCTGGCTGGGGGCCAGAATGATAAATTAATGTCTTTCAGTAAGACTAACACCAAAATACAATCCAAATAAAACCCTGCCCAGCCTTGGCAGAAGCCTTTTTTTTTTTTTTTTTTTTTTGAGAATTATAATTATCAATTAAAGTTTAAAATTCTTCATTTACATTACATTATATCTACTTGCACTGCCAGTTTAAAAACCTCGCAGCACTGAAATGCAAATATATGTTTGACAACCCTCAAGTAGAATTGACAAGTTTTGTAAAATGCTTAGTCCAGTACATATCTTTGTCACAATAGAACAGGTTTGTCAAATATCTGTATTAGCCTCAAAAACATGTCATAGTGGAGCCCAAGTCAGAGGTTTACAAGATTGTATTAACTTCTCTAATTAAAACCCCAGTGACATACCAAAATCCACCTGCATTTTAGAAAATTACTTTAACTTAGCATCAGATGACAGAAATACCATCTGACTGGGAGCAAGAATGCCAAATTAATGTGTGTCAGTAGGACTAATACCAAAATTCAGTCCAAATAACACCCTGCCCAGCCTTGGCAGATGGTGCTTATGCTGAATTTACGCAGATATATCTTAGTTTATAAGAATGAAAAAATAGATATTAAAGTTTATAACGTTGCATTTATCTTATATTTTAACCTTAGCTTGTCCCTCGTTAAGTTTGCCGCCAGTGTTAGCAGCATTTTCCTCCGTTCATGTGTCAAACTAACAAACGTGTCTACTAGTGCTGCCAGTTTCAATTCAACAATGTCACAGCCATGCATGACCAACTCGATATTTTTAATAGCCGAGCATTAGCTCAGTCTTTCGCAACAATTTCTGAATTATATTCACGTAACAGAAAGGGGTAAAAAGGAGAGTGAATTATTCAGTACCTGTTTAGACTTTTCCAACTGCGTTTATAGTACATTTTCCATCCCCAGTTCTTCCAGCAGCCGCGGTCCGACACTTATGCACCCTGAACGGTTTGACTGCTGTAGTAGTAGAAATTCACCAGGCAGTTTTCGGTGTGCTCGCAAACTCCCGCCCAGCCCTATGCTGATTGGTTACCCGACCCGTCACTCAGCGAGCAACGCGTAGTAGGCATAGCAACCATAAAAAGGCGGGATTTGGAAAGTATACCAGCAACTGACTGGATAGTTGTTTCAAGGGTAACGCCCACAACATACAGACCGTATAAAAAGAAATGTGAGGGCGCTGAAGGACGTGGCTTCTGTATCCTGCCTTTCTGGAAGGAGACTGAACAAAGGACAAGCAAAGTTTAGTCATTTAATAACTTCTGTAACCCATTTTTGACTTGACGCTATCTGGCTTTATCGTTTATATATGGATCGGCTTTTTCCAGCCTCTTAGTGAAGCTACTTGATGATGATTGAATGGGTTTTAATTGACTCCACCTGTCATCCATATTTATACTTACACTTACTCATAGGGGTAGGCTGAATATGAATGTACAACACAACAATAAATGCTTATATGCATATGTAGAAAGTCTCTTTTAACCAAAAGCTGTTGTTTTTAAGACAAATTGTGTGTTTTGGCTTGATTCAGCCAAGACTGTTGGCTATGATATTTATTTTGAGGTTTCTTTTCAATGATAAACAAATATTTTTGGATGTGGAATTGTCAATGAGTTAACCTGAATTTAATCAAGAGGCTACTTAGCCAACAAATAACCAGATATTTATTTCAACACAGATTCAAACCTCAAACTCATATCTGTTTTTTGTTGCACCATTTCAGCAAATTTAATCAAATCAAATAAAAAAAAAAATACGTCATTCCCCATTCTCATCCCCAAGGGTAAATTCATTCATTCATTATTTTATATAATGTATGTTTTGTGTTGTGTATCAATTTGTTCATGTATGCCTGACATACTGTTTTTGGGAGACTTTACTCGATGTTTGGAAGCTTAAGCACAAGAATTTGGAATAATTTCATCCAAGGTGACACTAAAAAGACCACTTATGCATATAGGCTACATGGCCTTTTTGCATACAGTCAAAACAGGTGTCATTTTGAACCCCAACACAATCTCTTTGTTAAATTGTTTTGTGTCTTTGGGACAGGCTTGTCCTTCAGTCATTCTTATAGCTTAAGGGGTCTTGCCTTACAAGTGTGATAACTAAAATGTTTGCCTTGCTGCCTTTGCCTTTACCTAGCTGTGGTAAAATGTGTTTTATAATGTCACAGTTAATCAGAACAATGATTTTTGTATGCCAAAAAGGTTTTTCAAGAAGAAAGATGTTTTGCATGATGGAGGATTTTGCAAAGATGTTATTTGCACACATCTTAGTTAGCAGTGACTAGGTGATATGCATGAAATGTAGTTATTTAAAAAACCCTAGAATAATGTTTTTGACCAGCAAATCCTAACATATATGCATGTGATAGAAATGCAGTTTAAAGGATTATATGACAGCATGTCAATCATACTTGCACAGGATATATTTAAGGGAGAGAGTGACAGGAAATATGTACCTCCAGGTTATCCTCCTCGCTGAAATCAGATAAGATGGTTGAGTTGTTGACAGCAGTCCTGGAGGGAAGCGATGGCCTGTAACATGGTGCAGTAATATTTCTGCTCTCAGCTGTAAAGCTAAGGAAAAACACCTGTAATGCTGACATGCTCATGCATGTAGGACATATAACTCGCAAACACAAAGTGTGTCACCTTTACATTGGGATACGTAAGGACACAGAGCAAGGTTGCATCTCTCCCTCTGCTGCAGATCTAATTGGGTACATTTTAGCCCTCACAGTGCTGTACTTCACACATGGAGCCCTTACTTAATGACTTGTAACAGGTGCAAAATCCAGGATTGATTATTGGTCTGTACAAGGTTCACAAAACTGGAAGTTGATTTAACATCTATGAATTTGGGTCAACTCGGTTTTAGATTTGGTCAATAAAATGAAAAATCGCCATACCAGTTTCTCAAAGTGCAAAATTATGTCTTTAAATATCTTGTATGTCCAAAATGCAAAGACAGATGAAATGAGAAATGCAGGAAATCTTCATATCCAAGAGGCTGAAACATTTTCAGCCTATTTTGAATGAAAATAGCAATAATTGAGTATTAAAATAGCTGGAGATTATTTGATGTGTACTGACTAATAGTTGCAGCTTTATGGTCAATCAAATACTATAAAATAGAATAATAATAATAAAGAAAAAAAAAGACTAGTTCATTTATATTTAATTAATCCTTTATTCAGACTTTTTCAGGTCCTTATTAAGAAAAAACAATTCAAAAACAAACAAAAAGCATTACATTACTTTGTTAATTTGTTTCTTATAAACCACAATGAAAGATTGTGTTTAAAGAAGGAACATATATAATACTAATGTTATACTAGTGTTTCCAGAGCTGGGACTGGTGATGTGTAGAGCTCAACCTTATATTGAACTAAGATCTTATAGTTAATAAAACAGCAGATTAATATTTACATTAAACATTTTACTTGTTGATAAAAGGATCATCAAATAAGGCCCAGATTTTTTAAACATATCTTTTGTTTTTTTAAGCTATTATGTATTGATAAATAATATGTCTTGAGAATTAAAGGAGCCAAATGATTATTAGTATTATTTATTTTATTTTTTTTATGGATGATTATGTTGCATTTTGCTCTCTTTGGGAGCATGGCTGCAACACATTAGTTCCTATTTTCTGATGATATTCATAAATGTAACAGTTTACTATCATGCAAGTGGTTGTTGGGTGCCCTGCCACAGACACAGCTGTTATGACTCATAGTTTCAGCTAGCATGTCCTGTCAGGTGCTCTTACACATCATGGAAGATGTGAGTGGTAAGAAGCCTCTGCTGGAGGTGTCGATGCTCAGTGTGGTGCTTAGTGTTGCAATATTAAAATCAAGACAGGGTGCAGCAGATCATAATGTCAAAGTCAGCAAAGCTGCACAGCACAAGGTTATAGTTAGAATGCATTTCCTGTGAAGTAGCTGAGATGGTTAGATAAGATTATCATCACTTCCACCTCCAATCTTGCAGTCTGAGAGGGTTGAAATTCCCACAAGACATAAACAAAACAACACTGAGATGATGCAGAGTATTAGTTATCCATATGTTGAGTGTCAGATGACATACAGGAGGTTGAAATACAAACTGTGTGGTTATATGCAAACTCCATCTATATGTAAACAGTCTGCTGGCAGGGTCCTTCCTCTCCATCTGCTTGCATAAATGAAACGAAGGAAAGCCTTTAATCCCTAGTAAAATCTCCCAGATAAAACGAAAATAATCTGTCAAATTGAATTATGTCTCATCAGCGCCTGTCACCTGTTGGTCTTCTAATTCTTCCCCTGCCTGAGTGTTGCTTCACACAGCGGCCGATACGCTCTTATTTGTCTCCCTCTAAAGGTCCTTTGTGAATCTGTTTCTTTCATCACATCAGCACACTGTAAACAATTTGTTGCGACATGCATTTTCATCATTTCATCTAGATTTTGCAGACGCCAGATGAAGTGCTTTCAGTGGATTGGGCATTCCATGGCTGTGTGATCACCGATTTTTGGACTGCCTAATGAGGTACGCTTAAACTAGAAAAAAATGAAATGGGGAATTAAACTGCAAAAAAACTAGAGTTTCAGACAAAGTGCTGCTCCTCTGATAACAGAATGCTTTTGTTATTTCCTTGTTTGAGCTGAACAACAGAATAGCACCTTGACAGAAGGTTTCTAATCCTCTGCTGCTACTACAACAGCCACAAGCTCTGCATCACCTCTCCTCCTCTTGTGTCTCCATGTTTCTGCCTCTCGTCAAGCTCTCTGAACAGGCTGGCTGATTAAAGCTGCCAAGAAAGAAGATGGTCTCCGCCACTGCTGACAAAGCACAGGCGCAGATTTGGATCCAGAAAAAGAAGCTGACTCTCCTGCAGAGGGTCCTATCATCTCCCTGGGAGATCCAGTGTGTACGACATCCATCTGTGATAATAAGAGCTTTGTGTCTCGTCTCGGTGATATTACTGCCTTCTGCTGGCTGTTCTTCTGTGTCAGGTGCCCCTCTGTGGGCTTCTTGGCCTGCAGGGAGGTGATCAGGGATAGTGCTGCTCATGCATGTGCAGCATCGTGTCACTTTTTAAAGGTGGAAACTAATCAGGCCTAACACGCTCTGTCAATGATACTTTCCTGCATGATAGTAGAATATAAGATAGTAAGAGACACTGGCCTGCACCAAAGAAAGAAAGACAACTTTGGTATGTAATCAAACTAAGATATCAGGTTTACAAATTATCTTTTTGTTGCTTTCCATGTATACAGTAAATCTTCCTCCCGGTCCTTATGGTACTTCCTCATAGTTGCAAAATAATAAAATGCTCTACTATTGCAACAAATGCAACAGAAAAGAATAACAAGCCAATAGCCTTTACACCTGCACTCAAACTAAAAATAAAAAATGAATCCAAAATAAACAGAGCGATGCAGCAACAATCACCTGAAGTAGCATATATAAAGAGAAAATATAATTTCAAGATTAATTATGAATTCAAGACAACGGCCTTCTTCTGACTTACTATGAAGTGATTACTGAAATAATAACATACATTTATAGAAGAAACATTAATGTTGTGTATATTTGATATGTTGACTTATTTGCAGCTTGGAGGAGAGAAAAAAACTACAACAATAAGATGCATGATTACAAATGGACATTTTACACATATTTAAGGGAATTTCACTACCTAAGGTCCACAACATCATTCATTCATTCATTCACTGATGAGCAAAACTTGTTCTAAAGGTCAGTCTTCACTTTAGTCACAGTTGTCCTTATTTAAAAATCAGTTGTTCAGTTTATATACCATAAACCTAAAGAAACATTACATTCACCTGTACAGTACGTCCCACATCATACAGAACCACGTACAATCACAGCACCTTGGAGGAGGCAAAACAGTGTTTGTAACCTTCCAACATTCACAGCCTGCAGCCACAGAGGGCCTCCTCACACTGCATGCTGTCAGTGAAGACTCTGAGGGCTCCTCAGAATACAGAACCATGAACATGGACAGTGCACGAATCATACATTTATTCATACTCTTCCTACCACAGTCGCTCTCTCTGGCTTCTCTAACCTCAAGCCTGCCATGTCATCCTCTGGGCCATCACAGCAGGTCCACTTTCTAAATTTTCTGAACAGTAGAC
>JAOWBC010001052.1:8466142-8476165 GCA_028566105.1 Hypoplectrus providencianus | reverse complement strand
TGTGTGTGTGTGTGTGTGTGTGTGTGTGTGTACTCAGGAATATAAATAAGTAAAATAGAGTTATTTGTTTTTGCGCTCCTCTCTTGGGTAATGGGTAGTTCCCATGGGTAATTTCGGAAACTTCCAGCAGTTTAAGGAACCGCTAAATGTGTTTTTCACAGTTTCAAGTAATTACTTATTTTCAAGCTTGCGCTGACCTTTACCAGTCCCCATTCTTTTAGATACAGCACTGCCTGAAGAATGATATCCGTCCAGCATAATCAGCTATGTGTAGTGCTATTGTTCACGGCTGTTGTGTTTGTGTGCAACAGAAAACTCCTGTAAAGGACGATGTGGAGAAAACTTCAGAAGAGGTCGACTGTGTAGCTGCGACTCTGACTGCATTAAATACAAACAGTGCTGTCCAGATTACAAGATGCACTGTGATGCAGAAGGTAAGAAATGTCCAGGAAAGCAGCATTTCCCTTTCATCTTTTGATATTTGGTGATCGTTTGAAACATTATCATCAAATACACATAGTCATGTGACAGCATGGCTGCATGTTAAAGTCAGCCTTTGTGTTTGTGCGGTGCAACTTTTATAATCTTTCATAAAATCTTGTGCATGGATGGTGAAGTGCAAAGGAGCCAGGATAACTCTGAAAGGCATGTCCACCTGCATGTGCAGCAGCATGCCATGCATGCAGTAATCTGCAAAATGGGTTAAACCTGACAATATTTTCTGTCTCGGTTAACTACTACAGAAGAAATGAGTGGAGCAGCCAGTGCAACAGCACCAGTGAAGACTAATTCATGCGATAATTTAAATGATAACAAACCAAAAGGTATATAGATACAAGGTTGTTTTTTTCCCTCTACATTTTCACTCATTTAGGAGTTAAGGCGAATTGCTTTCTCACAGATTTAACTCTAACCTTTGATTTTTAACATCCCCTCAGAGCTGACTGTGAATGAAGCCACAGAACCTTCTACGATCACAGAGGGGAACAGTCCAGGTGACTATCCTTTTTGAAGTAAGCTCAGAAAGGTCAGGCCCAAACGGTGCGATGTGATTTGAGACTGATGCAGATATTAGAGGGAAACTTCACTGATATAGCAGTGGGTAAAAGGAAAATATGAGCTGGAATAAAAACACCTTTTCAAGGTGGATTTTCCTCTAATTTAACAAATTACTGTGGCATTATTAAATTATTATACACGTTGTGCATACAATGTATTACAATTCCAATGACATCGTCATATCTGGAGATGTAGTCCCACACCTCACTCTGTTTGCTGTCTAAAGCCGTCTTTAGCTGACAGAGGAAACGTTTTTTTTAATTTTTTTTATCTGTCTAGTGCTCTGATGGACACTATTTCTAAATCACTTCAAGTATCTTTTTCTGCATTATACTTTTTTTTCTGCAGTATTATAAAATAGTTCATGAAAAATATCTTATTTTTTTGTTTTAAATCAGTTCATTCTGTTAATATGTTTAATGATTATCATTTCATTTGTGTTGTTCTTTCATATATATCATTCCAAATGGGCTACATCGAATTATTCCATGAGGGGGTCTGTGGTATATTTTCTATCTTCAAAGGTTTCCTGAAACCTCTACCTAAAATGAGCAGAACTCAGTGGATTAAATGCAACATATGTCAGGAGGAAGGCAGGAAGATGTTTACGGTTGACAGCCACACTGTGCCTCTGTCGCTGTGGTTTGCTTTGGTGGCCAAGTCTCACCAGAACAAGCCAAGAGCACAGGCCCCGTCGGCCAAAAGAAACACAAGGACACAGTGTAGTCATGAGTGTGTAGGAGGGTAACGGGCACAGGCTCAGTCGCAAGAGAGGAAAACACTTACGGAGCCAAGAAAGGATGACAGAACATTTTCTTGGAGGTTTTAATTTGGTAGCTGGCTTGGAATAGTTTTGTGGGTGGAGATGCTCTTGTGTCCGTGTTACTTCTCTCTCAGGAAAATGAGATGCATTGACATTTCCGTCTGGAATGTCAAGACATTCAGAGTCAGTGATGTGCACGCTTGACAGAACAAATGCAGAAAGACAGATTTACCAAACAGCAAAATAACAATGGCAATTGCTTTAAATGCATATATGACTTTGGCTTATTTGTCCACAGGTGAGGATTTGATTCCACTGGTCAATCCAACCTCATATCCACTAGACGGTCAGAGTGATGGTGAGCAGACATGCATGGATAATAAATCTAGCTGAACAGTTTTCCACCAGTAAAGTTTCACGAGTTCGACACTGAGGTGTACACCTTTTCCCACTTGTCATATTCCTCCAGATATGGACAGCAAGGTTTTTCCAAATGATGCATTTTCCATAGACGGGGATGGAGACCTGGAGGCAAGTCCCATCCCAGAGAGCACCAGCGGCTATGGATCGTCTACTGCTGACCTGCTGGATCGTACATCTGTTGAGCCCACACAGTATCCAGATGCTGTGGAGTTCAGTACGGAGACGTTTACAGTCCAGACGACTGGTGCAGATGATAAAACGATACAGACCGATGGTGGCCCCTCCACCCTTTATCCCACTGCTGGTGAAGCTCTGACAGAGAGCACAGGTATGTGATGTCTATCGAGCAACTAACAGAAGGATGGCAGATTACATAAACAAGGCAAATTCAGCGTAGCAGCAACATCACAAGAATCCACATGTTGATGCACAAAAATCAATCACAAATAGTTCTTGCCTTTGGCTGTGGTACGTAGATAAATGTAGAAATTACATCTATCTTTGATATTGTAGGCCACTTCCACTGCCACACCCCATGTTTGCCAATTCAAACATATCAGGATATCATGGATGGAAGATGATCAGTTATATGCTTATCAAACCCTAGATGTTTAAAGTATGTGCATTGCTTACATTTATGCTTCAAATGCTCATTCTCATTTATTTAAGATTTCATTTATACAGCGGCCATTAAATCAACAACTTATTAACATGCTTTGATGCAAGGAAAAAAAAGAAGCTGTACTTTGAATTATGCTAAGGTCCAGGGAGGTAATTTAATAATTCTCATATGGGTTAATATCTTTATTAATAAGAGCCCTCTGTTGTAGGCAGTGGTGGACAAAGTGTTCACATCCTTTACTTTAGTGAAATACTGATACCACACTGTGAAATAGTCCACCTCAAGGAAAAGTCCTGCATCCAAAACTTAAGTAGAAGTACAAAAATGTAAATTTTTTGAATAAACCAAGTATCAAAAGTTAACGTACTCATTATGCAGAATAAATTATTGAATATATACAGAATATATTTCTGGATGATAATTATTGATGCATTTATGTGAACACCGTTTAAATTTGGCAAAATAGTGTTTTGAGGTGTAATTAAAAAAAAAAAAAAAAGTCTAATACCTTTAAATTTATCAAGTCTTTTTTATGTCAAATTTCAACCTAAAAGTAACTGAAGCTGTCAACTAAATGTAGTGGAGTAAAAAGTACAATATTTGCCTCATAAAATGGAAATATAGATGTACCTCAAAATTGTCTCTAAGTACAGATTTTATTACATTCCACCACTGGTTGGAGGTAATTAAAGGGAATAAAACCCAGCCAAAATTACATTTATAAACCATTATGAACCAATCCAGTTATATAAATGCAGGTATTAAGAAAAGACCAAATTTACATGATGATGAAAAACAATGGTCAAACAGATAAATTATGCACTTTTTTTTCTTACACTTTTTTTAAAAATCACATTCACATTAAAGTCTAACATGAAAAGAAGCAAAATTATGTCCACCCAATGTCAGCCCAATCATCATCCTATATTTCTGCTTTTAGCTACTTTTTTTTTTTTTACATGCTTCTTATATGTTCATTATCATGTTCGCCCTCCCTCAGATGCCGGTGATGCTGCCAGCTCTTTGGACACAGGAACCGCCTTCCCTCAGCCCACAACATCAGCTGATCATGTCTCCAACCAGCCAACGTCAGCACCCCACACTGAGTATCCACCGACAGCTGACACCGCAGAGGTCGAGGGGGGACAGCAGGCTGTGGATGACATCACTCCTGAAGCTGATGGAGTAGCCTCCACTGATGAACCGGAAGTTACAACCCTACCCTCCAACACAGCCTCCGACATCTCTTCAGCCCCAGCAACCCCTGCACAGGAATCCTCCACAGTCCTGGAAACCACTTCAAACCCTGAACCAGAGGTCACTGAAAATAGCTTAGACAGCCTCACAGCCAGCCCTCCGTCTCCTGTGGAAGACCTTCAAGACCCTTCAGCCAGTGTTTCTGCTGCAGGGTCAGAGCTCAATGTCCTGACCACCCTCAGTCCGTCCCCCACCGCCGCAGTGCAGGATGACACCACAGAGGACGTTACACCAGCAGAAACCACTGCTGACCCGCTAAGCGTCACCCCAGAACCAACCAAACCCACTCCGTCTGAAGACCCATCAAAACCCCAGGACAAACCCGACGCATTTAAGCCTAAACCGACTAAACCGACTCCAGCTAAACCCGGCCTCAAACCTGAGACCAAGCCTTTGGACGGCTCCCTCACCGTGGATGATACCAGGGACTACCAAGCAGGTAAGAAATGTTTCTATCCTTGGATTCTCAACATGCAGAGAAAATAATGTTGATTCTGTAATTCTTTGTTCTTGAAGTATTCTCTTGGTTTGCCTGAGCATAAAGCAGTAGAAGTATCCTGTCAGTCTATCTGTTTGGCAGAAAAATATTTTTTCTTATCGTACCAGCTCGTCTTTTGGAATGTGGGACTGATGTTTTTTATCAACATATTTAAATCTGTTTTAGTAAAATCCATTAGTCCACGTCAAAAGACTAAATCAAGAGTTAATTTGCAAAAAGAGATGAAAGTCATTTGTATAATTAAAGCCATTTTAAATGAATTTCGCATGATTTTTTTGAGATGTCTGATGGAAACAAGACAGAAGCATTGTGATTGGTAATGCCTGGACCGCAGTTAAATAATAATCTTAAAAATATAATAATCATAATTTCGAAAGATCTAGATGTGTAAATTTCCAGACAAACACTTCCAGTGTACATAATAGGAAAACGGCTGGATCTCAGAAATGTCAAAGGGCACAACAAGTATTTGTGTTTTTAAATATCAAAGATATGCAGATATGCACAGGAGAGGAAGGAAAATTAGGGAATACCTTTAATAAACCTGTTCCAGCTTTTCCCGTCTCTCTTATAAAAGTTATGACTTGGAATAGTGATAAAGGTCAGGTTTCAAAGTTGTACTTGTCGATACTTCACCTAAGTTTCAAGATTTTTAGACTTTCACTAGAAAATCACAAGAAATGTTGAGGCATTTTCCTCCACACACTGCTGTATATATATATTTGCAGGCTCTGTCGATATCTAAATTATTTCACAGTCTAAGATTGTTGCAGAAATGGAGGCCTGCGGTTTCTGGGCTGTATTTATGATTTCTGCTCTCAGCCTGCTTTATGAGGCCGGTTGTTTTGTCATTATGCCTGTGGCAGAAATGAGCTTCATTCAAAGCACAGCTCCACTGGATTACGTGACGGAGGTGGCGGTTTTCCCACACTGTAAATGAATCAAAGACTCATTTGAAATTGGAAATAAAGCTTTAAACATACTGTAAAGAATGGAAACAGCTCTGGAAGCACAACATAACATTTAACACCCAGTAACTCAGCCTGTGACTGCATGCTTTCTGGTCTTTCTTCTTGTTTATCCACACAGATGTTTGTTTGTTTTTCTAACAACAAGATATGTGGGGTTTTTTTCTTAGATGACAACAATGATACAAATCTGTGCAGTGGGCGGCCGGTCAGTGGAGTCACCACACTGAGGAACGGAACCATGGTGGCTTTCAGAGGTGAGCACCAGCGTGAAGCTCGATTATAGATCTAATAAATCTCTGTATTGTTGTATTGTGCAATAAGCCAAACACCAGTTCATAAACATATAATAGTAGTATGAAAGTATGAAGTAACCGAGTACTCAAAAACACTCAAGAATGTTTTTTTTTATTTACACCAGTAATTCAATGATCTTTTAAAAATCTTTCTTTAAATTATAACACAATAAAATAATATAAAATAAATGACTTAAAAATGAATATTAATTATATATATACAATTAAAAAATATATATATACATTTTTTTTTATTTTTTTTATTGGGACAAGTTAAAACACTAAACTGCAGTGCCTCAGTACACTTGCTTCAGTCAAGGATGTAAAAAAAAAAGTCAAATACACAGAGAATTGAAAGCCTCTCTGATCATGCAGGTGATTATCATATAATTGTTTTCAGGGCACTACTTCTGGATTCTGGACAGGAACATGGTTCCTGGTCCAGCCCGGGGCATCACACAGGTGTGGGGCGTCCCGTCCCCCATAGACACTGTGTTCACACGCTGCAACTGCCAGGGCAAGACATACATTTTCAAGGTACATTTACTCATCTGATCAGAAAGTAACGTGCAACCGACCAGTCAGAATTTTAGAGGTTGCGTGGATGCTGCTCTCTTTCATCACTTCCTCTTGAAGCCTCCTGATCCCCCCGTGTATCATACATTGTTTCTGGGTTGTGATGTTCGCAGGGATCCCAGTACTGGAGATTTGAAAATGACGTTTTGGACCCCAACTATCCAAAGGTCGTGGAAACGGGCTTTGACGGACTTCGAGGTCACATCACAGCTGCTCTGTCTGTGCCTCAGTACCAGAGGAGGAGGGAGTCGGTCTACTTCTTCAAGAGAGGTGATGAACTGCAATCACACAGTCGGGATAGATCCTTCAGCTGCTTTTCTAATGCCACTAAGAAATTATTATGATAGTATGATAATAACTTTTAAGGTGCTATACATGTAAAATGTATTATTTCTATATTAGTATAACTAGTTTAGAAAAATAACTGATACTAAGAGGGTAAATAGCAGTTGGTAGGCTGATATTAACTGTTAACCGTTGCTCTTTACTGCTTCCTCCAGGGGGACTGGTCCAGAAATATTCATACCAGTTTGGCACCAGTCCAACATGTGGGAGGAAGGTCCAGTATGCTGTTTACACAGTCCGAAACAGGATGGTTCGACAAGCAGGTAACTCAAAATGGAAATGCACAGGAGAACTGTATTAACAAGGAAATCCAATAGAAATTAATGAAGAAATGTTCCAACATGCACCAGGATGGACCTACCAGGATACAATGTTAATAACACACTACTTTAACAAAGATGTGCCACATTTCGCTTGATAATTATTATAGTCTTTTATGTGAGTTACAACACATGTAGTTCCCTGAAAGAGTGAGTCACGCTTATATGGAGCTGAGAGTGGCAGGGACGACCAGTTTGGTGAAACTACATCACCTGTGTGTTGTTGAAGAGTAGTCAAATTTACTTCTTTTACTCTTCCAGTGTCTCTTCTCGGGCCAGCTGTAAACATCCGGACATCTTGGAGAGGTTTCCCGTCCACCATCACAGCTGCTGTGTCCGTCCCCAACAACGGAGAACCGGAGGGATACAAATACTACGTCTTCTCAAGATGTAAGTCATGTCAGCATTAGAGCTACATTTCATAACTTGATAATAATCACAGAAAACAAAGGAATCTCATACAGAAAAAAACAAATCAGAAATGCTCTTTCAGACTCTTTTCTTTTACATTATACTAAACAGAATAATTTGGGGTTTGGGACCAACAAAAAGAAGACTATAAATACATCACATGGGATTTGAGGAACTAGGATGAAAATCTTTTACTGTTTTGACATTTTAGACTGAATGACGAATTAAGAAAATAATCAGCAACTTAATAAATATTGGAAAATAATCACTACTAATAAGGGGTAGAAGGTGTAAGAAGGCTGCAGCTAGTCCAGGAACAAATCTTCAAAAGGACTTTAGGTTTTTAGACATCCTTTTCCAAGTTAGGACAGAACATGACCATGTTTTCCACAATTTGTCTTTATTGTCCCCTTCATGTAATGGATAGGCATAGGAAAAAAAAAAAAAAAAAGGCATATATTACAGAAATTTATCCATATGTTGTCCCATGTTGTACAAAAGCCTTAACCCCAAATGTGGAAAATTATGTTGAAAAAATTAATTTTTGTCACTTTATTAAGCAACAACACTTGAACAGTCATCATTATATATGGTCTGAGTGCACTGCTCCCCTGTGTGAAACTGTCGCCTTTGTTCTCTGTAAATTGCAGTGATAGCGCTCCTTTGAAGAGGTTTAGCATGGATTCAGTTTTAAATTAATCATTCTGGTGGTAACTGTTTTGTTGCCTTTTGACAACAAAACAGTTTTAAGCTCTGTACATCAAGGCCTAAATTAGTCAATACTTAATAGAGAAAAACAAAGTTTGGTTTCATTTTGGCTCAGCTCTCCACACACCCTGGTGAGCGGAATAAAAGATGAAGAGATTGTTTTAGTAAGTGTAGTTTAAAGATGACTTCCTTCCAAAAAAACTATAATTGCTCATCTTCAAAAGAGCAAAACACCCTTCACTTTTCTGTCTGCACTTTTGTTATCCTCATTCACATCATGTCTGACATGCATAATGAGAACCATGTGTGTGAGGGTGTGTGCAGGGTGGGGTTGGGCATTTGGCAGATGTGAAGGTCATTTAGGGTGGTGTCTAGTCACCTATAGCTCACTTTCCTTATGGAGTAACCACAGTAAAAGATTCCATTTTAATGATGATAACCATCATCTAAAGAATACTATAAATTCTGTTTGAGTGAAGCATTTTAGTCAGTTCAAAGCCTGCAGTGATGTCACGTCAGGAGGGTTTTACCGTCTAGCCGTTTGTCATTCAAGAAACACTCGAGCTCTTTAAATTCAGACTCTGCTGCAGTCAGAATCTGTCCAACTCAATGTCCTAAAAACTCTGAGGTCAGGGCTGTTTGAAGATGCATGAGATTCAGTTTGCTCCAAATTCATGTTTGCTAAAATGGAAAATGGCATTCAGATGGATAAAAAGTACATCCTGAATACATTAAAATGCTAAATGAAACATTCTATTTCTCTGCAGCCAAATCCTACAATGTGAGGATGGATGGAGAGCGTCCCGTCATTGCTGCACCTTCAGCCCCCGCATCACCTCAAAGTGACAACTTCTTCAAATGCTCAAAGAAAATCTGATGAAACAAGGGCTATTTTCTTAGATTTAAAGTTTATTACATTCTTCATACAACACACTGCTTCAGCATGGACTGAATACAAAAATGTACTTTACAAGAACAATAAAAAAACAAAAGCCAAACTGAAAACTTTAAAACATTATCAGGAACATTATCAGGGCTGATTATAGAATCTGAAAGCTGATTGGGAAATATGTTTCTAATGGGAATGACAAGAAATCACTGTCAAGTTTACTGATGAGTTTATCTTGCAAAGCGTCTCCCGTGTACACCTCGAGAAGGAAAGCCCTGACCTGTTGGGACAGAAAATAGTTTTGTTTAAAGAAAAGCCTGCTATTCTCATGTCAAAATTCTGCACACTGGCTGTATAAATGTCTATGAAATGAAAAAGAATGAAACTGTTTAGTCTGTTTTTGTCAAAATAAACTGAATTGCAATGCACCAACATGTATAAAATGTTATGACTGTTAATTAAAATGAAACAAACAATTTGTGACCAACAGAGATAATGATGAGGGGTGATAAGGTTAAAATCTTTGAGACCGATATTGATCATTTCATATCCGGATAAAGATATAAAACACAATATTTATTTATTGGCAATGCAATAAACTAATTGTCTTTATGACACAACTACTTGGTAAGCCTATTTTCTTAAACTGCATGTTAGCAGTTTATGGGATGTTAGCAGCTTTGCTACGAGGAAGGCATTATAGTAATGATATACAATTTATATAGTTATAATGTATATCATCATGTAACATTTAAAGCTAACAAAAATCATGGGCAATATGAATTGGTTGATAAGGAGACTTTTATTATTTCTTTATGTATTTTAGACTAGTACAGATATAACAATAATGAATATCAGTATCACATTTAGTGTGCTAGCTGAAGAGA
>JAOWBC010001052.1:8445943-8466042 GCA_028566105.1 Hypoplectrus providencianus | reverse complement strand
TCTTTATGTATTTTAGACTAGTACAGATATAACAATAATGAATATCAGTATCACATTTAGTGTGCTAGCTGAAGAGACCATTTCTCTTCATAATACATGAAGATCATCTTAAACTGTAATGATCATCATTCAAAACATCTGAGCAGACAATGAGAGAATGCTGCATCAGCCTGCAGTCACTGCTCTGTGCTGAACACGTCACTTTTCAGAAAAAGGGGACCTCTTACTGTGAATACAGCGGTTTGCCTTTTAGCATCACAAAAGTTTTTATTTTGATTCTATTCACATTTGTTCCTTTTTGTGTAATTGACTACGATCAACCATGACTCCACATTCTGGGCATCATTTTGTTCAACTGCTCCTGCTTTCATTCATAATATATCATGGACACGTTAAATAATCCATTTGCAAGGCTTTTATTGAAGTTAGTCACCAAAGACGTATTTTAATGTTTTTAATGAATGTTTTGTTATTGTGTCCAGCCCCAGGCCTTGAAAATGAGCTCCTGACTAAACAAACTCAAAGCCACTATGGGTCTGGAACAATTTTAAGTTCCTGAGCCATATTAGCTCCATCACTGCCCAATTTGTATGTGTGCCCTCACGGCCTACCTCCTCTCTTCATGCGGCCGCCGCGGTGCTCTGGCCAGCGCTGTAGCTGTCTGCTGGGTCCAGGTCTAGAGGGTTTCGGTGGAGCAGTGCTTGTATCTAAATAAAAAAAAACATAACACAGCAATTAGAACTGCATGCTTATAACTAAGCATGTCATTAAGATTGTAATTCAGAGCGGAAATCATGTAGCTACACCGTACCTGCTGAGCTGGAAGAGGGCTCCTGGTTGGTGGAGGGGAGGCTGGCCTTGTCAGACTGCTGACCTGGCTCCTCAATATCTCCCTGAGACACCACCGGGTCTACAGACACTTCTCCACTGCTCCTAAAAGAAACATACAACATGCATTAGGACTGATCAAATCACACAGTCACTTTATCTTCTGTGTGACCCATTCAGCTAAACACTAGCTGCCCAAAACCAATGCTTCGGTTTTGTCCAAAATAAAGGTGTTTTTTTTTTTGTAGCATTTGTATTTTCTGTCCTTTTTTTAAATTATTTTTGCCACAAATAAGTTTATGAAATGGATTCCATTTAGTAAATGTTGCAGTTACAGGTTAAAGATGGGGCTCTGTTGAAGCAGAAAAATGGGGATGGATTTTGTGTCTGCTCAACTCTAACTTTGATTTATTGTGTTTTGTAAGACTTAAAACAAAGACCTTGAGTGATAATCAATGCTATTTCTATTCAATTGACACCAACTGTGGAGCACAGCAACAGATTTTCAGTGAATAAAGAAAGGGTCACATATTGATATCCATGTCTGCTTGTTACAAAATAATGAATGTTACAGTTAAAAGTTGAGGGGGTGCTTGTTAACAGCTAGACCTGTGAATTCTAACAGCAGCTGAAAGAAGAAAAAAAAAAGCAAATGATAGAGAAGAGCAGAGAAGAGTGGGCCTCACCTATCAGTGTCTGGCTCCAGAAAGACATCATCCCTGTCCTCCCCTGTGCTGGCTGCTCCTGGCACAACCAGGCCTGGTGTGGACGTGCTCACCATGGGAACAGACTGGGAGGCGTGCTCAGTGGTGTCAGACTGTGCAGCCTCTGAGAAGATCGTAACTAGAGGAGAAAAACATAAAAACAACACAGACTCAATGATTTAGTTGTGTCAAATGAGACCCCAATCTGACATTTTCCATGCAGCTAACAGATAAACAGAAAGTAAGTGTGTTGATGAAAAGGGTGGGTCTATAGATAACCAGAACACATCCCTTCTACATCAGACTGACTGCGAGAAGCAGATACCTGGTGCTGTAACTTGTGATGGTGTAGTGGGAACGCTGCGCCCACCAGACTCCTCTTCATGAGTTGCAAGGAACAAGGGGCTTTCATACATCCCAAGGCCTAAAGATAAAAAACAAAACGGCATTAACTTTCAGCAAAGTAAAGAAAAAACATCTTTCTTTTGTGGGTAGCTGGTTTAACCCCCAACAACTCAACTAGAAAAAAGAAAAAAGGGACAAAAAAATAAGCAAATAAAATAAGTAAATAAGCAAGAGTTGTAAATATGTAAAGTGTCTCACATGATTTTGATTCATCCTAAATGTAGTGTTGCATGAAAGACATTTTGAGTTCAGCCCATTTCTAGCCATGATAGTGCTGTTTCCATAGATCTGGAAATTCAGATTCAGGTCTTATATGTTGCAGTGATGTGTGGTGAGAGGCTTGAGTAGTGGAGTACCTCCTTGAGACGCGAGCTGTCCCAGGTCAGAGTGTGAGGAGGAGCTGGTCTGTGGCATGTCGTCAGGAGCACCAAACCTGAAGCGAGGCACACCTGCCACTTGAGGAGAACTAATAAACAAACCAAAAAAAAATTCAGTACCAAAACACAACGGAGTGATGCCCATTCCACATATTTGAGCTCACTTTAACCTTTAACCTACTTTAAGTAATATCTAAATATTCTCTCTAGTTTATACAAAAACACAAGTTACATGACCATGAACATAACAGAAGTCAGCATGAAGGTTTCAAAGCCATCTAGAGGTTAAAGCCACTGGTCATTAAAGGTTATACATTAAAAAAATATGAGAAGAGGAAACCAACAAAGCACATAATTACCCTGAAATTAATACAAATCATATAATATAATATTATCAATATCTGTTTGTAATAATACCTGAGGCTGAAGTGTAATAAACACAAAAATAATTCATGTTTCTGGACAATCTGACCGTTTTGTCTGTGAGACTTACTGGATGGCCTGGTCAAACCCCTCAGAGCGGTGTGGCACCACCAGAGTGGGAGTGCTGGGAACCATCCTGTCATCATCATCAAAGAAGTGCTGCTGCAGAGGGAGAGACAGCAGGAATGTGTTTTATTACAAACATGCACACGCCAAGAGAAGCACAGAAGTAAGACGTTCATAAAAACATTTGTATAAATGATGCAATGACTGTTAATTTTCTGATGTTACAAAGGACTTACAGAACTTCCTGGCACTCCGGAAGTGAGCTGAGGGACTCTGCCAACTGACTGACGACGGACAGGGATACGCTGTGAAGTTACATTTTACAGAATTGAATATGTCAGACACATCAGAGTTGAGATGTGTGAGCTACACATAAAAAGCACATTAAATGATTTACACTAAAAAAGTATAATGGGATGAAAAATAACACTTAACAATAACCAAAAACGATGTTATTCTTCTAATGTAAACTCAACAATATTCCTCCCTCATACCTGAACCTGAGTAGGTGGTCCCAGTTCTGATGTCGGGGCGATGTTAAGGCGAGGTGGCAGCTGATGTGTTGGTCTGCGAGGTGACTGAGGCATTCGTGTACCAGAGCTTGTGATTGGTTGTTCTGTAGAGAAGGCCTCCATTGTGTTGCCTTCGACTGAAACAACAGTAGGAAATGCTTAAACTGAGGTCCATTATATTTGGAAAGAGTAAAAATCATTTGTTTAAAAACCAGAAAGTCCCACGTTAACTCAAATTACATTGGGGAATCTGGCTGGTTCCCAATTTTTTCCACTCTCAACATCCCACTAGTATAATGTACTCACGTTCACTTTTATGTTGACCCCCAACTATATGGGGCCAACAATAACAGAATTTAGATTCATTCCAAAAGTTAAGCATCCTAAATGTGTCCTTGCTGAAAAATTACTTCTTTGTTTTGGCAAACACATACACCACTCTTCCCTTCAGTCAGACAACAACATATTACATCTTTCTCAGTCACAGTAAAGCGTCTCATATCTAATTGGATGGCGGGACAGTTTGTGAGCGCATGGGCAGAGTCAGAGGTGGATCTACGGATGTGTGCTTAACAGGGTTTCCTGGATCTTACAGCTGGGTGTCTGGGAATCTGCGGGTCTCTGGGTGGAGTCAGACGCCCCCAGACTCTCCTCTGTCTCTGTGCCCGGGTCCATTACATCAGCTCCCTGAGAGAGGGAAGGACAAAAGGAACAATAAAGAGAATAAGTGAAGGAGAAAACCATTAGGGACTTTGAAAATTAGCAAAATAAAAAAGTAAAGTGCAAAACAGAAGAAAAGTGAAGTTAAAAGAAAAACAGGAGTTGGGTATAATTAGGAATCAGGTTATGGGAAGATTCCAAAACAGTATAGATGCCAGGATGTATTGGCGGAGCACCACATACAGATGATGACTCATTTACTCCCTATATGGAACAAAGATGCCCTTCAGTAAAGGCCAAATAGTGGAAACGTTCATATACTTCCATATTTAAATGTTTAAAGTGCCAAGGACCTTCGCAAACCTGACAGAGAGAGCATGAGCATATATTCACAAAATTTTTAACTTTAGAAAGGGCACATTTCTGATTTAAATCAAACTATAGCAGTAGCCTGATATTTTGCATGTCAGCATCATTTAGTGTGTTAATAGTGTTTGTCATGGTTAAAAAAATATATTTTGTGGGGAAAAAAAACTTGATTATAAAGGTTATCATCTCTGATTAGAATAATCTTTCCTATTTAAGTGCCAACCAGATTTATGGGATTTTGGGATGTCAGACAACTTAGAAATGCTCCCAAAAATTCAAAGCTAAACGCTAAAATAAATCAATTTTTTTTTTCATGTCAAAACCAACCACCTACACATACACACACCCACAGGAGAGTGGTTAACAGACTACCCTCTACAAACAACTGTGAAACATGGAGATTAGATGTGGAAGACCATTAAATGTATTTATGCAAACACTGACTCATTCACTGAACATATGCAACCAAGAGTAGAAGGTAGAAAACTTGGGTAAACAAACACATAGCTTTCATGCAGACAGAAGGTTATGACATAGGCAAGATGCAGGTAACAGTCAAATGACACAGTGTGGAAAAACTGAGAGTGTGAGCTGGAAATGGTAGGTAAATCTCAGACTTGGTGTGGGAAGAGTTAACATGCTGTGCTGGATGGGAAAGCAGTGGGTGTATGAGTATATGTGTAAAAAGGTCAAAGTTGTAACTGAAGAAGATGATTATGGGTCACAGGTAATTGTACCTCTGTGTCATCTCCTTCGTAAGCCTCGTTGCCTTCTCCGCTCCCATCGTTACTGTCTTCTCCTTCCTCCCCCATTTCTCCATCATCTTCCTCCTCATCCTCTTCATCTTCCTCATCCTCTTCTTCTTCCTCTTCTTCCTCCTCATCGTAGTCCTACATCGAGCGTAGGTCAAACAATTAATGGCAGGGAAGAAAAATCTTTTTTACTTTAAAGACACATTCTATCTGGTGTCCTAATCCAATTTACATATTGCCTTTTTTTGCCTGAACAAAAAATCCCTACCTGCTCTTCTTCCTCTTCCTCCTCCTCTTCCTGGTCTTCATCACTCTCTGTGTCTGTTACTATGACGATGACTTCCAGCTGCATCCGCTCAGGGGTGTCACTCTGGGACAGGGTGACCTCTTGGTCTGTCACGGACTGTGAGGCTGAACCCTCATCTCCTTCTTCCAGTGCTGGAAACTCCTCTGTCTGCAAGGTGGAAGAATGACATCTGTCATATAAAAAGGTGCGATACATGTTGTACCAACATGAAATTACCACATTAATCCTGCCATGTAATGTCAGTTTTCAAGAACTTTTAAGGCCTTGATCCCTAAAATTCACAAACTTTCAAGGAGCCATGGGTACCATGACATTCAGTGATGACTTACCTGGCTTGCTTCTGCACCATCTTGACTGTCTGTTGGCACCACCCCCTCAGCCTCCACACTGTCCTCCGCAAGCACCTCCTCCTAAGAAGGATACACATCATTCACATGATGACCAGACTTTATCCATTTCCAAACCACTAAAAACAACCTCAACCCCTTTGAAAAACATATTTTAGTCCCTGTCCTTACCTCAGGATCCACTCTCTGGATAATGCGGAGCTTCTTAGGTATAGGAGCCCGAGAGGTGTCCTCCTGAGTGGACTCTGTGTCAGGGACTATGGGGGCACTCTCTTCCTCCTCACGAGGCCTCTTAGACATGGAGGAACTTCCAGGCGTTGCTGAAACTAGAGATAAGGCATGGATATTGTTTAGATCTCTTCCTATGGATTTTGAAACATTCTTTTAATTCTTTTGACGGTGTAACTCTGAACCCCAAAAACCACCAGCAAGTTTGAAAGGTAATTCAATTTTGTTAAACTGCTATACACCGTTAAGAACAAAAATACTCCAACAAACAAACAAAAGATATTTTGACTCCTCAATACTCGTGGCTATGATTGTGCTGTTCCCATAGGGGTACATGACTGACTTACTGCTCTTATAAATTAGGCCACTGAGTAAAGATAACAGGTGCTAAAAAAATATATTTCATAAACCTACCATAATTTAAACATTATAAAAAAGTTTCTCACCAGTCCCAAACACAGAGGAGGTGGAGGACGTTGAAGGCCATTCCACCTGCGTGCTAGGTGTTGCCTCAATGACCACGGTTGGTGGCTCCTGATTGGCTGGCTCAGGGTGGGACATGCTCTGTTGCTGAGTTGGTTGGACAAACGCTGTGGCCTGTGTCTGCGTCTGTGTCTGCTGCACAGTCAGCATGGGGCTCGCTAATGTGGTCTGAACGTTGGGGCTGGCGGATCTCACAGAGCCGCTTGCACTGCCGTACACAGTCACATGCTCCACTGGTGGCCCTTCAGTTGACTGCATGGCTGTCAAGGAAATGGCGGTGTTATTTAGATTTAAAATACTGCTTTAAGGGCAATACTCCTTTGGCAGTTCCATAAACTGGAAGCTTGTGTCTTACCTTCCTGGGTCTCCACCTGTGTGGTGGGCATGACAGTTGCTGTGGGTGTTGGAGTGGGTACAGTAGCTGGGGTAATCATGGGCCTGATGCTTGCTCTGGGAGTGGGTTTGTTTCCTGGATTGACCGGCTGCTTGCTTGCTGTCGCCACAGGTGTTGGCTTTATGTTGGCAGTTGGAGGCTCAGATGTACTGGCACTGGAAGAGGCAAATATCAGGACATGAATAATAACTCTTCTTATGTACATTATATAAACATATGGCTGTGGCCCATACCTGCCCCTGTCTGCAGCAGGTGTTGTCTTCAGACTGATCTGTCGCTGCTCTGTGCTCCTCTGCTGCTCCTGGGTCTGAATATTGAAACAGACAAGACATGATGGAAACCAACAAGTTAAGAGTTGTGATACTGTAGTTTCAACAACAAATCCTTACCCGAAACCACAATGTCAGTTTACACGATACTTGGATAGCTTCTAATGAAATGATTTAAGACATTACCAGCATAAGAGCACTTGTTCCATACGATAACATACAAGCATGGTTGGAGAAAATAACTGTTATGGCATATATACCATAGTATAAAATGTTTGACATTTGTCATAACTTGGACATTTGCCCATCCATGGTGTTTAGGCAAAAAAAAATTAAACTTTATGCATTTACATCCATTGTGCAATACTGTATACCATGATACTATGAAAACAGTACATTTCCCAAGAGGTAACACATTCCTAATACATAATCTCCTGCTTAAAAAACCCCTGAAGAGTTTATTTGAAGAGTAACAACAAAACTAACACTGTTGTGCACAACAACATGGCCATATGAAAGGTTCTTCTTTTCCTGAAACCCTGTTTTTTGGCTTGTCAGAATTTTACAGCAGGCTTTTACCTTGCTGGGTCCTGCCTCAGCGGGCTCATCTCGCTGCTCTTGTCTCTCCTGTTGGCCTCGCAGGTCTCTCAGTTCTCTCTCCTGTCGACTCAGGCGGCCCTCGTATTGAGACTTGAGGGCGCTAACTCGCACCTCCAGCTCCTCACGCTGTTGCTTTAGCTCCTCATTTTCCTTCTGCAACTGGTCGTTGGAGCCTGGACATAGATCATTTGGGATTGAGAGTCAAATAAAAAAGCAAGCAACACTTCAATAGAGATAACTAGAGTAGACGCCTGTTAATAAAGGATTTATTAGGGTCCATTAGTGATATAATGAGGGACTCTCTCTCTCACCCAATAGCTGGCGGATCTTCTGCTTGGCACCAACAATGACCTTTTTGGTCTTGTCCTCCTTGTCAGTCATCTGCTGTCTCAGTGTGTCCTCCTGAGATGCTTTATCCTGCAGCTCCTGCCTCAGCCTGGTCAGTTCAGCCTGCAGCCTGGTGGACTGTTCCTGGGCATTACGCCCTTCAGTGTCACGCTCTGCAACCACCTGTCACAAGCCAGAAAGAAATGAAACCAATAAATACAGAAATATGCAAAAGGTTCTACATACTGCCTTTATCTAGGCAATTTGTAAGCAGTGAAAATCTTAATATGCAATATTATGATTTTAAAGCTGTAGGGTTTTAAAACTATAGAATTTAAACTAAGGCATCGAAAAACAGAAACTACAAAGTGGATTATTCAGTCAAATGTTTTAGTTGAAACTTGTGATGGTGGTTTAACCTTGTTGACGTTCTCCAGCTGTGCTTCCAGCTCCCTGGTCTTGGCTTCAGCCTGGTTCAGAGAGTCTTTGAGGCTCTGCAGCTCCTGGACGGAGGCTTGACGAGCCTCCTCATCTTGGGATGGGACTGCTGCAGCCTCAGCTACTAACTACAGGAAACAGTGTGAAAGATTAATTTTCCAATACCAGCACAACAGGGAAGACAAAATGTTGAAAAACAGACTAAAATTCACTGTCAGTAGACGTACATTCAGTCTCAAGCGTTGGATTAAACCTACAGAGCTCATACCTTATCATGTTGCACCTTGAGTTCATCATACTGAGTCTTGTAGCGGCGTCCGATCTTCTTTACTTGGGTGATAGTTCGCACCTTCTCCTGGAGGTCCTGGTTCTTGGTCTCCATTTCCTTCTTCAAAGTATTCCTCTCCTCAGTAATCTTACTCATATTGTCACGCAAGCTCTGTATCTGGCTTTGCAGCGATGTTGTTAGATTATTCGTCCTATAGAGAGAAATTAAGAGATAGTGAAATAAAAATGCTAAAGTGAAAAGAAAAAAGCAGGTAGGCCTGAATAAAAAAGAATCAGAAAATGTTGCCACTTTATCCAATGATAAATAAAAATTTAATCATTACATTATACAGAATCCCAATACCTGACAACTTCTCCTTTCACTCTGGTGGTCTCCTCAGTGAGCTGCTGAATGCGTTTGATGTGTGCCTCCTTCTCAGAGTGTAAACGCTTGTATTCTTCTGGATCTGAATCTTTTTGCTGGCTCACCAAATGCTAAAAAGAACATTAAGAATGGTGCTGCATAAGGGGTGTGAAATTGTAAAACAAGACAATATTCATCACTAGATAACGTGCCTTGAGTAACAGATATGACTTCCTTAAAAGGAGTATTGTTAAATTTTTTCTTTCTAGCCTTTTCACTAACCTGGGTCCGTGCTTTCCAGCGCTTGATATCCTCTTCCAGTATTTTCTTCTCGGCCTGCAGCATACCGCTCTTCTCACTCAGCTCAGAGTTTGCCTGCTGCAGCGGCAGGATGTCTGACTCCAGCTTTTTTTCCTGTATCACACAGAAGAGGAGGACAACAAAGCCATGAGTATTTGGTTTACCTAGAATTTGTAAAATCAAAGTACATTATTGGAATTAAAGCATATTCAAGGAGTGCAAACCAAAGTTATCCAAAAACCAAACGATACCTTAGCTTGAGTTTGCAGCAGTTCTTGCTCCATCTTGTCTTTCTCCTCTCTCAGCATCTTGTTTGTCTCCATCAGGATGCTCATTGTTTCCGTCTTCTTCATCAGTTCATCATGCTGAGCCAAGGTCTTTGCTGTCACCTTGAGCGGGTATGCATTGGGCTCTTAGGCACATATAGCATCTCTAGTTTTTTTTTAGGTGTTTCATAATTAAAATGTTGTTAATAGCACCTCCTTAGAAGAATGTGAGTTAGATAAAAAAAGAAAAGAAATCCCCAGTCATCCCACTTACAATCAGCTGAAATAACTCAAATCCACAGATAATATTTAAGTGGACAGGAGTTTAAAAAAAAAAAAAAAAAAAAGATAAAACAGACCTGCATCCTCTCCTTTGCAGCACTCAAGCTGTCCTGCACCTCCTTCAGCTCTCGTTCCAGGTGCTCCACCCTCAGACGATAACGCAAACTGTCCCCTTGGGCAACCTCAAAACGAGACTCTGCAATCTCTTTCTCCCGACGCACAAATCTAGGATGGAGAACACATAAGGGTATCCAAAAAAGTGAAACCTATGTAGTGACACGGACAACACCCTAGACAGTACAATTGGTAAAACGAGCAAATATTCGATTTGAGAGGTCTTACTTACTTACTTTTTAAATAAACAAACACAGATCTCATATGTAAGGCTGCTGGAGTGCAAAATATTATGTGGTTTACATAAACACACATTACCTGAGAATCTCAAGGACTTGGTCTTGAGATTTGCCCTCCTCGGTCAGGGAGATATTCATGGGGCTCTCACTGGCAGCACGTTGCAACTTCTCAGCCATCTTGCTGCTCATTGTCTGGATCTGCTCATGCAGGAGTGTGTTCTGCCTCTGCAGCTCCTCGTAGCGGCTCTCCATCTTTGACATCTCCTCCTATAATATGAGCAGGATTTTTAGTATTAAGAGAAAGATGTTATAGGAAAAATAACCACGTCACCCTGAATATGGCAATATATTTTATATCATCTAAACATCTACCAAATCACCTTAAAGATCTTTTCCTGCTCCTCCCAGGAGACCCTGGCCTCCAGCAACTCAGCACTGACCCTCTGGGCTCTCTCATCCAGCTGGTGTCTGAGCTCCCCAGCCTTCAGGGCCTGAGCCTTAGCAGCCTGCAGAGCCTCTACGTCTGCTGCGTGAAGCATCAGCTCCTGCTCATACTTATCTTGTGCTTCGGCTGCAAGCTTAGCCTTTGAAATGGAAAAGCAGAATTAATGCAGTAATTTAATTTAATGTAATTACATTTACTATTTTTGTTAGCAACAAGTGGTGATCAGTATCATTTGAATTTCAATAAGTTATTTCATTAGCTGATTACACTTGCTTACCTGCTCCTGGCTGTCTTGAATAGCCTGTTTCTGCTGGTCTTCAGCTACTGCCACTCGCTGCAGCACTGCCTGGTGATCAGCCTGAGCACTGCTGAGACTTCTCTTAAGACTGTTCATCTAACAGTTACACAACAACAACATAATTAACTGTGGTTTCTAATTGTAGAATATTGAATAAAACTATTATCAGAAGGTGAGTGTGAAATTCTATCCAACTGCTAAAGAAAAATCTCCTGCAGTGTCTGAAAATGTGTCTGTGAAATGCCTAATGATGTAATATTTTAATATACCTGTTCCTCCAGAGAAGTGAGGGCTCTCCTCTTCTGCTCCTCCAAATTTTGTTTCTCTTTCTCTGCTTCCAGAAGTTTCTCCTCCAGCTGTTGGTGCTGCTTCTCAGCCTCCTTCATACGAGCTTCAATGGATGAGCGTGCCTGCTCCGTTACCTGGTCAAATAAACATGTAATGCTACAAACATCTCCATCAAAACTTCATGTCAAACCTAGTGCGGTCTATCCTTTTTGTGACTGTGGTCAATGTTTTAATGAGGAGGAAGACTGCTCTGGCTTTGTTTTGCACCTGTTTTTCTTTGTCCAGGGACTCCTCCAGGCTCTGAGCCATGGCTCTGTACTGCTCCACGCTGGAGGTTGCAGCCCTGAGGCTCTCAGCTAGCTCCTCGGTCCGACTTTCAGCCAGCCGCAGGCGGCCCTGTAAGTCCTCTCTTTCTTGATCTGAACCCGGAAGGCCTGAAAGCAGGAAGAATCATTGGCAGAAGGAAGAGATTAAATTCGACAAGAGCACAATTAGTATGTGCTATTAGAAGGGTGGCTGCATTCGGGAGTAACTACATTGTTAAAAGTCTGTGCTAAAAACCCATAACATTTGAAAGTGCGGGTCAGACATTTTATTATGTCTAAAAGATGGCTCTTTTATTCATTTAATGGATCCAATCTCACATAAACTTTTAGAACATGAGCTCGACCACAGCACTGTAGTGTTTTAGATTGTAAAATATGAAGTAGGTCAAGTATAAAACTGTGTCAATCAACTAGGCAATTTATTTGTCTTACTAACCAACAAAAAATGTTATTTCACATGCCAAGGGTGATTTTTGTGCCCACAAATACACAGACAGTGACTTTATGAAAAACCATTAACAATTTTAGTTTGAGTAAAGTTAACCATAATCTTTTTTGGTTAAATCTGAGGTCACAGGATTTAAGGAAAACCAGTGGATCTTTGATACAGTTATGTCCATACAGGTATGGATTCCTCTGTGTATGGTGCTGCTGTGTTTGATATGTTTTTCTGATGTGTTTGTGTGTTGTTGTGCCAACCTCTGATAATGGGCGTGGAAGGAGTGCTTCGGATGTGTCGTGCTTCGCTACTGCCTAGCTGCAGCCTGAGGGTGTTGAGTTCCAACTCGGCTGTGTTCAGCAGCTCTTTGGTCTTCTGGTGTAATGTTACCTGCAGCTCCAGCTGCCTCTTCACCTCCATCAACTGGATCTGTGCATGAGAGATGTAGAAAAGAAGTAAGTGACAGCTGAATTCCCAATTATTGGGCTGAGTCTCACTGTGCTTTTCCTTAGTAAAGGGGTTCAACATTAAACTGGGCTATAATTTGAACATGAGTATGACGAACACACTTGAGGTGCAGAAAACAGATGGAAAACTGTTCAACTTTATACTTACTTCCTGGTTTCTGCTTAGCAGGTGGCGCTGTTCAACCTCTTGTTCCAGCCTCTTCTGCAGCTGGGAGATCTCTCTTTCCTGCTTCTCCAACTGGCTATTTAGACGCTGACGTGTATCAGTCTCTGAGCGCTCAAGAGTGGCCTAGAAGTAGTTAGCAGTTATAATTTTGAACTGTGTTTATATCTCTGAAGGGCAATGAGTAACACATGTCCTTTTTCTAGGTCACCTGAATGGCCTGCAGGTTTGTCAGTAGCAGGTTCTGGCTCTGTTGTTGGTTCGTGATGGAGTCTTTCTCCTGATTCAACCTGGACTCCGCCAACTTCAGCATGTCTCGCTCCTTACGCAGGCTCTCAGCACGACCCTAAGAGACAGAGATAAGAAGGCTCTGCAATTCCTCAAGCGGTCTCACATTCTAATACCACCACATTACATGCCTTCATGGTTAAAAAAAAAGGAAAGAAAACAACCTTGAACACAAGCATCATCATGAAAAAGGTGAAGCCTTCCAGAACAAAGACAAACCTCAGCCATGGCGAGTTTCTCCTTTGCAGCTCTCAGATCCTCGTTTAAAGTATGGATGGTCTGCTCATGCTTCTGTGTGGCAGCTGCCATCTTCTGTCCTTTTTCACTGAGGGAAGCAATCTCTTTCCTGTAACGCTCAACGTTGTCCTGCAGCATCTCATACCTGATATTGTTGAGAGGCATTCTATTTAGTGGCCTTAGTGCTCTCGGTAGTTTTCCTTTAATACATCAAATGCTGAAAAAACCATGAGGTTCTTCAAGCTTACGTACCTTTTGGAGGCAAACTCTAGCTGGGTGGATATCTTGGCATTCTGGGAGTGGAGATCTGTCAGCTGCTCCTGGAGTTTCTCACTTTGCCCAGTCATTGCCTTGTCATTCTCCATACGCTCCTTCTTATAGGTGGAGAACACCTCCTGCAACTGCAGATATAACCGAATATTTTTATTTAGCAACAACAAAGGATTTTTATTGCTGCTTAAGAAGTACCATCTCCATGTGAAGCCACAAACACACACTATATTGGCTTTTGACCAGATTCATGGTTGTCAAAAGTTAAGTAGTGTTGGACCTCAGTGAAATCTGGATCTGAACCAATCATTTTTCTGGTGATCTTTTAAAGACAGAAGAACCAAACACACCTATTCCTTTTCAGTCAAAATAATTCTTTACCATCAAAAAAAATGCTAATAATCCTGGAGGATATCATGTATGTAAATGCATATCTGCCTATAAAGACACATTGCCCTCTAGTGGCAGACATGGAGCAGAGCTAATCAGTAAAGTGGGTGACGATGAAGCCATGGAAGTGCTTTACAGTAAATCAACCATCAAAGAAAATCATGCCTGTAACTTTAATTGAGTAATTTCTATGTGATAAGTGTTGGGCAATATTGGACATGCACCATGGGCTGCACCGATTATAGCGTTAGATGTTTGCTCACCTGTCGCAAAGCTGCCTTTGCCTCCAAGGCTTCAGCAGACTCTGTTGCCATGGAGACGAGTGTTGTGGGGGTTCCTGTGGGAATAGCTGCAGGTGAGCGTCGGGGGGTGGAGGTCAGGGAGAACTCCTCAGGTGGTGCACCTTCAGGAAATAATCAAAAGATCAGCCAAATAGGAAAAATCCACACACTATGAGACATGTTTTATCTGACTGAAAATGTTGTCATAACTTGGTTTATCTCTTGTCTGTTACCTTGCTGGGGGAAGCTAACTCCGGTTGCCTGAGCCAGCAGCATACGGTACATGTCCCTCTGCCTTACAATGGACTCAGTTATCTTGATTTGTTGGCCACGCTGCTCTTTCAGGGACTCCAGCTCTGACTGGGCTTTCTCCAAACTTTGCTCCAGTTCACCACGCCTGTAACAGATCATCTTTATTAGCCAACCTGACAGTTTGACAATGGATTATAACCCTAAATGCAGCCTATGATGCAATTTTTTACACCAACTGGATAGTGAGACATTAAAAAAACATAACAGTTATTTGACTTACAATTGCCGTTTGTCGACAGCAAAAAAAAATGTATAGATAAAAATAAATCAGCTTCCATTCTAACATACTTATTTCCTGTGGCTTCAAACTCCTCCTTTTCTTGGGCATCGCTGAGCTCCCTGAGAGCGACAAGAAGACGCTGATTTTGCTTTTGCAGCTCCTCTATGCCACGGAAGGTCACCAGGTGTTGGCTGATCACATCTGAAGTGCTGCTGACGTCAGCTGAGCTCACATCCTCCTCATGAAGTACATGGTTTCCACGAGCCTCTTCCAGCTCAATGAGCAGCACACGTACCTGACAGGAAAAAAAAACAAAACAAAGATGGCACAGAAAATAAAAATTGAGAAAAATATTTTACATTTTTGTGAAAAATAACAAGGATTTTCCTTAGCAGAGTGTGAGCACCCACCTGCTGAGCCATGTCTCCCAGCTGTAGTTCACACCTGTGGTTGTCCCTTTCCAGAACAGAGGAGCGCTTGTTAGCTTCATCAGCTTCCTTCTGCAGACGGTGCACCTCCTGAAGTAAACATACATACAAAATAAATAATAGAGTGGCAAACAGATATGTAACTTAATGAAAAAAATCCAATCCATTGAAGACACATACAACTTGTCTGCATGGACCTACCTTTATAGCCTGCTCCAGCTTGGCAGAAAGACTGGCCACTGACTTCTGCATGCGTTCATGTTCGTCCCTCTGTCGCTTGAGTATCGGGGCTTTGGCTTCCACTTCCTGCACAATATCATCCAGGTACTTGTTGACCCGCTTGTTCTCCAGTCGCTCCAACTGCAGCTGCTCCTGACTCTCCACATATGCTGTGTACAGCTGAAAATGCAGATGATGTCTTGTATCAAAATAAGAGAATCCAAAAGGAAAACATCACAGACAGTAGTGCTGTCTGTTTTTTTGTCATCATTATGGTGTTTAACAATCTAATCTCTACAAAAGCTTTACCTTAATATGGTCCTTAAAATACATTACATCAAGTTAATTTGGAAATCCACAGCATCTCATTCAGATGAAAAAGAATCACACAAGGCATTCTCTCAAACCTTTTTTTCAAATTCTACTTTCTACGTTTTCAAATAATATTTGGAGTTGAAATTAAGCTGCATTTACCTCTGTCAGCTTCATGCCAGGCTTTATCTTGGAGACAGCAGCTGCCGTTGGAGACATTGTTGTCATTTGCTCTTCTGTGAGCAAAGATGAAGTACCAATAGGACCTAGGCATTCAGGGAATAGTAAAAAGATCACAGGTCATATAAAGAAAATCCATAACTGGTTAATGATGACATATTTTAAACACAATACAGGTAACCATAAATAAACCTAACACACCTCTAAATTTAGAACTTGAAAGCAGCTCATTTGCATTGTCCAGCTCTTTCTCAAGACCCTGGATTCTCTCCTTTAGCTCAGCAACACTCTTATCTGTGGCACCATTCATTTCCTGCAACTTTTCCTCAAGGGCCTTGTTGGCTGTGGCACAAAGAATAAACAGAGTAAACATCAAGGTAAACTTACAACAGGAAACAAGCAATTAAAGTGAAACCACTAAGCCAAACAAAAAAGTAAGCATATTCAGACTCTCTCCATTTAGGAAGAACACGAGTACTACGTAAAGAAAAGGTAGTAGTAGTCATTCTGTTATAATCCTGCACCTTCTCCAGCATCCTTCAGCAGCTTATGCAGCTCCTCCACTGCCCGACTCAGCTCCTCACTTTTTGCCTCAGAATCTTCTGCTGCTCCCTGCCAATGCAACAACAGTTACAGTTGTGCAAATACACTATACCATGCAGTGAATAAACAAAAATAAAAAAAACACCTTATATACTGACATTTATAAATAGACATGAAATGATACATGAAGGTACCAGAGTGACTTGATATTATATATATATATATATATATATATACCTTGTATAAATTGGATAGTTTAATGTTGGCATTCAGCTCGTTTCTGAACTTTTCCTCCATGGTGGCTTGTTGTTCCTTGGCCTAGAAAGAGCAAAGAATTTGTGAAACACTTCTGTGATTTCATATCAGACAAAGTGCTACAGCACTGATTAGTTTGTTGCAGAATATATATTATATGTTTTTTTCCTGGGTAAAACAAAACAGGACTAAACTTGAGATAAGCTGTAAGACATACTTCTTTCAATTTGCTGATAATGTCTTCATTCTGTTTCTGAAGGTGCTCATTTGAAGTCTTCAAACTTGCCACTTGGTCTTGGAGTCTGTTTAACTGAAAGTCACAAGCAAAAATCATATTTCTTTTATTATCATACTACCTTATGAGAAAATGGTAATCATTTGTTAGCAAACAGTGTGCTTAAATGAACTCAAAACATAGTAAAACTGCTGATAACAAATTGTATAGGGAGAGTATAGCAAGGGCAGTAAGTAGCTGTTTAAAATGTACCATGTCTATTAATCTGTCTGTCAGCTTTAAAAACATAAACATGCAAATAAAATAGAAGCATGCCTCATCTTCCTTGTTCTCCAGGTCACATTTCAGTTCCAGGATCTCATTTCCCTTCTGTCGGGACAGGGAGAGAAGTTCCTCACTCTTAGCCTTCAGCTCTTCTTTCAGCCAAGATGTTTGGCCATTCAGCAGCTCCTTCTCCTGTTCCATACGCTTCTCTTTGTACTGCAACAACAAATAACTATTTTATTCATTTGCTTTTTTACGAGGGAAAATAAAATAAATGTCAAAAATCAAAGAATATGTTTAAAAAGTCACTGTAGATATTGGTATGAGGCTCACTTTTATGTTGACTTCAGCTGATTCAAGCTCATCCAGCTTCATCTGCAGAGCCATCTTCGAGGTGTTGACTTCCACCAACTTATCATTGAGCTGCCTGAAGTCGTCTGGTGGTGGAACAACAAAAACACCATGAGTCCCAGGTCCAACTCACACCAAGTATTGACAACAGAAATAATAATGTTGACAAATGTCTTCTTACTAATTTATCTGTCCATACCATTTAAATTTTCCACTTCCAATGATCTTCTCTCAAGTGTCCGTACAAGTTCTCTCTTTTCTGCTTCCAGTTCATCTTTGGCTTTTGACAGCAAGGTCTTAAAGAGGAAAAGTGAACACAATTAGTATCCCTTAAAAAATGGCTAACACATTGGAGATCAAACACACACAATAAACATACCAATTTTATGTGTTTTTATTTGAATTGTTAGTGTGTTGATGGAGACTTGATAAAATTTGATTTAAAAAAAAAAAAGACTACCTAAACTTTTAGCTGGAGGGGAAGCTGAGGTGAAAAAAATCCTCAGAGCATTGAATGTGTGGGAGAATTTGCACATAGGCCGAACAAAATGGTACCCTGCAGGCAGACAGTGGCATGAGCAAGATGGCACTGCAAGTCCTGTTTATTTTTTGTTTTGCCCAGGCGTAATATATATATATATATTACGTATGACAGTGTCTAGATTATAAAGGAAGGAATGTGTTGCTGTTGATAGTAATTGAATTTCTCATGATAAATGTACGTTCCCGCTGCATCACTGCTGCTGTTAAACATAACTTCACACCATGTGACATGTTATGTTTTTATTTAGCTATTTTACATTATTGCTATCTGTAAAACCTTATTCTTCATCAGTCAACACTAAAACAAACTTGAGTGAGGAAAACAATCCTAGTCGCAACCATGTATTTTTTTAAGACCAGTACTTAAGTAGAAATTATTTTTCTCCAATGTATATTTTTATGTCATTGTATGCATTATTAATATAGGACAGCCGTGATACAAAAATAATACCACTTCCTAATATAAGACAGCAGTGATACAAAAATAATACCACTTCTTTAAAAATGACATTTATCTTTGGTCCTAAAAATGAAAAAAAGAAAAAAAAACATTTGGCAAACAGATAGTGCACTGAAAATACTTGAGTGTAAAACATAGATTACCAGTTAAAACAGTTGGGGAAATAATGCCCTGCATACTAGTTGCTCAACTCGTAAGTGGGCATACTATGTTACTCAAATTTGTTTGTTTCATGATACAATTACTGAATATAATGAACTATAAATGGCCCTTTTTTGTTTTAATTTAGGTATTTCTTTGTTATAATTATAAACAGATTGATCAAAAACACAATAATCAGTAGGTGTAACCCTTCAACCAAACATGGATATGATCGAAACTAATACTTGGGTTTATTACTACATTTTGATCTACTTACCTGATCAGATGACAACCTGTCTTGTGCGGATTCATATTCCCTGTTTTTCTCACGCAGACTTTTAACTTCCTCATCTAGAAGGGGAAATTTAAAGGAAAAGTATGTCGTGAATGAATATAACCCCGGCAAGCTCGATCAAATGAGGTAAAAAAATCTTTATATAAAACTGCTTTCACGCTTACCTTGCTTAGTAAACTCCTCTTTGAGTTTAAGATGTTCTTGAGTTTGAGTTCTGAGTTCTTCTTGACTCTGGGCAAGCTGCTTTACTTTTTCAAAGAAGTGTTGTTCTGTAAGATGGTCAGCAAAAACACAAACACGTAAAGACAAAAACTAAAATATAACAAACGTGAACTAATGTTAGTAATGCCGTTAAGCCTACGGTTGCATGACATTTTGTTGACATTACCGTTAGCTCAGTAGGTAAGCTAACGCTAGCATTAGCGTAAATCGTGGCAACTGACATACTGCCTGCAGTGTTGCCTGGCATAAGCGTTTTTCTAAATCACAAGAGCTAAAGATGGTTAAAATAATTAACAAGGTGAAGCTGATATGTTAGTACATTCAAGGCGAAATAATAAACTTTACTCTGTCACATTAACCGGCATGCGTGCACGATGAGCAACGCGAAACAGTTAGCATCACGAGCTAATATGATAGGAGAGATATCTTACCACTGTCAACTCGAAATTGTTCCTGTTGTGCTTTCAAAGAATCAATTTCATACTGTTGATCCGAAAGAATTCTCTCGAGTTTGTTTTGGACTGTTTTTGGTAGCTTTGCTATTTCCGAACCCTCCAACTCCTGCAGCAACAGTGCCGCCATTTTTCCGACAACAAACAGTTTGAGCACGCGCAGTTTGCGATTTGAGTTTGTGTGTGACACCAGAGCATCTTGGGATTTGTAGTTCTTACACTTAAAAAAAAATAAATGAATAAAATAATTAAAAAAAAAAAACATGTGGAGCCATGAAGTCTTGAAGCTGCCACGAGCTTACATTGAACTTTTTGCTTAGCGAACCGCAACTACAATATAGGCTTTCAAACACATGTACACTGAAATATCTTTTAAGTAATAATAATAATAATAATAATAATAATAATAATAATAATAATAATAATAATAATAATAATTATTATTATTATTATT
>JAOWBC010001052.1:8433619-8444287 GCA_028566105.1 Hypoplectrus providencianus | reverse complement strand
CGAACTCGCAACCCTCTGCACCAAGCACTCTTGCTGTAAGGCATGAGTGCTAACCACTGCGCCACCGTGGGGCCCTAAAAAATACATATAAAGACAAAAACATTTTAAAAACAAGAGACAAAAGTATAAAGAACATTTTAAAAAACTTAAGAAAAAAAAACATGACAAAACAAAATAAAAAACAGAGTACAAGTTAGATAAAAAGACAAAACAGGAATAATGAATTGTTCTTATAAAGGGCAATAAAAGATGATAATAAAACTTAGATGAAACTGTTAAAAGACAAAATAGAATAATAGTATTAAGAATAAAGAATAAAATTCTTTTTTTTTTTTAAAAAAAGGATAAAATTTAATGTTGTTTATTATACATAAATAGACAGAAATATGTGTTTAACATACATTTATATTTAACTATACATTATGAAATGTATATGAGCATACATTTTGAAATATATCTTTGATGTCTCAAGTATTGTTTGAATGAAAGAGCTGGTTGTTTGAAGATAAGTGGAAAGAGAAGTCTCAAAGAAATGAAAGGAGGTAATACATCTAATGGAACTTGACAGGTTGTTCTAGTCACATGGAGCTGTTTATCTGTATTCATTCAGCCTATTAGTCAAGTCCGCCTATAGCGTGAGAAACATCAGTTAGACCAACCCAAACATGGACTGTGATGCGGGGGTGGTGTGTGCTGTGTAATTTATTCTCTGCCACATTTACAGCTTCATTTCTCATCCGCTATCCCCCATTCTTATCTCTTCCACCCTCCCTCGTGTTATCTTTAACCCCACCTGTGTTTTATTAATAACATGATTGCATTTTGTGTTAGTGTAGTGGTTGCATTGCTTCAGCTCATCCCATTCAGATGTGAAGTTGATGTTTGTTTTTTAAATACATACAAGTTCAATCTTGAGCAAATGAGTCAAAAGATATTTACATGACTTCACCACTTGAAACTCATGAGTCACGAGGAACTTACTTAATATCTAAACAAAGTGACTTAAAATAGGTTTACATTTATCATGACAGCAAGTGAGCAGTTATGTCATTTCACCCACATCCGCTGTCCATATTTGGTCATGGGGGCCATGTGCGCCCCAAACCAGGTCTGCGTTGCCGTGTCATGACATCACCTCAGTGAAATTGTTTTTTATGTGGGTGAACTAGAGCATGGCAGCTGAGCTTTCCAAGAGTCCAAACACAAGACTATCACAAAAGTTCACCAATTAGCGAAGCAGCGTAAAAAAAAGAGGAAAGTAAAACGTCAGAAATTTGGAGGCGGTGTCAGGTGGTCTTTGCAGGGGTAAACATTGAGGTAAACATTCGTTTGAGGGGATGGATGAGTCAAATCATGCTCTGTGGCCTCTTCCAAGAAGCAAGTTCACTGGGTAAAACCTGAAATACCCCTAAACCTAGAATTAACATCTAGAACAAAAGCTGTTTGAATTTTGCCCTGCAACATTTTGCAGATAACTTGTTAAATCTACCTCTTAGAAGAGGCTAATGCTTTGGTTGTGTTTATGTTCTACAGAATACTGAGGCAAAATACACCTTCTCCCTTTTTGTTTATTGTTTATTCTGAGTGTATGGATGAGTCATCCCATGTTGAAGTGAATCCGCTCTGAACCCTGCTTAGACACTCATAGCTGCTTCTGTTACACTCACTGACCCCTGGTTCCTGTCGGAAGAATGCACTCCTGTACATTTGAAATGCGTGTAAAGCTCTGGGGAATATTCCCAAGAAGAAGCTGCTTCAGTTGATGTAAACGTTGCGGGCCAGTGGTGGCGCACCTGCACTGTGTGACTGTGAAGGGTGAAAATATTTGGGGTGTTTTGTCTAGCTGGTTGCCACTCTTCTGTACTGTAGTCTAGGTCAGCAGCAGCCAGTCTGGCCGACATGTTTGGGCACCTCAGGAAAACCTCGCAGTCGTCAGAAAGCTTCTGTGGGAGGTAACCGAAAGATTTTGATAAATCTTAGACACGCTACTGAGAGAATATGAGGTGTTACCACCAGCTAGAGGCTATGCAAGCCGTGCCAGATGCAGTGCTGTAGAAACACAGGCACATGTACAGAAATATGTGTTAGCGTGTCACAGTTGACTAGCTCTTGCATTTTGGGTAATTAGAAATCAGGAGCTCCTTTGCAGGCAATATTTCAGAGATTATTGAAAATCACTCACATGAAACCACATACCAGTAAACACCTTGGAATGTGCTTTGATGTGCTTTACAAAGACATTAAGCTGCCATACTTTGTATAACCTTGTATAATTCAATTCAACAGTGACATTGAAAAGACTAAAGGTCTTTTTTTGGTCTTTGGCTCCAAACAGGTGCAAAAGAACTCAAAGTAGCACCACGAGTAAAGCTACAATCTAATCCTCTAAAAGGATTGGCCTAATTATCTCAGGAAAGGTCAGCATTACGCTTCATCAATTAACACTCACTGTTGACGCATCCAATGCTGCTTTCTAAATTATTCCTATGCTAAATTGAGAGATATAAATAATCAGGTTTTAAATGCCCCATGTTGTAAAAAGTAAGATTTCCACTGATTTGATTATAAAGCAGGTGCTATATAAATTCTGATAAAATATTGTTTTTAGATTTAGATAAGCTTCATGGACTTACATAATGTTGTGACCTCAGGACTTTGTTATATGTAAGTGCATTAGAAAGGTCTGCTGTAAAAAATTTACAAAAATGTTTAAAATGTAATGTCCATTTTGAACTGAAAGAAAAAGAATGTTTAAAACAACAACAACAACAACAACAACAACAACAACAAACTCCCTCTCATATCTTGTCCCTTGCCTTGCCCTGACCAACCATGCTTCTTTGTGTATGGATGCTAGACAGGATATCAAAGTGTAATTGCATTAGCAACTAGCTGGCTAACTCACCAGCCCCTAAACTACAGAAATATAATTGAATGCTTTATTCACGTCCTCTTTTCACCAGATGGCTGACAATTTCCTTCAGCTACTTTTCTGTAACCAGTGTTGCATGAAAGCATGCTAGCAGACTATGGTGTAAGGCTGACTGGTTAGCTAGCTAGCTTGCCATTTCCACAATGCTTTCACACTACACTGGTTCAAAACAAAACAATATGCCTGACAGCATGCTGAGTGGCAGCACAGGGTCTAACTGTCCCTCTGGAGACTACTTTGCCAGAAAAAGAGTGGACAGTAACTTTATTTCTGGAGATACTTAAGCAGATGTAGCTGTTAAATTTGACTGAATACTTCATTCGCCTTGCATAGCCAGGCCATTTGGCTTAATGTAACTTTGTGAAAACTCTCCAGCTTTTTTTGTATTTCTTCAGTTTTCTTCTCCAGTCAAAGTCAGCTTTGTTGGCGTAAAATAGAGCATTTCAATCAGAGGGTGAATAGTCAGATCGACAGGACGTGTGTTGTTTGAAGCTTGATATGTGCCCTTTGATTAGACAAAGATGAACTGGGTCTATATTGGTAATAAAGAGACAGACAGATACCTTCAACATGTATTTAGAATGGTCTTCCTTTGTTGCAAACCTCTGTATCCTACAGTGGCAGTTTTGTGTGGTAACGTGGTTGCCAGTTCCAGATATGAGACAACTTAATTTATTTCACGACATATCAGATTGTGGGTTAGTATTGCAAGTCTTTACTTAAAAATCTTAATTTGCTTTTATGTTGTGGTTTTGGCTTGCCTGCAGCTCATTGGGGTCACAGGGGAGTCAAGTTATGCTGCAAAACTAACACATGAGGTTATTTAGCATGTGACGGCCTGCTCCAGCAGGAGAGAGGAGAGACTCCCTCTGCAGTGGCACGTAACCTTGCATGCAGGAGTTTTGCAAATACATTCTCCTGGTGTTTTTGTTTTGAATACACTAAGGGTTAGGTAGTTTAAGGGATATATTCTAAAAGAATGTTTAAGGCAGGCCCCTCCAGGACACAGCGGTTTTTTAAGGACCCCCTCCAGGAGGCGAGTCAGCAGTTAGATGTTAGCGCCTCATTTTCTTCCGAATCTCATGCAATCTTAAGATTATGGTGCTGATAGATGAGGAGACAGGCTTTGCAATGCTCTGCCTGCCAAGAGTTTGTAAATTGATAGTATTTCCTGACTGCACACTGAATATGAAGGTGCAGCCAGTAGATGGTTAGCTTAGCATAAGACAAAGTTTCCAAAATGACTCCCTATTCCCTCCCTCTCTCTGCTATATGGTGAGCAGCAAATAGTGGATTATATAATGTACTCAACTCAAGACGGTTTCAGACACTATTTACTGCCGAACCAGTCGCACAAAATGAACTGCAATAATGGGTTGTTTTTTTCACAATTTCTTCATAGTGGACTTAACGCAAATTACATACATGGATTAAAAAAAAATAAACAAAACAACAATTATCTAATTTAAAATACCATTTGGTGTGTGCATTTTCCGCTCCCGTCCGTCAGCTTTCTGTCAAACCACACGGCATGATGGCGACCACCGGCTGCTCCATACTTTTCACAATGCATTATGGGAGATATGAAGTACACTATATAGTGTATAGCAAACACTCTTCACTAAGAATTTGGACACCACTACAAAAAGGCTTATACACTATATAGTGCAATATAAAGTGAATAGGGAGTCATTTTGGACACAGCTAAAGACTGGAAACAGGAGGAACAGCTAGCCCTGCTGTTTCAAAAACTAGACTTAAAGGCTGTAGTTATATACTATTTATAAGCACTACTGTAATTTCTTAGTAATGCACCTTTCTAGAGCAAGCCCCAGCCCAGCCCTTAAAATAATCTCCTTCAAACTTGTTGTAATACAACACAGTCAACTAGGATATATCATCCCCATCTCCAACTTCTGAAAAAAAAAACGAGCAGGCAGCACAAGCTTGGTCAACAGTTAACGGAGCGAGGGACTAAGGATAAAAAAAATTACTGCGTTGTACCATGTTGGTTTGATAACTGAGATAGAAATATAAAAACTTATGGTTACTCCTTTGACCCACTAGCTTCCTGTTGTCACTTTCAGTCATATATGCTTCATATCTGTTCTTCTAGTGTAATAAATCAAAAAATGGATTGCAAGCTTTTTATGTAGTTTTATTTATTTATTTTTATTCATAACATGTATAATAATATGATAATGATATTAACAGTCGTGATGTGTCATATCACACTAGGACAACCAAAGACTGACCATTTTACCTTTTCTGTGCACATCAATGATTTTCCCCCCGCTTTCACAATATAAAATACACAGACATAGATGACCTCCTTACTGATGATGTTTCTCGGATGATAGTAGAGAATCATGAATGTTGTTTTTCCAGACACAATACACACCTCCCACCACACTGGCTTAAGAAACATGCGTAGGAAATGTTGGACTAATGGAGGACATGTTTACACAAAATGTTTCCACATCCAGAGTGCTTTGGTCTCTTAGGTATTAGGAGTCTCATTCCTATTAAACTGTTTAAAGTTTTTTTTTTTTTTTTCTTTTCCTTGGCAAAAACACCGTAGTGCTCTGGAGTGTACATGTGTTGAATATATTATCACATTTGAGGATGTCACTTTGTACAAACCCTGTATGTATAAATAACGTGTACAGATCAACCCAAACAAATGCTACAAAAACATAATGAATTAATACATTTTTTACATGTACAGTGTGTAATATTGTCTATCATTATAAAATAGAACATTGCAATTATTTTATATTATAGTTAGCTGGTTCTGGCTGTTGTTTGCATGGTGCTGAGGGAGTTTGTTATGTATTTTCATGCATAAATGCTTTTTCTCCCCTCTGTACTGTACCCACATATTTGACAGCACCCTTATCTTCACCAGCTTGATGTAAAAATGTCTCCTTTGAGAACAATCCTTTCGCACTAATGAGCTAGTGGAGATAAGTTGGTATTTCTATTTCCAGTTCCCAAACAGAATAACTCCAAGACAGCTTTCTTTCTTCATCAGCAGCCAAACCCTTTGTTTACTCTACATTATTTTCATCTTCGTCCTCCAAACCCGGCAGCTCCTTTTCTGGCAGCAACCCATAGCTGTTGAGGAAGGCTTCCACATCAGTGGCAAAGAACTCCTCATTTAGGTGCTGTGTGCAGGCCAGGAAGTTCCCTAGTAGTTCTCCGGCCTTGTACACCAACAGCGTAGGCAAAACCTCATCCGAGAAACGCTCAGCAGCGCCGGACGCAACAGCATCAATCCGGCAGAACTTTACGGTGGGGTACTCTGCTGCCAGGCAGTCAAGGCAGTTGTTGAGTTCCTCACAACCTTTGACCCCAATCTTGTAGATGTGGACCACCACCACTGTGCTGTAGTGCTCCTTCTCGATGACTTCTAGGAAGGCCTCTCCACTGTCCAGGTCGTGCACTCCTTCAAACCTGGGCCCAAAGCTGAGTTTGTCATGCATCTCTTGCATGCAGCGCTTTCTGTATTTCTTTAGACATCCCTCATCCTCCTCTTTAAGCAGCTCATACTCTTGGACGCTCATCTGAAAAAATGATAAAACCTTCTATTAGTTGCATTATTTGTACATCCTTAAAAGAAGCTCTCATAAGACTTCCTTTTTTTGCATGTATTGGTTCTATGTTAATCTATAGATCCATTAAGATATAGCTGTTTCATAACACACAGTGCTCAAAGATCCCTATCAGAAAAGAAGTAAAAGAAAAACCCTGTTTAGTTGGACCTTGCGGTTAAGGTTCGATCTTGAGTCATCTTTCGGCCGGCTCGGAGATGACATTTGTCTCAGCAGTTCCCTTTTTGCAGGAGGCAAGTTTTCTTGATCCATACTTTCCAACTTAAACCTCCTCCAGTCGTTGATGACTCCTTTTGGACCTATGAAGAAGGAACAAAGCTTCATATATTGAGCAGTGATATGGAAGTCTCATGTGGGGAAGTGTCATTTGGAATCACTTATTCCCCAAATGAAACAAACAGTTTGCAAGCTTTACATGAATTATATGTAACATTTTTTTTTAATTATAGCTTTATATCTGTAACTATTCATTTGATACACTGCAAAAAGCCAAATGTCACCTTGTGCAATAGTTGGATTTCTAGTCAAAATATCTTAATATACTAATTACACAAGTGAATTGTCATTTGTTCCAATGGCAGATTTGTTTTGTACTTAGTAGAAGCAGACATTTTTAAGTAGTATTAGTCCAGTGTAGGTGAGCATTTTTTTTAAGCAAACAATCAAGAGTAACTTTAATCTCAAGCTCCAAATAATCATTGATCTGTGTGATTTCAAACTGAGTGACATTTTATTCAGTTGCTAACTGAAACTGTGCAGCGAATCATCTGTGGCTATTGTGACGTGTTTTAATTTAGGGATTAAAGCCTCATCTCAACCTCTTAAGGAAGCTCACTATTGCATAACACAAACAAGATTAGAGCACCAGTTAAACTGCAGAAGCTCTACAGATCTATACTCTGCTTTGGACTTCCTGTTATGTTACAGCCGCTTGCTGGCTCATCTGTGTGTTTGCTTAACTGCTAGAATCCTAATGAAGGCTTTTTCAATGACTCATTACTGAAATTTGTGTTTACCAAGATGGATTGCAAAAGGAAAGGTAATTGCTCTGCTGCAAACCCAGCTCTTCTCACCTGTATGGGTAGCGGTCTCTTCCAAATCCAACATTTTGTCAGACATGTTTCCGGTTAGCTCCCTGTCAGATTAAAAAAAGAAAAAGTTCAGGGATAAGGTCATAAAATGGGTTTGGTATGCATGATAGTGGGCCTTCAGTGTTTGAATGAATATTTATTATTTATTTTGTGTTTGTGACCTGCACACTAGTCAATAATCGTCTCACTTCAGATTTAAATCCTTGAAGTGTGATAGATCCACAGGATAAAAAGTAAGTCCCATGATATTTAATTAAATAAATGCAGTGTAAGAGGATTATTGAGCGGCACCAGATCTCTGTCTCACTTGTTGTTAGGCCGAAAGGCTACTGGTGGAACAGGATAAGCAATTAAAAACATGAACCACCATCAAAACGAAATCAGTGGCCTCCAGTTACAAAACTACTGTATTTTAAAAGAATAGGAAGTAAAAATGAAATAAATAACTACATATATATTATTTCAGGTGAGATTCATGTGACTGTTTAAAACATAAGGAGCTATAGTAACTCCTCAATGCATTCTGCACTCTTCTCAAACAGCATGTCCATAAGTTTTGGACCAGTTCATGTGTGTGACGTATGAAGACACAATATCTCATTGGATATGGGATGGTCTTTCCCCATTGTTTCAATTAGTGTCTCCCTCTCCGCGTGCAGTGGCTCATGATCTTTGTGACCACCTTTCTAACCCACAAATCCGTTGTAATCAAGCTGAGATTTGCCACGATTAGTTCTAGCATGAGCAAATGAAGTCACATATTAGTGCTTAAACTCACTGTGCATGTGTGTGTGGACAAGAGACAGACAATAAACTCTTGTAAACAGCTGGCTTGTAATTAGACACAGACCCATGACTAAATCCACTACTAAAAGAAAGAATCTTTTGTTCTCAAAGCAGAACCTTTTTATATTTAAAGGGGAAAAGAAATTAAAAAAACAATTGGTAACCCCTCTCTAAATTATCACAAATGTTGTGACAAAGTGTAAATGGCAAATTATTAGATAAAAAGTCAACAAGAATGCCAACAATGTATGTCTTAGTGCATGCAGAAACATACACATTGAAATCTGACATGCATTTAGAACTATATTTTTATTTCTACATAGTAAAAATACAAGTTTGGCTGTTTCTGTCCCATTTTATTTGAAAAACTGTCAATAGAATTTTCCTTACCTCCCTCAGTTACAGTGAAGTCCTCCCTTTGTGGCTATCCTTGCACTGGTCTACGCTCGTTTACTTCACTGAGCTATCTGTTGCTGGATGGTGTGTGATTTCGTGTGCATGCGTGCGTCTTTTCCAGCCAATGAGCTTGGTCTAATGGAGATTTCAAAAAAGACCCTATAGATGAAACAGAAATAGAGCATAGAGCTTAAGAGGATTTCACTCCAGGAATTAGGAGCCTCTACCTGATAAAGGCCTGACGACACACAACGAAGAGAAGGAGAGAGAAAGAGAGAGGCAAGAGGGAAATCACACTTTATTTTTCAGCGCTTGGAAAATGTATTTTTTTTTTTTACAAGGAGGATCTAACAAATCACTTGATTCTGCAGCCAAGAGTAGTACACAAGAGCTATTGTGTTGCATATTGCAGTAAAAGCACACAAAGAGTTAAACCAAGCAGAGACACTATATCCCTGAAAAAAAAAACAAACTCAAATAAAGTCATCTTGTCTGGAATTCAAAGTTCTTCCAGGCACTGAACTTCACATGAAAATAAGCACATGATGGGAAAAAGAAAACAAAAAACAAAAAAAAAAACAACCCACTTCTGGCGAAGGGCGGGTGACATCTAATGATGCTTAATCATGTGCTTCTTGATGATTTGTAACACAATACCCACACTGTAGTCCCTTCTTCCATCTTAAAGTGCTTTTTCAATATTTCCTCACAAGCATCTTAAAATCTTATATATGTAATATATATATATGATATGTATCTATATGTTCACCTGCAAAGTCTGTCAAATAAACGTAACAAAAAAAAAATTCTGAAATGGATTGAAGTAGACCCAGATTGTTTCATACAATTGAAATACTCATATAAAAAATATCCAAATTGTAATAAAATACAGTACTTTTAAATAAAAGTATTTAAAATAATCAATTAGTATTATTACTAACAATAATCACAAAGGTTTTTGTGTGACATCTTCCTGTGAGTCAGAGGGTTTTATTGCTCATGGATGACTTTCAAGGCAATGCAAGGAAATAATTAATCCTTTTCTCAGGTTTCACCTTAGAACAACAATGCATTCAGCTGATACATTTCAGGTTATATGTTCCCACACGTTGCAGTGTGAAAAGAAATTCCTAACTCCTAATGTATTGTGTTTCCCAACACGCCCCATTGTGATTTTTTTCTTTTGCTGATGCTGAATCACTGCAGTCCAAATAGGATGGATAAATGCTCTCAACGCCCATAAGATGACTTCTGAGGACAGCTCATCCAACAGAGTTTGACTTGTGTCCAGCGTCTGTGTGGCTGCATCCTGTATTTATTGGCTTAAAGGATTACTAGTCTTTTTTATTCAGGCACAAAGTGAATGCGTGTCAGCTGAGGTTTCATTCTTCCCAGTCCTATAGGATGCTAAAAATGGAATTCAGCTGATTATTTAGACATTTCTGTTCTAAAAATGTCTGTCAGCACCTGCTTAACATCCAATTTTAGCCTCCTTACGTATCTAACAGCACTTGTGTTTTGTTCAAACAGCAAAGAACTGATGTATTTGTTAAGCCATACCATAAGGGCCATGGCCCAAAGCACACTGTCGAAGAGGAAACATTTCTTAAAATAATTCTTGCAGGGGAGATGCATTTCAGTGTCTCTGTGGATACAGAGGATTGTTTGTCTGTTTACCATTCAGAGCTGCTTGGTTACATGATCGTGGATCATTGGATCACTTCTCCTGAACAGACAACACAGTGAAAGCAGATCACCTGCTCTGAAAAATACACCTATTTAAAGCTAGAGGGCAGTCTTGGTTCTTTATGATTAACTTTAGCCTGACCAAGTTCTATTAAAGATATAT
>JAOWBC010001052.1:8391966-8414847 GCA_028566105.1 Hypoplectrus providencianus | reverse complement strand
TTCGAACTCGCGACCCTAGGCACCAAGCACTCTTGCTGTAAGGCATGAGTGCTAACCACTGCGCCACCGTGGGGCCCACTGCTCACATGTTGTTAGCATAAATTAAAATAATAAAATTAATTGTAAAGAGTGTTTAATCTCAGGACCACACATATTGTTGCAGCGATTTGCAACAATACATTATCATATATTTATTTTTTTTTTAACACTTTTTGTTTTTTTTACATAGAGACAGTCCAACAGACAGAAACAGAACTGTACACAAACAATATATATAATATATATTTATAGTTTTCTTATCGAGTGCCAAAGTCCTCTTTGTGTTTCTTCCCTCTGCCAGCAGGGAAACAAAAGTTATCGAAGCGGAAGAAGGAAATTTAATGCTAAAAACACATTAACTTTGTTGACTTGAGCAACTTGGACTGCTGAAATTTTACATTAGATTAAGTCAAACATCACAGTGATTTAGGACTTTGCCCCCTATCAATGATTACAGCAAACCAATCACTCTTTTAATGTAGATATCAGCCTGGCTGGGTTACAGCTGTATATTTATGAATATTTATAAATGTGAGCCGGTCCTTTAAGGTTTATGATGTAATAAAATGACTACTGGGGGCTAAGGTGTAATGCATGCAACTCCAGTTTCAGTGACTGATTATAACACTTTATGTACAGATCCCAGAGCGGAGCGAGATAAACAAAGACCGTCTCTAACATGTTTGGTGTGTGACGTCACCCACTCCGTCTGCTTCCCTCAAACGGTCTTGTATGATGTATAACAGTGATCAGCGTCTGATGTGTCTGTATGTCTGATGGATGAGTAAGTGTGTGCCATGACTGAGAATGTGTCGTTGATATGATATGACAGCATGTTCATGTGATCTCTGACCCCATAACAGCTGTTTGATTTTGTTTTTTGTCTTCCTGTGACAGTGTTGTTGATGGATAGGGTTTTTAACCCTCTGTGTGACCTTAAAAGGCTCTATAATAGAGTATTGCACTTTCTGTCTGAGGGACCTGTAATGGACTTGTCAGCCAAAACGCAGGCTGATCAGAAGTGGAAACAATTAGATTCCAGGCATTCCTTTGCGACGAAGGATGGACTTTGGCAAGAGTGAAGGCAATAGAGCCAGATCAGTTCTGTCCTTCTTACTTTGGGCCAAATAATAAGAATTTGTTTGTTTCTCTTTCTTTCAGCTTTTTTTTTTAATGATCTTTAGCTGATTTTGTTGGGAATGTCATCTTAAATAAGCCAAAAACAACCAAGGCCAAACAGCACCTGAAAAGCAGATGAATCATCATGTCTTCTCTTTCTGTTACTTGCAAAATGATCTGTGGAATGTGTGGATTTCTTTCTTTTTTTTTTTTTTTATCATGCCCTTCCCCTCCTACCTTGCAGCTCCTACAATCTCCTATGGAAATACCTGAGTTTCACAAATGCCGTTATATAAGTATTAAGTATTAAGTATTATTAAGTATTTCTGGCTTATCTTCCTGCCCATTAAAGGAATGTTTTAATTACCAGGTTTATCATTAAAGCAGTAATTTGCCGCAAAGCAATCCTCCACAGAATTACACTCAGACATCAGAGAGCTGACTGTGAGGGTTAACAGGAATCTTACCCAACAGAGACCTCACACGCAACAGGCTTTTCCTTTCAACAGACACTATGACTGACACTATCGCATGCTCATGATAGTATGAAAAAAATGTTATTAGCGTGAGTGTGTCAAGAGGCAAGTGAAACTATCATCATTTTGAAAGTGACATCATTAACAATGACAAATGGAGATCTTCCCTGTGGCAGTTGAGTTTCCCTAACAGCAACAAAACCTCTCACTAAGAGCCTGTGCAATGGCTGTCAGGAAAAAGCCTCCCAGAGCATATGGGTGGGTACAGACAGTGTAGCAAGAAGTATTCAGATCCCTTACTTCAGTAAAAGTACAAGTACCACGCTGTGGAATAACTAATGCAAGTCATTGAAGTACCAGCATCAAACTGTACTTAAAGAATGAAAAATAAAAGTACTTGTTATGCAGATTGCTATATATATTCCGAAAATTCAAGAAAAAATCAAGTAAAGCACAAGTATCTCAAATGTATACTTAAGTACAGTATACCTGACTTAATGTACTTATTTTACATTATGTTGAATACCAACCTGGGTGCAGGCTCATGGAAGTTTAGTTTGAAAAAGACACTGTGGATGTATCTAGTGGAAAATGAAATGAAACTCAGTAGCCAGCTACTCATCTCAGCTTGATGCCAACATTGGCTGTTTGGTATGAAATCTCCTACCAAACTGTTGGCAGTTCAGTTGCACTCTGCATTATGTTGAGATTTGGGTAGGACGCTGCTACACTCCGTTGATCCCATTTTGTTGCAGTAGCCTCTTGGTATTGCAAAAAAATCAAAATTTTCCCACAGACTACAAAGGTAAAAGGAGAATTTTTGGAAACCTTTGACAGGGCATCTCAAACTAATTACAACCTCGGTGATGTCTGTTTTTAAGGCGAATTATTAATCCATTAAGATTTAGTTTGGTTGGTAAGCACTCTTGAGGTTCGACTCCGGCCAGCAGCTCACTATATGTTGACATGTGTTCTGTCAGGGTCCCTGGCTTCCCCCCGCAGTCCAAAAACAAGCATCTTTGCTTAATTGGTTCCTATAAATTGCCCATAGGAGTGAATGAGAGCATTATTGAGTGTCTCACAATGTGTAGGACCCTAGGATCCAAGAGGCTGCCAAACCACATAGATAAAGCCCGCAGCAACAAACCCTTTTTTTGGCATATAAAACAGGTGAGCAGTTCTCATTGGCCTGTATAGGTGTCATCTTTTAGTCCAGTATCCAGTTCATATAGTAATTTCATGAGATGAATGCATGGAAAATCAAGAACATAGAATATAAAGCTTAATTTGTGGAGAACTTTTAACTCAGGTCAACTTAAGAATTCTGTTAAGTTCTTTGTAAAAGCATTGAGAAATAGACTGTGGAACTGAAGAAAAACTCTCCGATAATCTGCATCTGTGATTGTGTCATCAAAATCAATGGAAGTCAAAAGAGGCTTCTGGTGCATCATTGCCAGTGCTTCACGTGCGGGGTTCGCCGACGCCAGCTCCCAGTTGACCCCAGTCCCAGCCACATGCAAGGCGTCACGTAACTCCATTCTGGGATCACAGCCTCCGCACTGGGTCTGGATCCAGAGAGGTCCAGAAGCGGTCAGGGGGAAAACACACACTGAAGACTCCTGATCTACTTCCACACCAGGGCCCAAGGCCCGCTCACGCTCATTACACTCACACAAAGCAAGATGTGCTTTCCTGCTCAATCTCATAGTCCGGGACCTGAGTATGCCACACATCGATGCGCAATGGAAAAATAATACCCACCCTCAGGCAACTGACGGCAGGGAAAACAAATAATTTGCACACACAATTAGGTCATTTTCATGCCGTGATGGACCAATCCCTCTGACGGGGAATCCTACGCCTGGTCCTTTGAATAGCAGGACAAAGATTATGAGTTGGAGGAGGAACCGTCCATCAGGTTCAGTTAAGATGACAACTGATGCACATGACTTAATTAATGTAATTTCCTTGCTTCTGTGTGTGTGGTATAAAGCTTGAATCGTCCAGTGTGAGAGGAGACGGTAAATGTGCTCTCTGTATCAGTTGTGAGAAATGTGTGAATGGATGGGAAAATTTAGCTTGTCATTGTCTGTGTTTAGATGGGACGATGCCCTGCGGCCTGGCTCAGCGCACTGTGCCACCAGTCACGTCAACATTCCTTCCGACCATGTTCGTTTTGGAATGGGCACCCTCAAACAATAACTTTATTCCTCTGTAGCACTGCCAACCTATACTGCTGAGGCAAGCTTTCCTGTACGCCTTTGGACCATCTGCTAAACTTCACACCTCATATACAGTAAAAAGGAATTTTTATTACTCCGCATCTTTTCCCAGCAACATGTGATTCAAGCAATGGAAAATTTTAGGGACGTGCTCAATACCACAGCCTCTGCTTTGGCACTTCTGCTTTGATACGCGCAATATTTCGAGTTATGTTTGTAATGGGAAATATATATATACACACACACACACACACACACACACACACACACACACACACACACACACAAAGCAAGATCAAAACAGAAGCAGTACACAGAAACTGTTGCTGGGAATGTACAGTAGCATTATTACAACGCTTACTTTGCCTCAGGAATATGAAAAGATAAAAATCTTTCCATTAATTAACTGATGTACATTCCTTCACAGGAAAAGGGAAGATTACAGAGAGAAATTCCTGATTAATATCTCTCAGCTGATTTATCTAACCACGGCATATTTGTGAACCAAGAGATCACGCCATGACCCCCCCCCCCTCGAGCCGGACAAGTGTCTACATGTTTTCACTGATATGCTGAAAAATGAAAGCTCAGGGAATGTAGGTTAAGATTAAAACAATGGCCCCTCAGAAATGAGATTGACATTGACATTCATTTTGCATTAAAGATCATTAAGGTTGTTTATTTACGCTTTTTTGCAGCATCGTTATCCTTAAAGGCTGGAATCAATCTAGCTGACATTGGGCTTCAGTCAGGGTACGCCCTGGACATTGTCTACAAAATCTGTCTACAAATATCACCACTTTACACTTTCAAATTTCAAACAAGGCACTTTTTTTGTTGCAGTTTTGCTTGTATATGCACAGGAGAAAAAAAAGGGACCCTGCCAGTTGCAGGACACTGTGTTCTCAATTGTAAAAATAAAAGGCTGCAGTTTAATATAAATTATGGTACAAACCCACTTCTCTAGGTTTACAGCAAAAAGCTACCTGTTTAAACATATTAAATTACAGTTTAAAAAGTAAACATATGCATGTAAATGGCATTAGTGAAATAGTTAGGACAAAGTGACAACTAGAAGTAACATAGTTCCAAAAAACATGGATGGGCAAAGTTAAATCAAGTTTGTATCACATCCATTACTTTTGTTTTCACATTGGACACACACCTTATTCCCATGCGTAAAATACAGGGTGTGTTTGATCCATCCACCACTCCTCGATTCTCACTTAGTGCTCTACAATCTGCTTTAGCTTGATAGCCAATATATGGTAGGGATGTACTGGCACATCATATGCATGCAAAATGGGATTTTGGCCTATGCACTGCACAAAATTTGAAGGTCTAAAGTTCTGTTATTTATATGCAGTTCACACAGTCACGCCTACAAGCAATTAACCTAACCCAAACTACTCTGGAGTGTGGAACTGTGATGAAACCAGCAGGAAACCAGTGTGCCCATCCTCAGAGAAAAAGCCCCAGTCGGCTATTGTGCAGAACCTATAAACCAATCCTAACAACATTCAGCTTATATCACATAGAAAAAACTGGACTGCAATATGTTTATTATATGCATGGTACTAGCAAGTGGTAAATAGCATTTCTTTATAAATTAATTTGTAAAGTAATAATTGGGTTATTCCACTAAACACTACAGTAAAATAATTAATGTCATTTCAAATTAAACTCTGTATGAAAATATAAAACCAATTCTCCCCTGTTGTTCAATTCCATTCTAAATGTGCACCAACCCTCAAAAGGTAACACATATTCTGATGCACACTTCAGCTTCCATAAAATATTGTCTTGCCCTTTCATCTATCATATATAGAATTGAATAAACAGATTTAGAAAAGCGTGCATTGTGCATTTGATTTCTGTATTCATCTTTTTTCACACCTACATTAAAATATCTGAGGGATGTGGAAGAAGATTTTGCAAACCATATGACTCCTTAGCATCAGCATGTTGCTGGCTGGTAGAGAGAGCAATGGGCTCTAACAGTGTGTCTCTGTAGACTTATTTTATTTTTTTTATTTTTTTTAACTGCTGTGTGTTCTCATCCAGTGGTTTGGTTACATTGTTACACTTAAGTAGAAAAACTAAGCTGTTTCTGTGGCATAAATCAGAGTTTATCAAAGAGTGCACAAGTAAGTTCTGCTCTTAATGCAAGTAAAATTTGAAGCAATAGTGCCAACAACAGTAAAAAGCTAATGTTATTATGCTATCTCAAACAACCGAAAGCGCATGGCTTGAGCGTCGCAGGCATCTTGGACAGTGTTCGACAGGCTAACCAACAGTTTTGGCAACTAGTGAATCTGTAGCCTAAAATTGTTTGGTAACATAATTTACAATGTACAAGAGTTTGTAATAGAAGTGAAAAACAGGTTTAAATGCTATATGGATGGCCTAGTGACAATTCTAATACTGAAGTTCCCTTTTAGTATGTGGTGTTATGATGTCTCATTTCATAGACAATCACTGTAGTCTTATTTAGCCACTTGTAAGAAACTCAAAAGTGATGGTATAGCTATAATGCTTCCTTCCAGCTTTAGGAGCTGTGGCGCCCTATTGGAGTCAGACAGTGAAAATAATTACAATGTCAGCTGATTTCTGAGAAATGTGCTCCATTTCATGGGAGCATTTATTAAGGTCAACTTTGCAAGTCAGAAGGCATTGGGAACAGAACTACAAAACCAGTTATTTACAGAACATAGCGGTTTTAAACCCCTACAACTGAATAAAACAATGGAATTACAATGCAATTCTAAAAAAACAGTGCAACATAGCTATTTATGTCGTTTCAAACTACCCAAACCAGTACACAGACTGAAGTAGAGCAAAATCAGTAAAAGAATACTGAAACAGGAATGCACATTACGGTATCACTGTTCACTGTGAACACCACTACTTTTCTGTATCTCTGTCACAACAGATTGTGGGACAATCGTTTAATTTGATGTACATAAATAGAAGAGAAGTCGTTGATCTAAGGGAACTTTAGGAATGTAATGTACACTACTATGTAGCTGAAAATGTAAACTAACCTTCAAGTATCAAGTTGCAGTGTCTGAGGTCATAACTGTTACAATAACTTACTTAATACAACAATCTTTCAATAAATAAACACAACCGCAGACATTTGTTCTTGATAACCAGCAGACAAATATATATATATATATAAAACTGCATATTAAAAAACTGTTTTTCGCTTTTTCATGTTAATTTATAAATATAATACAATAAATAGAAAAATAAATAAATAAATAACACTTAAAAATAATAAAATAAAATGTAAAAAAAATTAGAGCTCAGTAGTCCTTTCTTTCAAAATGACTGTGGGGTTGATATCACTGCCCCGTGAGTGGGATGTGCTTGAGTTGATGATCGTTGACCCCGTGTCTTTGACGTCGGGCACATGAAAAGACGCCACGGGACAGGGGCCACGGACGTTATTGCAGACGAGCTTCTGCAGGGATGCGCTGTTGACGATGTCGAAGCCCACGCTGCCTCCAAATGTGCTCGGCTTCCAGTACTCTGGGGAGCAGATGGGGTTTCCCATCAAGCCTTTGAGTGAGAAAGGGGCCCCCATCTCCACCATAGTCTCCCCAAAGATGGCATTAGGCCTGGGTTTCTCCACCAGCAGACCCGGGTAGAGCTCCACGGCATCGACGTGTCCGTAGAACTCCTCGAGCACTGCGGCCATTTCTTTCTCTCCTGCGAAAGTAGGACATGCTTTTAGTTAGCTGGCTTGTCTCAATCGCTGAGCAGCTGCAAAGCTTGCTGCTAGTCTAAATATGAGGTCAGTGTTTTGCCTAATTCAAAGCCAGCAAGTAGCAGATAAAATCTATCTCTTGTCTTAAGTCTTTCTTCCTCTTGCCTCTCATACAAGCACACACACGCTGATACTTTCCCTCCTCTTACATCACACTTAGTTTTTGATCAACTTTGAATGCTCTTTCCTTGTAAAATTGAGATCTTGTCCTCTGAAGCAGGAGGCCTCTCTCTTGTGTTTATGTCGTGCTCACTGTGATGACAATCTGCTTACATTATCTCAAGATGAAATGAACATCTGGTTCTTAGAGACACAGAAATAAATTCCTAACCTTCAAAGCTGCATGGGGTTTAAGCACGTCAACAGCATATCTTTAACTAAGTAATCTGTGACTTTCGTCTTAGGATCTGTAGTTTATGGGTGTGTTGGTTAAGCTCATAATCAGTTTATGTCAGTGAGGTTAATAATGAGGCAACAATTTGGCCTGAGGCAACATCTCAATTCACCTCATGCTGATAAACTCTTCACTAATTTTCTGACGTCATCCTTTCTGAGTATGAAGCAAGTATGAAGTTTGTCTAACCTGTCAGGTCTTCAAAAGAGCTGTAGGGCTTCATGGAGAACCGTTTCCTGTAGGCGTTCAGAGACTGGTAGCGCATTTGTCTGCTGTTTTCAATGGACTTGATGGCCACATACATGATAGGCCCTGGCACATTTCGGCCACCAGCAACCTAAAACAATGAAAGCAAAGGAAAGTCAGTTTATCATCTAAAAAGGTTTAGTTGAAAAATTAAATGAAATTAAATTAAAAATGAAATCTACATGCTGCTCAAATTCTTACCCGTCCAGCAATCTGATTGGTGAAAGACTCCACAAGGTTGCCGATGCCATGCTCTGTAATTACTGAGGAGTTGAAGACGAACTGTTTGTAGTTGTATTCTCTCTCCTCGATGTGGAAGGAATCAGGCATCAGAGGGTGCCAGTGGTACAGGGTGTTGAACTCAGATGCAATGCGGTTCTGGTACTGGAAGCGCTGGTTGAACAGCAGCTCAGGGTCGAACTTGAGCTTGAAGTGATAGCCGCTCAGGTGCTGCACGTAGTCCTCGATCACAATCTTGATGGTCTCTCCTACAAGAAAAATGTTTATATGATTTTTATACTGCAGAAATTATAGATGTTTAAAGTCCCTCTACTAAAAAATGTGTGGAAGAAACCTGACGTGCACATTCACTGAGAATAAACGTTTGTGTATTAGAATGTTCACGTTTCTGGTGAAAAATCCACTATTCTCAGTGTTTTACATCTTAAAACTGTAATGTTGAAGGAGGGTTTCAAAGCTTTTTGGGGATGAGTAACGGTTATTAAACATGCAGTGAAGTATTGTATGAATAGAAAGTATGAATATTTCCTGCTTCTCAAAGTAGAGGTCAACTCACACTGAGTGTTACTGGCTGATAATTAACGAAATAAAAGTACCGCTTCCTCTTTTCCCAACTCCCAATGTTACTATTTTCACACTCTGACATTACATGCCTTCACTGTTATTGTTTTGCTTTTCAAGCTGCAATGCAACAAAAAGAAATGTACGCATGAACTCACCAATCAGAATGAGCCGTGTGGTCTGGAAGAGCCGCTCATCGTCCCAGTCTGGATGGACCTCCTTTAGCACATCACACACCCGGTTGTGTTCACGTAGCCAGATGGTGGCGTACATCAGCAGCCCGGGGACCAAGCCGAACGCCTCATGGCCCACAGCGAAGCGCTGAGAGTCGGTGATGTGAGGAGGGTAGTGCATGGCGACGCCCACTTGATTTACAGTTGGGGGGTACATCTCTCCATCCAGCATCTGCAAAGTTACGCAAGAGATGAAGCAACTGTTAGACACTTGTGTGGTCTTAAGAAAGCATTCAGCCATTTAAACTACTGTATCTTTCTCTTCTCGTACCTGATACTTAAGCTTGCCATCCTGTCTCAGTCTGAGCCTGTGTTGCCTCTCGAGACTGTCTCCATAAATGTGGTTGAGGTCCACCTGCAAGTAAAAACCCCATTAGTACAAGTTATCCTTTTCTGTTGCTTTTTCAGATTTAAAATGTAATGAGGCTTGAAATCTCCTGTGCTTACCCCATGGCCTTTAGCAAGGGTAAAAGCAGGTCCATTCTTCATATCAGATTTGAAGAACTGATGGGTAAAATGCTGTGCAAAGAATGCAAACATCAGGCTGGTTCCCTGTGGGTCCGGGATGAACTGCCTTCTCATCAGAAGCTTCTCAGCCAATAGCTTAGCATCAGGCAGCTCCTTTTTACCTGGGGCAATGATCAAGTTCACGCAGTTAGTATATAGCACAGACCAACACCACTTTAAATATGATAAAACAAATTAACCCGATAACAATATTATTAGATATTAGTTTTACAATTACATATGAGAGAACTGAGGTTATATCATGGCACGTTTCTATGACATGCGGTCTAGTTTTGGCTTGCTGGGGAAAGTTTTTTAGTGTTCCCCTGGTGAATCCAGCAGAAGTATTATTCAACATTTACATTGGTCGTGATGTAATGAGACCAAACCACTCTTGCTCAGTATTCAAGAATCTGAGAAAACTGGTTCTCCACTCACCTACTACTCCCATAGGGGTTGGGCAATCCTCTGACACAGGAGGGAGGGTTCGTGTATAGTAGGAAAGGTTAGAATAGGCCTCCCAGCTTTTGTAGCCATAGTCCGCATTGAAAGTTGGAGGACTATCAATCAAGTGGGATCGAGCTGGAGATAGAGAAAAAAAAAAGCTTTACAAATTGTTCAATGTTTTATGAAGCCAATTTATCTTCTCAGTTTGCCCTCAGCTAGACGCTTACATGTCAGTACATATCTCATGATGGCATCCCTCAGAAATGAGATGTTGTTGATGATGTTCCAGAAACCTTTGAAGTGGGTGAGCAGGTAGTGGACCGTGTTAGGTGTAGGCTTCAGGGTTATTTTGACCCTGGTGAGGAATTCAGCTGTAAAAAAAATGCCAAGAGGGAAAAGTTAATTATTGATCAAATCACTTCCACAACGAATTAGATTTTCCTGTCATGACTGGTGCCTTTCAGACTTACGTGTGGTGCAGTTTGGTCCATAATATCCTGTTCGTGTGCAATCACATTCATAATTGTCTGATCCAAGTGCAGTGCAAACGCCCCTGTTCTGGCACGGATCTGAGCAACATGGGTTACCTGGGAACATACAATGTTGGGCGGTTAGTGACAGAAGCCAACTGACATTTGTGGAGGAAAAAATCCTATGCTCAAATTAAAATTAAAGTAAATTAAAAAATCACTTTAATATTCGTCCTATAATATAATAGACCAGACCAATTAAGACATACATTAATGACATTCTTCAAGCTTATAAAATTCCTATATAATTGACCACATGTTGATGATTTCTAACTTCTGATATAAAAGTAGCCCTACACATAAAGATATAAAAACAAAACTCTGGATACATACACCCGGACTATTTTCTTAAAGCTCTTAGATCTGTTTCTTCTACTCACCTCCTTCGCAGACAAGAAAACCCAGTGCCAAGAGGAAAACCGCAAATGTAAATCTGTTCATGCTCCAAAGACTTTTTTCTTCCCTTCTCTCGCTCTCTCTTTCTCTCTCTCTCCTTTTGCTCCGCCGCTGTGTTGCCGCTCCGAGGCTGGAAGTGTGAATGGCCCAACCTGTTCATTGGAGCACCTTTATACGCACGGTGACGTCATCTCGTAAGTCCTTGGCGTCGCTTCCATCAATGAGACAGCTGTGGTCATGAACACATAGGCCACTAATACCTGATACAGAGGAATATTTTTTCTTTCACAATCTAAATTCCTCACAATTATGAATGGTGATATTTTCCGGTGTATTTTTTGTCACCAATCTGATTATGCTGTCAACGTATTCCGGGTCACGTCTTCCGTTTCCCTCTTTGCCCGACAGAAATATTAAAATTCTATAATAACAAAAACGTTCAAAAGCTACTTTTAAACTATAATTTAAGTGAAGTGCTTAATAATATTAAGCACTTCAATTATGTGACATAAAGACATTTATTATTATTATTATTATTATTATTATTATTATTATTATTATTTATTATTATTATTATTATTATTATTATTATTATTATTATCATTATTATTATTATTATTATTATTATTATTATTATTATATGTGTGTATATAATTTAGGATTATGTATTTTTTTGTTTTGTCATGGTTTTTGCATGAGAGACCGAGATAATAGAAGCGACAGACAGAGAGAGAAGACATGTCAATAACTTCTACTTGTGGGAGACCCTTACATTTCACATTTAATTAATGCATCTCAACACGGCCATTCGTACAAAATTAAAGATAATTTTCCCCTGCATATGTTCATTATATATATTGACTACATTTCCACAAAAGTGTGACAGACTGAAAGTCAAGATAATGATACGATTTAATGTAATTAAAGAGATGATGAATTGTAATTAAACAAATCAGTCGTATGAATCAAGTGGAGCATACATAAGGAATCAGAGATATGTAACGTGTTACTGTCTGATTCATGAAAAATTGTCTGCTAAAAGATCAGGTAACCAGACAGGTCATTTAACTTACTGTGTTAAAGAGAAATTGACCTCTGTTGGCATTAAATCTAGGTTTTTATTACTTTAAAACGTGTTTGCCTGGGAACAATTTATTGTGAATGGAGAAATAAACCCTTTATTCATTCGTAATTGTGCCAAACGCACATGATCCTTAAGTGAACCTTTTGCATAAACGGTGTCAGAAAGAGTCCAGTAGACTCATCTCAAATGGAATATTTTATCAATATGTTTAACTTTACCGTCACTCCACAGTCATGTTTGAAGTATTTTACAGAAGTGTATTCAGCACTGTCAGTCTTTACTGCCCTCGCGTGGTGCGCACTGCTGCGTATTTGGAGAGTTGGAGAGGGCAGTCGCCAGCTTCAGCTTTCCCCGGTGAGTCAAAATATGACTCGACAAAGTTTTCCGTAACTCTTTGCTTTTTTGGACTTTTCCCCCTCAAACTTACCCACATAGGTGACTGTTGTTATTATTATTTTTTGTAATCTACGCGTAGTACGTGTTTGTTACATTTTCCCTGAATTTGAGACACCGCAGGCGGTGATCCTCTGACTGCCGGGTGTGCAGCAGCAGCTCCTCCTCCTCAAGTCGTGCACTGGTGGAACTTTACTCTCGACCATCATGAAACATTTTTCAGGATTTGCTCTCTGGTCAAGGTACGTTTCTAATTCCCTTTCTTGTTTTTTTTTTTTAATTTTTTTTTATTGTGGCCTAATGTTTTAATGCATGTGGGGCAGGAATTTGGAGAGGAAGTACAGTACCAGTAACTGCTGCAAGTGAAACCTGCGTCTTCGTGAGCAGTTCACTTTACGCAACTGGGATAAGGAAACAAAAAACGCATTTTTGCCAAAACTCAGGGCATCAATGCTTCACGGTATCCTGTGGTAAGCGCTAAAAATGGCATACTAAAAAGCACGGATGCCGCTTGTAGTTGTCAATAAACGTCTTAGCATTGCTAAATGTTTGATTTCCTATGTTTCATGATTACATCATTGCAGATTCATGATTTACCTTTCGATTGTCTAACATTATGTGGGGCAATACTATCAGGTTGCAAACTCATACCATCAGGCGTTGTCAGATCTGACCTTATTCTACCTAGATACTAAGAATCAGGCAAAACCTGTTCATAGTGGCCTATAACACATCTGTATGAAGCCTGTAATTCAACTAAGAGTTACCCTGTAACAACTTCCCCCTAAATGCACAGTGCCTCAAGTTGTTTTTATTTTTATTTTTTACCTCTATCCTCTGTGTCTCAGGGGATTCACTGTAAGCCCTCTTTCACTTACTGAGCTGTTTTGCATCATGGCTGGTGCACTGCGCCTCTATCACATTTTGCGTCCCTGTATGAAAATGTAGTTGCTGTGAAGCTTGTGGGTTTTGTTGGCACACACACACAGGACTCAGCATGCTCTCATTGTACGCGGCGGAACAAGGGCAGAGTGAACTGGCACTTGCAAAAGTTGGACCACTGATGCAACTACGTGACCGGTGCTGTGAACACACAGACTCCCTACGTGCTCTCAGTCCTCTCAGTAATGATACGCTTTGGTGAACAGCTGAGAAAAGGCTCACTGACCTTGACATGCTATCACCAGCTCACACACACACACACACACACACACGCACACACACTCTCATACAATACCCTGTATGCACATTTCTTATCAACACATGTATGCTCAGCTACGGTTAAGAGGAAGCCTTAATGTTGCTAAAAACAATCTCAAACATGCCTACACATCAGATTATATAACATGCTGTAAACACATACCATCTTTGTTCAGTCATATCAGTCTTCTATGGAATCAAGGATACGTTTTTTTCTATCTACATTATCAATCTCATGTGGTTTAGTTACACTCACGCACACATAAGTGGTTGCTATTGGCCCAGTCGGCCTATCATGAATGTGTGGCTCAGCACACTTCCCCTTGCCCCGGCCGAGATGAAAAGGTCTTACTAATATTTCTATAGCAGCCTTGGCTGTTATGTGAGGGTCTCCTACTTGAAGAAGTGACAGCAAGCAGTTTTTTATTTGTAAATGTGTGTGTTTGTTAAACTTTAGTCCTGTATTTGTACCGACATTTAAAGTTTTTGTTTTATTATCCAGGTTCCAAATGCTTCCGTTCTGGAGTGAGATGAGCCCCTGAGCTGAAGTTTCTCTCTTGACAAAGTTTTCCTGATAGTAATACGCCTGAGAACACACAATGGCCTCCAATATAATTGTAAGTACTGACATGTAACCAAGTCATGTTGGAACAGAAACAAAGATATTTGAATGGTTTCTAGGGATGCATGATGTATACTGGGCTGATAAATTAATAAGATTGTCACCCTCATAAACTAAATGTTGCATAGATGACCCCAAACTCTATTTATTTTTTCTTTATAAAACCTAACACAATACTTACATTTTGTTTCTTCACATAGTATTTGATGATGCAAAACATTACAGTCACTGAGAGCATCTTAGCTGGTTCTGAGTCTTCTGAATCATGAACACACACACAGACACACACACACACACACACACACAGACACACACACAGACACACACACAGACACACACACACAGTGCAGCAGTCTACAGCTCTTTTTTTAACTGCTGAGCAAATAGCCATAGGTCTTGGCCTAGAAAAGTCCTTCTTTACAGTCAACATGTTTGATTTGACAGATTATGTCAAGAATTGAATTCAAATCTTCTTTGAATAATATGTTTGTGAAGTTTTTCTGTTTTTTTTTTTTTTTTTAAATCTAAATGGGATGCTAATGTGACCAAAATGAATAACTGAACCTAAAGCCCATTTCCCATAATAACGCAAAACTAATGCCTAATACAAGTTAACAACTTAGCAAAGTTATTTTACCTAAAATGAGTTAACATTCAGAACCACGAGACACAGCACTACTCTAGGCCGTTCAGGACAAAGGAGACAAAGTGACTCAGTGACTCTTAAGGCTGGGCTGGAGGCGGCAACGGCAGGTGATTGGCCATCAAGCTGATATGGCAAAAGAGGGCGGTAAGAAGGGACCACAACGAGTCGCTGATGGTGGGCGGTCTCGATATGTTTCCCAGCAGGGATTCCCTCTGATGTCACCCATGATGTCAGCCGCGGTTTGACAGACAAAGAAGAAAAAACACAAGCAAAACAAACACAACAAACTCAGAGGGTCGTAACAACTACACAGTGAATTTACTCCTGCATTCAAAAGTACAAAAGTATCCACATTAAAATTTACTTAAAGTAGCAAAAGTTAAAGTACTTACAAAGCAGATTGGCTCCACTCAGTTTTACTCTTTTCAAGGTAGGTTTCTTTAATAAAAATCTTCAATAATTGGAAATGGACTGTTTTTGTTATGTTAAATCTTGACCTGAAAAGTAATTAAAGCTGTCGGCTGAATGTAGTTACAAAATTAGTCACAAAATTACTCAAGTAATGTACAAGTACATCAAGCAATCTGTACAGTACTTGAGTAAGTTTACTTAGATACATTACACCACTGACTATAGGTTATAACACCCCTTTAAAAAAAAATAATGTTTTACTGTATCGGCTTAAATAAATCCATAACTGTACGTCCCCAGGTTTTTCAGTCATAGCACAAAACATCCAAAAGCATTCAACACCATCCTCAACACACAATAACCTTACCTTATTGGTATTTCACCAGTCAGAAAATTACACACTTAAAATGAAACACAAACACATCTCAACAGCAAGGCCTACTTCATTTATCAGTGTTGCTGGTGAAAAAGAGGTTAATGCAGGTTGGTTTAAGGAGCAAAGATTATCACGAGATAATCTGTTATGATAATCTGATCGCTGCATTCCTGGCCCTGAAGGACAGTTTATGTTTTTAAAGTCTTACAACACTTTTTGTTTTAAGGATTTCGTAAATAGCTGAGACTGAATGATCTCTGTTGGGTGATGTAGGGTGTGCAACAGGCGATCACAAACAAATAGTGTTTTTAGATCACTTGTGTCCCTCTGAGGGTTCACTGATGGACATCTGTGCAGAACAGAGCCCACATTGTTGAGAGATTAATTACTTCCAGGAAGTGCCTGTACATTTACTCAGTAGTAATGGAATAAATACAAACAGAAACACAACACAATTTAAACAGAAAGTGGGAACTTAATAGGAAATAAATTAAAAAACTTCTTACAAAAACTAAGTGTTGTCCAGTTGTTACCCAATTATCCAAATGTAAGGAGAAAGTCATTTTTGATCAGTGTGAGCACAGCTGGGAACACTGAAATTCTCAGCAGATGTTCTCACTGACTGACACATCAATCTGCAGTGGACTTGCCCACATCATATTTCACAACCGAACCTCAACTCCGTCATGCAGTATCATGGGTCTTGCACCTCCTTACCCTTGCGATTGTAATCTTTGTAATCATTGTGTGTGGGGGGATTTTCCCGCATGAGATAATGAACAGCACTGAATGAATGTTGTATTGCAGGTGGAGCAGCAGTTTTCTCACAAATTCACAGTGACGGTGGTTCGAGCCGAGAGCGTCACCAAGGGAGCGCTCGGGGACTTGTGTGAGTCTCAAAACCTCCCCCACCCCTGAAGTCCTACTGTTCTGACATTCCAGCTAGTATTATTATTTAGATCATCATTTCATTAAAATTGCAATATGGACGAGTGCAGTACCCAAATCTCAGGAGACGTGAATTTGTTTTAATGTTAGCTGAATAAGTGTTGTGTGTGTGTGTTTGTGTGAAAAGTGGACACCCCAGATCCATATGTGGAGCTCTTCATCCCAACGGCCCCAGAGAGCAGAAAGAGGACCAAGCACATAGACAATGACATCAACCCGAAATGGAACGAGACCTTTCACTTCATATTAGACCCCAACCAGAACAACGTGCTGGAGGTAAAGATCTGGATTATATTTTCTAGCAAAGTCTTGACCAGAAAGACAAGTGAGGGAAACTTTGATCTACATGGATCATTGTTTAGCATTTTGGTAAAACTGGACTTAACTGTCTAACTGATGATGTTTCTCTTTACAGTTAACATTAATGGATGCCAATTATGTGATGGATGAGACGCTTGGGACCACTACCTATGATATCTCCAAGATCAGCATAGGTCAGAAAAAGACTGAGTCTTTCCTCATCGGCAAGGTAAGACATTTAGTCCCAGCAGACTGTTTGGTTTGCTTTTGGTGGTTAATTACAAGGGATGAATGAAAAGATACACAGATAGAGTTAAACAACATTTCTGTTCACATTATGCAAAAAAAAAAAAAAAAAAAATCAGAATATACAAGTTTGTTGTATGTGAATCCTACTGAGGATTTCATGGTCAGTGTTTGAGAAAAAAAATGATGTTGAGGAAGTGTCCTTACAGATAAGAATTTAAATATATATATGCAGACTCAAGTAGACAATGTTTAGTACATCTTCTTCCCTGAACTGGTAATTATTTTCACCTCTATTGATTTTGTTTGTGCCTGTTGACAGATTCACTCACCACAATCATCTGCTTCTTTTACTCGACAGTAACCTCATATTTCTTTGTTTTGACAGGCAACCAAAGTATATTTAGACATGTCGCTCGAGATCTGGTATGTATTTTTTTAATTAAAAAAAACAAAAGTGCCTGAGTTTTTTTTTTCTTTTCTTTTTCATTTTAATGTTTGCGTTAATTTAGCCCTCATGGAAAACACAGACTATGGCTATGTGTGTGTGTGTGTGTGTGTGTGTGTGTGTGTGAGTGAAGGCTTCACCACAGATACATCAGAGGAATTCAGGAACCCAGAGGAATTCACCTGAAGCCATGCAGGAACTTAAATTAGAGCTAAAAGCAGCGTGACTCAGTAAAACAGGATGATAGTGTATGCTGATATAGAGTTACGATGCTCTATAGTTTCGGTGGCATCTCTGTATAGGGGTTAGTGGGAGGACCTGGAAATGCCTTAAGTGTTTGAATAATTCGTAATGATGAGAAAGTGAGCAGCAGAGGGTGACCAGACCTCACCAGACCTCCCACGGGAAGATCTTATCTAACAGGAAGCTCATGAAGCTGATATTTCTTATTTCTGTCTTTTGCTGCTGCAGTACCAACCTGGACCTGCGGTTCAGCCTGGCCCTGTGTGACAAAGAGAAGCAGTTCAGACAGACACGCAGAGAGAGGGTGATGCTGGGCATCAAGAAGCTGCTAGACATGGAGAAGCCTCGTTTCCTCCCCAGCTCTCCAGAGGAGGTGGGAACAAAGTCAAGTTTTGACAGAGATTGACATGGGAACTGTTGAACCTGAACACTTTTCAGTCATGTCTGTAAATGTGTGTGACGGTGTGTGTGGCTGTTATGAGCATTGAGAGGCTGCTGTGTGGTGACATGAACACAGTTTCTTTAGGTTAAAAAGCGCTTTATTGTTTAAAATTTAGTAGTTTCAGCTTTGTTTTAGTCATATGCCATAGCCACAAGCACACTTATAGAAACTAAAAGAAGCTGCCCTTTTACCTTTTATAACCCCCTCACACATTCAGTGTTAGAAATAGGGGAAGTGTTAGGTTTAGACCTATGACAGTTGTTGCTGCTACTGTTGAGATAATAAATAAAAAAATAACTTGAAGGTCACTCAGACAGTTAACCTACATCAAGGCAAGGACTTATCTCTCAGTATTATAAAAAGGTAAAAAAAAAAAAAAAAAAGTTTTCAGCCCATACTGCATCTTTTTCCATAATCCTGGTGACAAACGGTAAAAAAAAGTAACTGCTCCAAGAAACCAATACACATCTGAACTCAAATTACAACCAACCTAAACTGTAACTCTAACAATTACATAATATTTTGTATTTTAAACATGTAGTCTTTTTGCAAATACATTTCTCCCCGGCCCCGTCTATAGCTGCTGCAGCCTCTTGATGTTGTACATGAAGGAATATGTGTACAGACTCACTTTAGGGCTTACTAGTGAATATAAAGAAAAAGCAGTAGGAAAAAAACTCTTGAAATCAGTTGTTATGTAATATAATCACATAACTTGCTGACTTGGTAAATTCAAATCCATGGTGCAGTGTTTTTACAAACCATGTACTCATCCCTTTATTACATTGCTCACAAACCTGCAGTTCTGCAGCCTTACTCTGAGCTTAAGCTAAGTTTCATTTTCACGCCCGTGTGGTTTTGGCTACACACCCTTGGGGCTGGCTGTAATCTCCAGCCAGGCCTGCTCCTGTCCCGATCATGCACTGGAAGCCCCAGAGGAATGAGATAACCAGCTTCTGCCTTCCACCATGCTACAACTCCCCCCAACTCCCTGCCCAGAGTGTCTCATGGAATTATGTCTGCCAGAACATTCACAACCACCCTAGAGATAAACACAGACTGCGGAAAGGAAGTGATGTTGCACAATGACACTTATGAAATAGTTGAAATGCTGTCAAAATATGACAAAACTGGCACCGCCGCTGTAGGAAGGCACTAGAGTGAATTCACTCAACCTGAAAGAATGCAAATGAATGTGAGACTCACTCTCTAAAATGTGCAGCATGACTTTATCTCCCTCCTCACATCATGACCAACCCTTTTTTGTGTTTGTGTGTGTATCGCAGGTTCCGGTGATTGCCATAGCAGGCTCAGGAGGCGGTTTCAGAGCCATGGTCGGCTTCTCCGGTGTTATGAAAGCCCTGTTTGAGTCCGGGGTGCTGGATTGTGCCACTTATGTCGCCGGCCTCTCCGGATCTACATGGTCAGATATTGCTCTTCTCCACCCATAACACCTTCTTGTTCCTTTTCTCCCGTTTTATCTCTTTGGCCTCTTTATCTGCTTTGTCTCTTATGTCCTGTTTTTGTTTCTTACCCTCCTTCAATGTCGTCTCCTCCCTTATCTGGCAAACTGCCCTTTCTTCCTCTGCTGGTGCGAAGCTGTCAGCAAGTGAGCACCTCTGCCTTGTTTCTCCATCTTCACATTTATAGTTACTTATTTGAAATACAGTTCTTTAAACTGCAGATTCTCTTTCATAAACCTTATAGAGAGCCGAGGGATGTTTTTTTTAACCCTTCTCCATTTAAAAATGTGTCTTCATGTAACTAAAATGATCTGACCTTGACTATACTGGCTTGTATCTGTGTTTGTCACCACACAGTTGCGTCCACATTCCTCTTGTTTAGAGACAGATGTCTTTGCACTTGATATCAGTGTTGAAACTTACCATCTAGATTCAGTAAATCACAGCTTCATTAGCCAATCAAAAAACCTAAATGACACCTAAAACCTCCAGAGGAGACAGAAAGTGACACACTGTGTTATTTTACAGTTACAAAGATCCTAACTTTACTTATCATGATACTAGTGGCTGATATTTGTGCTGAATCGCCCTGATGTTTGATCCAAATAGATAAGAAAATAGACACTGTGCCCAAACTATCATCAGAGCAACTATAATCATTTTTTAAAACAGGCCTGGAGAGGGATGATATACCAACTGATACACCAACATTTTACAAGACACTGAAATTTGCACAATGCCTAATTTCAACGTTTTGTCCCTTTTTCCCTGTAGGTACATGTCCACTCTCTACTCCCACCCAGACTTCCCAAACAAAGGCCCAAAGGATATCAACCCCGAGCTGATGAAGAGAGTGAGCAGTAACCCACTGAAGCTGCTGCTGCCCCAACACATCACCAACTACATCCAGGCCCTGTGGACCAAAAAGGCTTCAGGGCAGCCTGTTACTTTTACTGATATCTTCGGTATGCTCATAGGAGAGACGCTTATACCTGCGGTAAGAACAGCCGGACAGCTGTTTGTTTTATTTTCAGCGGAATTCCTCATTTTTCCATCTCATATTGCTCAGCAGTACATCAGTCATCCCCTTCCTTGAAGTCCCCTATTTTTCATTTCCTCCTTTCTTCCCTTTGTGACTGTTACTTCACATAATAATGACAACTGTCTCCAGACTGTCGGAGTAAATGACTCAAAAACTGTGTCTCACCAGAGGATGGACATCAAACTGAGTGGCATCCAGGAGAAAATAAACCAGGCCCAGAGTCCCCTTCCCCTCTTCACATGTCTGCATGTCAAACCAGATGTTTCTGAGCTCATGTTTGCAGGTGAGTACTGTCTTTTTGCTAGAAACCTCATTATGTTGGATGGTGTGTAACAACCATGTCCCACACACAGCTATTTTTCATATGCAATGAGTTACTAGGGATGATCAGATGAGTTTGCCCACATGCAAAGCAACCAAGAGGTACTCATTTCCTTATATTGCCGCTCCGCCGCCACAGGGAGGATGTGTCATGATGTGGTGGGCTGTTACCTCGAGCAGCCCTGTGTGGGGAGAGGAACTGTGCTCTATCAAGGAACTGAGGCCGTGATGGCTTCTGGGTAACTCCCATGCTCTATGGTACTTCCTCATTGTTGATGCAGCCTGCTTATTATGGTGCACTAGGGTCTAAATGCAACAAACATTTGAATAAAGATAAAGTAAACGAGCAGTGAAAATCTCCAGTCTACCTTTAGTCTCACAGTGGGACTCAAGTGGATACTTTGGAGATGCGATCCAGAGGCCGCAGGTAGCTGCAATTCCAACTGACTCTACAAAGAATTTATTAGATGACATTACACACACATAATAGTAGTTTGCAAACATAATTTAAATAATATTAAAATAGAGACAAAACAATATTATTTCTGTAACTGATATAAGCTACTGGAGCCAAGCCAAACAATGATTACAACACTCCGTAATGAGATCTTAAATGACATATGACACTACGGGTGTAGGAGACTTGTGCCAATAAATTATAATGACAATAGAAAGCTGGCATGCTAATTATTTTTTCTGGCTGATGTGGTGGAGTACCAATATAGTGCAGTGTCTCTTTGATAAGCATCAGGGTGCAGCCATATTCATTCCAAATTTAGAATCAGAGCTAAATTCTCTTTAAGAAAAAAACCTCGCCCTTTACAAAGTAGGTACTCATGTGCTGTCATTACAAGTGTGACTAAAATAGACAAGACCTGTTCTTCAATGGTTTCTGGACTCTCTTCTTACCTTTAATTCCTAGTTTCTTTGTGACTTGGCTCACTGGAAAATACCACATTGTCAGAAGACACTTTTAGAAAAGTTAAGCTGTCTTCACATTTAAGGGCCAATTACTGTCCAGAGGTTGTTGTGATTCTCGTGAACAGGTCTCTCTGTTTGTTCGTGTGACTGTTTGAGCTGCATGCCTGAGTGTGTATGTGACAGCTTGTTGCTATGAAATATGCCCTAATAAGTAGTATTTTCAGAGAAATGTAGCCAAGGCAAGTAAAGAACCTTGCTGTGCCCCTGTGACTCCTGTGGTTTCTACCACTTCCTCTGAGTGTCAGGGCTCAGATGAGTCTTACAGTTATCGTGGCCTCTGGCCTTGTTGGACTCAGAATAGTCTTGGTCTTGGGTTCATCTTTGTAGATAGATGTTTTTTGTCCATTACCACTGCTTAATAACTTTATCAGCACTGGGAAGACACTATTGCCTGTTTTAGTCATGAACGGGACTAAGTTTTGACAGTTCTGACTTTTGTTTTATACTTATATATACATCTATCTATCTATCTATCTGTCTATCTATCTATCTATCTATCTATCTATCTATCTATCTATCTATCTATCTATCTA
>JAOWBC010001052.1:8373388-8391857 GCA_028566105.1 Hypoplectrus providencianus | reverse complement strand
TCCATCCATCCATCCATCCATCCATCCATCCATCCATCCATCCATCCATCCATCCATCCATCCATCTATCTATCTATAGATATAGACATATTTTTCCACACAATATTTAGAAAAAATGTACGATTATGGAGTGTGTTTTTTGTGAAGATCTGTAACAAAAAAGTTTTTTTTATTCAATTATTTGTAGGCCATGACATCTCTTCTCTACTTCATAAAAAATGTACTGGTTCCAAAACTTTCTGCCATTAACACTGACGCTGTCAACCTGCAGACTGGGTGGAGTTCAGCCCGTATGAAATTGGGATGGCGAAGTACGGCACCTTCATGACCCCCGACTTGTTCGGAAGCAAGTTCTTCATGGGAACTGTTGTCAAGAAACACGAGGAGAACCCTCTGCATTTTCTCATGGGTGAGAAACATGTTAGCATCTCCAACAGTCAGACCAGTCGGCTTTAGTGAACCTACTAACAGTTTGTTTGCACTGTCAGGTGTTTGGGGCAGCGCCTTCTCTATCCTGTTCAACAGAGTGCTGGGAGTCAAAGACACGGTTGGTGGCAGCACCATGGAGGAGGAGTTAGGTAAACTGTCCCTCTAAATGTTTTATCCTGAGCTACACTGCTCTCCACAAAAGCTATATTATATACTTCTGTTTTCTTGGCTTTCAATCGATGGTTGCTCATTTTTTATGGAAATGTAGATGCTCAAAAAGCATTTTCAAACCATGTTGGCTACAACTGTTTGACTGAAAGTGAATTCTTGACCTGCTGAGGACGATCATGTGACTGAACAAAAGCCCCGGTTAGATTAATGAAAAAATGGGTAGTAGTGTCTCAAAATTATTTTGTACTTTTATCTTAAAATGCAATATTAATCTGTGAAAAGAGAAGAGAAGAGAAGAGATTAGAAATTAATAGAAATTGATTAGCTATAGAAATAAAGACATCATCAGTGATGTGACAAAAATAATGTTATATTTTATTTTGCAATTGCAAGTTTTAATTTGTTTGCGTTCTGACTTTATTGTGTGAAAAGTAGTAGAAGTAATTTCAGTCGAGCCTCAAGTTCATTTAAAAAGGAATCATCTAATGGAGGAGAAAGAACCTGACACCTATTTTATATTATTCCTGCAGGATGTTTGACAATAAATCAAATTGTGTATCTTGATTCAACATAATCTGTAATCTGAATGTAGCCATGGATACTTTGTGTTATGAGTCTTGTTTCTTTTTCTTTGGAGTGTGTCATTTACTGATAAATAGTTTTCTTGATACACCCTTCCAGTGATATTCAGTCATGCCTGAGATCCCATTGTTGTCTGTATTTTCTTACCTTTTTGTCGCATGCCAAAATTATTTTTCACACACTTTGACTTATGAAGGAATTCCCATATCTTTATAAATAGCAAATCTAAAATTATCACTCCTGATTTGTTGCGTGGCTGGAGTGTGTGCGTGTGTGTGTTTTTGTGATGTTACCACAACAGTGGGAGGTATCAGCTTCCTGACAGCTCATCTGATGTTTGTTTTGGCCTAACACATTTGTTTGGGGTGACATTTAAACATTCAATCACACTCAGACAATGCATTGTACCAAAGTGTGAAGAGCTTCTCCACCCAGTTAGAGAATGCACAAGTTTATCAGCTGTATTACATTTCAGTCAGGGCTTATTTTAATAAAGATGACAATAGACAGAGAATCTGATAATGCCACATTACCTAACAAAGCACGCTGTCAGGTACATTGTTGATTTGTGGTATTAATAAGATTAACAAGAGCCTTTTGAAGTCGTGACCTGATGAGTGAAGCAGTCTTGTGTCTTACAGAGCAGATCAAACCGCAGCACATCGTTGGTGAAGACAGTCTGGACAATGACGACGAGCCACGTAAAGGTGAGCTGAGATGATTCATAGCTTACAAAAACACACCTTATTGTTCAGTTTATTAAACATTATGGTCCAATAGATATGACTGACTGGTGTTAGTAAACATTTGACACTTCGTTTAGGGGAAAGTTAACGCTCTAACACCATTTTTTTCTAACATTTCTGTGGTAATGTTGCCATACGCCGCTGTTAGTGTGACTCAGCTACATCAGAACTGCTCCTGTGGTTTCTGTCAGGGCAGAAAACTGATCATATGCAAGTTTTCACTTGCAACTCTTTTGTTTGTAATGTACACATTGTCCATCTGAACCTGTGCCAGTTTGTTCCCTATCTGTCAATGTTACCAAGAGAAATATATGTTTATATCCATCCCTTAATTTGGGTTAGGGCCTTACTTGGTCCACACTACATCCATCCACAGATCCTTTATTAAGACTGGGCCTGGGGGGTTTTCTGTAATCTAGCTGATTTTTGGGAAGTTAGTGCTTTTTTGTCATGTGAATATTGAGTTTTCTTGTCAATTACAGATGAAAAGAAAGAGGAAGAAGGAAAGTAATACAAAGGGACAGACAGCCTTTTGTTTAGTTACCCTTGAGGAATTTTTTCTTTGTTTAATAATCACCTTTTTCTTTGCCATTTTGTGAAAGGTGCACTGCACATACACAGACTGTTGAGCAGCATCTTTCATGGGAAATGTGTGCCATATACTTTTTAGAGCAAATAAAACAAAGAAAAAAAAGACAACTAGGTCCATAGCCGAATGCAATGTGAAGGACAGTGAAAAATAAGAATAAAACTTTAAAGCGAGTCTGATTAGAGAGCGGATAAATAATGGGTTTGCACTTGCCTGTACTACATTCTTTCAACAGGTTTCATAAAAATCACAACATCATTAATTTTAATCTGCAACAGATTACTAATTTACTTGTATTTTGTATTTGAAATAATACCATTACAAGCATTGTGTAACTCTCTAAGCCTGTTTACATCAAGCCATGGAGTTAGGGACTACATTCATAAGGGGTCTGCTACAGTTTGATAATATGGGCTAGAATAATATGAAATCAGTCACCTAATAAACCATTAAAAATAGGAGACAAGGGTTGCAACTTTTTTAGAAAACACTCCAGGACAGTAAGCAAAGACTGTCCTTTTTAAATGCGGAATGACATATTTTTTTTGCCTGGAAACAATGCTGCAAAAACAATCATGGTGAGAGCAAAGCTGGCAAAAATGTTCCAAGCTTTGTTCAAGACCAGAATATAGAAGCACACTGCCACATTTGTGTATTTAGGATCTGAATCAGGATAAACATTCATTTCAAATATTTACCATCCATTACTAATCATGTTGTACTTAAACCTGAAATAACCACCTTTTGCATTACACTATTTACACTTTCACTAGTTTTGACCATCACTGTGTGCAAGCATTCATTCCTTTGTCACATTTGTTGGTGCTCAGGCGGGACAGAGAACCAGGAGGCAGAGGAAGAGTACAGCCGCACTGCTCAGGCAAGCTGGGTCCAACGAATGTTCACGTCACTCTTCAGTGACTCAGCATTATTCAACACAAGAGAGGGCCGGGCCGGGAAGGTAACCAGATATGTTCATTCACCTCGAAACTATTTCATACAAAACACTGCATATTTATTTCACTGTTCCTGGATTCAGATTCACAACAACAACAACAACAACAACAACATCACCACATCTCATTGTGTTGCCAGGTGCATAACTTCATGCTGGGCCTGAACCTGAACACCAGCATGCCCTTCTCCCCGGTTAGTGAGGTCTTGTGCCACTCCGCCCCACCTGAGGAGGAGGTGGACGCTGTCACAGGTAAAACGGGTGGTACTACCTCCCTTTTCAAATGAATGTAAGTGCATAAAATAACAATTAGCCAGTTTCTCGTTTTGATTCTCCAGCTAATTGTAAACCTGCTTGGCCATGTTTATGAGTACAATCAGCTGTAATCTAAATCATATTGGGCTGGGTTAGGGTACACCAAAATTTATGAATGTATTTTCTTGGCCATGTTAGGATAGTGAAACAAGGTGAAAACAAAACAGTGGCATTTTTAACTATTAACAAATCTGTCTAACATAACAGATGTTTAGCAGAAACAGATTTGGTTAAAGTTTTGTCCTATTACCTCTAGTTTGGTCTCCACCATCTCCTGAAGGAAAAAATAGATTTCTTTGACTGCTAAATGGTGCATTATGTAAACTGGCTAGTTGATAAGTTCTGATGTTTGGTGCTTGTCCAGTAGCTTATGCTGGCCTTTGCAGTTTTTTTTTTGTTTTTTTTTGTAAATATTTGCCTGCTGATTGTGAAGCTATGACACAGAACTACACTATTAAAGTTGCCTGGAAACATGAAACAAGATAGCGACCAGTGCTTTTTTTTTTATGTAAGACATTTATAGAGTAAGAAAGCACTGCAAATGTCACTAAACCCAGGTGTGCGGTTAAAAGCTTTCAAATGAAACCCAGCCCTACTTCCACAGAAAATTGCGTAGCTGAGTCATTTCACCGATCAGTCTGTTCAGTCATGTAGGATAAAATATTTATGCAGATAAGGGATTCTGCTCAATCATGCTCCTGCATCATTTATTTGATTTAGTGTGATTTTTTTTTCAGACCCGGATGAGTTCGATCGGATTTATGAGCCTCTGGATGTGAAAAGCAAGAAGATCCATGTGGTGGACAGCGGCCTCACCTACAACCTTCCCTACCCTCTGATCCTGCGGCCGCAGCGCACCGTCAACCTCATCATCTCCTTCGACTTTTCTGCACGCCCCAGCGACTCCAGCCCCCCGTTCAAGGTCAGCGCCTTAACTCTTTTTACAGTCATGAATTAGCTTTAAAAAGTATCCGTACACTCACAGAATCCTAAAGCTGTTTCCATGATGTGTGCCCCAGGAGCTCCTGCTGGCAGAGAAGTGGGCTCGAATGAACAAGCTTCCATTTCCTAAAATTGACCCCAAAGTGTTCGATCGCGAGGGCCTCAAGGAATGCTACGTCTTCAAACCAAAAAAAGGCGAAAGGAACTGTCCGACTGTCATCCACTTTGTCCTGGTCAACATCAACTTCAGGAAATTTAAGGCACCTGGTAAGTATGTGGCAGCTGGGAGGTTTCCACAGCATGTGTGAGGAGGACAGCATGCCAGGGCTCTTTGTATCATTATAATAATACCGTTTTACCGTCATGGCACATGAGGCATCTCTTCCCTGAAACTGCACCCTGTAATTTAACCATTTTCGGTCAGCAGCAGGCAGTTGTTGAGGCAGAAGTTGGGCCCCTCGTTGAAGTGACCCCATTAAAAAAAGGGTCTGTGTGGGCTTGTGGTGGAAATGTTGTGTCTGTCTTTACGCATACCTGCAGCTTACTGAGAGTGAGTGTGTGTGTGTGCACACGCACAGATGTGGACCACAGTGTGTTCAGTGTTTTAAGAGCTGCTCCAGTGAATTATGGTTCCACAAGGAGCCAGGTGCCGGTTGGGAATCTCTCGCCCCGGTGGGAGAGCTCAGTGCGTAAACAGGAAATATATCATGAGCCATACAAAGACACGCTATCTACACATCTCCACCTCAGCTCAACTGCTGCTGCTTTACATTCAGTAGGTCAGCAGCCCACATACTTCCGCCGTCTGTTTATGGACGTTACATAAGCTTTTTGCACTCAAACTCAAAAGACATCTGAGGAAATAAACCATAAATGGACTTCCTGTTTATGGAAGTTATAAAGGACCATTATGAAGTCATCTCACTATGGTATGCATGATATTCCAAGCAATAACTTCCGCTGACATTTATTCTTCCTCCTTAAGTCTAATTAAAGCAGGATCAGTGTTCTTTTCATTTAGTTCTAAAATGACATGATGCATCAGAAGTGAAGAGAACAAGCTAGTTTGTATATTAGTAAGTTACTTCTTAATCGTAATAATTAGTATACAAAACAGCTAGTGTGCAGTTAAACACTTCAGCAATAGAAATAAGATACAGTTCTCAAATTTTTTTGGGGGATGAGGGATGTAAGATGAACGCCTTTTTTTAAATTTTTTTTAAATGAAGCACTTTAAATGTATTAAGTTTTAGTGCATGATTAGGTTTTGGCTATAAAAAAAAATAAAACTGATGTCATCCTCACCAAGAAGATTGCATGAGAAATAAAATGTTGACAAATCAAGCTCATTTCATGGTCATGAGTTAGTATTTCTGGATTTTTGGTTACACCTTGTGAGATTAATCAACAGATGGAGATGATGACAGAATGGACCTAATTTATGTTGGTGTGAAAGTTGAGTTTCTAAACTAATTGTTGGCCTTAAATCAATCAATTCATTGAGTCGTATCCGCTTATGATGTTGTTTCCAAGCTCCAGAAATAGCTTCAAAAAGTGTAGATTAACATCATGTGAAGAAAGATTACAATAACTAATTTTCTTTCTTACTAATTTACTCCCAGGTGTTCCCAGAGAGACCGAGATGGAGAAGGAGCTGGCTGATTTTGACATCTTTGACGACCCAGAGTCCCCGTTCTCCACCTTTAACTTCCAGTACTCCAACGAGGCCTTCACCAGACTCCATGATCTCATGGAGTTCAACACTCTCAACAACCTGGAGGTCAGTTCAGCCCTCATTGCTCCAATACAGGATGTTTACATGCAGGGATGCAAACACTTCTGACATAAAACAGGTGGAAACACAAGCGAGGTCTGCTCTCTGTGAGGCTCAAGGTCATCAAGGGTTAAAAAGACTTTGTTACATCAGCTGACTGACTGGCATCAAAATCCACAACCCAGTCAGTGTTGTCAGGGGGGAAGTTTTACATTTTTGTGTTGTCACCACACAAATATCAGTTTGTTGTGCAACATCAAAGTTTTCCAATCCCCTGACTCGACTCAAACCGGATAGAACGTGTTTCGGCTAGTTTACAGTAGGTGTGTTACTGTGAGAGGTCACACTGACTTTCACTCACGTGTGTGAGTCACTTCCCCGCTGATTCAAATGTGATGCAACTTCTTTAATTTTACCGGAAGGTCAGCTCAGGTCTGCCTGATATAACATCTGCTAGATTTAATCAACATATGAGAAAAGCTGCCCATTAACATGAAATGTTAGATTATGCAGTATTAATCTAATACAACACAAAGCACAAGACTTTAAACAGGATGTGTGTATTTTAATATCTAAGAGTTTCATTTAAATACACTTCTGTGTAATCACATCTGTCCCAGTATAATGTAACTAATGCTCTCAGAAAAGGTGCTCCTTTTCAACGTGTTAAATATTTCAATTAACTGCAAAAATGAACACAAATTATGCAAAAAAAGAAAAAAAAAAAGAAGAGAGAGACTGGTATCATATAAAACTAGAAGAACCTATTGATAACCAGGTGACCAATTTTTGGTCTGCAACAGCACAGAATAAAAGACAGGTTACATTTAAGTGAGGAGTCTCTAATTTCCATTATCACAAGCTATCACAAAAAAGCTTTTAATCACAGTAAATTATGCAATGTATGAATCAATTTTTGAGAGCTCAGGAATTTACAGTGGTGACTGGGCCTTTGACTCTTGCTTTCACAGTCTTACAAACTGGGTTTCTGTGACCTTCATGGGAAACATTTGCTAGCAGTGTGGAGCCAGTTAAGGGATTTGAAGTTAGATTATTTTTTCTGATTGATGGTACAATATATTAAATATAGCATTTTTTGTTCAATCCCTGTGATTTGTCCCCTGCAGGTGATTAAAGAAGCTATAAAGGACTGCATCGTGTCCCGGAAGGAGAATCCTTCGGGCCTCTCCCTCCCCTTCTCCCTCAGTGCCATCCCCAAAAAGAAGTTTCTGAAAAGAGATGCTCGGGCAAAACCCTGGAGCCTGCTGGGAAATGATGACCAGTAGCCTCATGTGTGACTTAAGATACAGCGGACTTTAGGGTTTTTTTTTTTTTTTTTATAGATTCAGTCTTAAAGTAAAGCGTTTTCTTTTTGGAAAAAGCTATCCTGTTTATCTCTTTTCTTTTCTTACCTTTGATTTTGACCTCACCGTTTACTGGTAAATGCCTTATGATTGCATTCATATTCGACACAGTGAGCTTTCGTCACCTGGGTTATTAGCAGGAATGTGACTGCTGGGATCGCTGTTGGTGTTCACTGACCACAAACAGCTGATGTCCGGAATTTAGCCGCCGGCTGTTAGAAAGACTGGATGTTGAAAATCAACACGTTAAACACTGCAGTGTGACTGGATCACAGACAGGACAATGTTTGTGGGACTTTTCTCTTGTTTTTGATATTTTCCTGAGAATCCTATATGTTACTTCCCGGTTCAGGAAATGTCCTCTTGCGGTCATTTAATTCACTTAAATGCATCATGAGAATTTTCTACTCCAGCTGCAACATTCCCAAAACATGTGGACGCTTCTTTACTTCAGTTGATGCTGCCTAGATTAATGCTGCATGTGCATAATTCCTGTGACCTGTTTGTCTCCGCGCTCAGCTGTGTGAACACACTGTAAGACGCCTCACCTGTGGCTCTAACTGTTTGCCAGCTTAACTCTTCCCATATTTACAACAAAATATGCAAATCACCATGTTCCGTTTTGTTGTTTTTGACCGGGTGGCTCGTCTAAACATGTTATCCTGTTTAAAAACATGGACGAGGAGCTCCTAACCATTGGTTTTTGTTTAATGGCAACTCCTAAACACGCCAAGTGCACCCCCTCTGGATACCTCAAACATCTCAATGATGCTTACTCACCTACAGGGAAGGCAGGGCGTGTCTCATATTAAAGCCACCATTTTGGAAAAAAAACAAAACTTGATGCCATAGAAACGGCGTGCTTCCTCTCCCTCTTTCTCTCTATCTCTAGGTGTGTTTATTTTCCTGATCGTGTTGTTTCAGGCTACAGGCAGTTTGTTTCGTCAAGGCCATTTCCTCCTCTCACAAATCAAACTCTCAGACGCCTCCGACGCCCCCGTACAGTGAAGAGGTGCTCAGGTCAGGCCGGGCGGAGGCGGGGAGCGTGAGCACGGGACCCGCTGGAGCTGAAAACGGTGGCTCTTAGCCGTGCTGGGTGGAATTTTACACACTACACCTACACCTGCAGCAGTGGAGGCCTGGAATCTGACACACTACACCTATACCTGCAGGGGCCCACAGGCTGCACACGGAGCAGTGGAATTTTACACTGAAGCACTTCCAGCCCCTATATGTTCATGTTTGAACCCCGCTGGGTTGAAAGAAACAAGTGTTCTGCAGTCTCCCTGCAGGGATTCACCACCCACAATCCTTTGCAACGTGCATTAATGTTTTTTTTTTTTAAAGATGATCTCTTTTTGTTCATTTTGCATGCTCAAGTTTTCTGCTGTTCAAGTTTGTAAGGTTTTTACATTTGCTTTATTTTTCCTCAATACCACTCATATCTGTCTGTTACATAACAAGAGCCTGCAAGTTTCGGAAACTGTTAGATTCCCAATGTGACGACGTTAGTTTGTTTCACAGACCCAGAGGTTCAAACTCAGAATGAAGTGCAGTTTATGTGTTTCTTTTTGTTGGCATGACTTTATATTTGTGTCTCCATTCGCGTGTGTTTTAAGATGGGACACACACGCAACAAAAAAGAAGGAGAACGTATATAAAGCCTCTCATTACGGTGAAATGACTGCACCTGAGGGGGGCGTTCCTTTCCAGTCACGAGAGTTTGTGCCGTCTCCTTCGCCTCCACTGCAATAACGTGATCAGCCTTCAGACAGCTGGAGCTTTAGATGTTACCACAAATATGATCTTTGCATTAAGGTGATTTTGCATAAAAAGGAAATAAGCATGTTCCCAAGATGTTGAACGTTGATATTTAAAGCAGCAAAACAAGCATTCGTTATTTTATTTGATATCCTGTCAAAGTCTGTGAGCATTCATGTGACTTTTATTTTTTATTTGTAGCATGTGTTTAGTTCATTCAGAAAGCGTACTGGAGCTGTAGCTATTTTGTTTTCTAATATTTGTCATATATCTTTTTTATGATCTTTAACAATGTTTACAAATGTGCAAGATGCTAAACGGTCAATACAAAGGAATCAAGACGAAAACCCTCCTCTGATAATTAACTGTATGTATAATAACTGGCAAAGCATGGCATAGACAATGTTTATGTGCACTGTAAAAAAGGACGATAATAAAATAAAGAAATTATCTTGTTAAATATTTGACACCTTTCCCTTCTCTGTTAGACCCTCCTGAAATAACACAGCCGATGAGAAAAAACTGCAGCTCCAGCAGCTCTGTTTCCTTTTGTTTGGATTACAGGTTTGAGGTGCAGGATGTGTCCGTATAGATTATTTTCTTTGGTGTTTTTAGATCATTTAACCTTATGAAGCATTGGCTTAAGTGTGTTTTGGACTGAAGTTCAAGGCAGCGATGAATAATCCACAGTTTATCTTCCTGTCTGAGTTACATATTCGGACCTTCACAGATTTTATCTTATAAAATCAAATACACATTCCTGTTTCAAAGTTCAATACCTGCTCAGAGCATGTTGACAATACTGTAACTGTGACGCATGTGGAATTTAAAAAAAAAATTCCTGCTAGAATGCAGGTGAGTGTTTTACAGTAAAACTTTCTAGTGGGCGGCACTTCGGACACTCCACTAAATGCATCCCTCCAAAATATAAAAAACAAAGACGTACCCTTTCATATTATTATTTCACACTTAAGAATCATTTAACCATTACAGGGTACTCCTCTACCTTTAAAATATGGTTGGCAGGGGTCCAGCTTCATTATGGGATGTTCAGGAGATTGAGCTTGACCAACCCAAGTGATTTAAAGTTGCTAGGGAATTTTGCTTTTAATTTTCAATAGACTTTCTAATATTTAGTCACTTGAGTTGTGCTTTAAGGCTACTGAACGAATGTGATTATAGGTGATTATAGACACAATCACTTATAGCAAAAGAAGGGGAAAAAAAATAATGTAGAAAAATGCAAAAATAAAACATAATCTAGTTTTCATTAATTTTATTTATTTCCATCAGTGATTCATCATCATGTTTAGTTAAAAAAAAAGAAAGAAAGAGTTTTATCCATGTTTAATCAGTTTTATAATCACTCAAACTTCAGAAATAAAGGGTCATTATTAATATAATACTTCCTGTTGAGGTGTTTTTGTGCTGGGATTAATACTTTGCAAAGATGCATATTGGTAATGCAGACTGTATGGATGTCGGGACTGCAGAATTGACCTATACTTGTCAGCACTTGGGGGGGGGGATAAAAATTAATTGGTTTATTTGGTTGTAAAGAGCTAAAGAAAAAAAAAGATACTACCTGCATGGAGGGAAATGTGTATTTCTGTGTTTTTTGTGTGCAGATTTGTCCAAATTCATTACCAGCTTGCCTCACATTCATTCAGGCATCTTGTGATGTCTGATGTTATCTAATAAATCTCTAAAGGCTCTCAACTTCAAGCTGAACGTGATGTTACAAAACCCAGCAGAGAGGAGAAAGCCACCCACAGTCGCTCCCAGCCTGAAAACCTGCTCCAACGCAGCTCCCGCTAATTCATTACATTCCCCAATTAAATCATCATCCAAGAGCAATATTCCTCTCATATGAAAGTACTAATTAAGTGCTTAGGATACTTTGCTTAGGTGTTAGTCCTTTTCTCTGGCACGGAAGCACCTGGCCCGGTGCCCTGCTCATCTCACAGTGAAATCTGGAGAACACCAAGTTCTTCTCAGAGGCCATTTTTTCAGCTTTCCTCCCCTCTGCACACTGTACAGCAGGAGGGGAAGCGACATCCATATTGAAACTTTCCAGGGCTCGCTAATTTTCGCATTCACGTGAAGGTCATGTATGTGCCTGTATCCTCGCCTTTTGATGTGCTGAGTCATTCACATAGCACAGACAGGTTGGGGCGCTCCTCAAAGCCCGCAATCAGGACACTCATGACCAATGCACGCAAGGTTGTGTGTCTGCATGTGTGTGTGTTGGGGGAAATGGGAGGTCCAAGATGGGAAATACATTAAATGCAATCCTTTTTCCTCCTGAGGCAAAGGGCCAGTAGTCTAGACAGGCCAGATAAGGAAATTAAAAATTCCACTTCCCAGAAAAAGTCAGTGTGTAACAAACTATTTTCTATTGGCCAAGACCCGCACTCATGTTGTGCCTGTTACCCGTGGCAACGTCACAGGACTCACTGCCAGAGCTGAGCATGAGCTCATGTGAATTTGAGAGCGAAAAGATTAGAAAGTGCCAAAAGTTTCACCCGTTTGTCTTGAGGTCTGACAGCCGGATATGTCTGTTTGTATTTATTCCAGATTGTCCCTCTGACTTCAGAAAAGATGAGTGTGTGCATGGAAAGTGTGTCTTACTTCCTACAACGGACAAAAATGCACCTTTATGACGCAGGGAGACCCTGACATCGCAGAGCTGACGTGGTGGTCTACCCATTAGTGACTGGATTAAATAAATACTTCTGACACAACAGTGAGATGCCCAATGGATGAAATGATTCAGCAATAACACCCACAAACTAACAAAGTCATCATGTGCTTGGATTTAGGCCGTAAAAACTCAGCTTTAATCACAGCAGCAGTATCTGCATCCTGACAGAAGAAATGCTCATTGATTGTAGGACTGTATCAGTGGCAGGCTCTGACTGTCTGAGGGGGTAAAAAAAAAAAAAAAAAAAAGACAGCTGCATGCAGTGGAGCACGTAAGGCAGCTTATTGAGCTCTTAGTCCTGTTTCCTCTATGGGAAGACCCCCTTGGAGGACACCTCATTAAACTGTCTGCATTCTAAAAAGACACCCATTTGTTAGTTGTATCTCAGAATTGAAAATCTTTCCATGAGTTTTTAGGATCCATAATAAAATTTCCAGTGGATGCAAGCCTTGAGTACAATTCTACCAACAGGTTAAAGTTTAGACTGCATTTACAATACATTATCAACTAAGAAGGGAGTGACAGAACACAAATAATACATGAGCGCTTGAAAACTATATGTAATATTGCATTTATCTTAACAACACTGAGTAAAGTGGTAGTTAGTCAAGTTTATCACATCTACATATATAATTCTGTAACATATTTTATTGACTATTAAATATTAAACCTGTATTTAAATTTGTTCTGTGTTACATCATAGCTTCTCTTTAAGTTTTACTTAGATTATTTTATTTCTCATACCTTCATTAGGATTACTGATGATATATCTAAGATTATGATTGCTATTTATGCAGTTTTGTGTTTGCTGTAGCGGTGGTCGAAATTGGTACCTCAGTGTAAGCATTTTTCAATATACTTAATAAATAAAAAATAATTATAATGAATATAATTATACTTAAAAAATATAGCATTGCTTATCATGTCTTTTGTCTTTACTGATAAATGAATGTAAATTGTTTGCACTTATTGTTTTTTAATTCTTTTTTTTTTTTTTTTTACTCCAGTTTTCAAATACCACAATTGCTATATCTTTTATTTGATTTATTTAGTTATCTTTGCTTATCATACGGTTATGTGTAGAGATATTTACTCAAGTCACTCACCTGCAAACTGGTAGATTGGCTTGAAAACATTGAAACTGAACAGCTGATCAATCGACAAAACCTCAGAGAGAATCAAAAGACTTACTTAACTGTTGGAGGTATTCCTTATGTGTTGTCGCCCTCTAGCGGCTCAAATGCAGAACTAAAACGGCCAGCTGCAGTTTCACACTGTGTCCACAGGGGGCAATGTGGTGCACGCGGAAGCATAAAGCACACGTAGGAAAGGGGAGGAAGTAAGGAAGCTGCTTGCTGCTGACAGCCATATCAAAGAAAAGCACAAACAGAAAAAAAAACAGGCCGGACTTGAGCTTGAACTCTCGTCCCTTTCGGTTAGAAGAAGACCTAAAACCGCCGCCGACATGTCGAAGAACACCATGGCGGCCCGCTTCAGGCGAGTGGACGTGGACGAGTACGACGAGAACAAATTTGTGGACGAGGAGGACGGAGGAGAAAACCAGCTGGGTCCCGACGAGGCAGAGGTGGACTCCCTCATCAGACAATATCCTCTGCATGATTAGCTAGCCTGTGTGTATGTTAGCATGCCTCATCTGTGGGGGAAAACAGCCACAGCCGACAAATCTATGTGTATTTGGATTTCTTTCCCTGTATATATTCCTTATGCTGCTTATATGGGTAGTCGATTTGCATATAGGCCAGTCACTGTCCAGACTTGCCTGGCTGTTACATTCCAGGGATTTCTGCTCCAAGATCGAAGAGGCTTTTATGTACATTAACTGCAAGCTGCTCAGCATTAATGCAACTAAAAGTTATTATTACCCACTGTGTCTATATATATTTCTGCAACTTCATCATGTTTCTGCAGCTTAGCTTGCTTAAGCTGAGTTTTGCAGAAGCAAATGTTTGACTCCGGCTAGAATGACTCTTACTCCTTTCAGCCGTTACATTTGCAGTATAAGTGTGTTATAGAGATACTATGAAGTGTTTCTGTAAAGTCAGCAGACACCAGTTTCAGTCTTATAAACCTTATAAGGCATTAAAGCGCAGCACTTCCTCAGTGAATAAGCTAGTTACCTCCCACGTCTTGTTGCAGTGTAAAAGCATGAAAAGGGACAGTTCACACCAAAAATCTAAAATATATTGGGGCTTGTATTGTTGTGTGTCCCTGCTCAGCTGTGTTGCACCCTTAACCCTCCCTGCACAGGAAACCTCATGGAGGCTTTGCACGCAGTCCTGAAGAACCCACCAATCAACACAAAGAACCAGAACGTCAAGGTGGGTTTGGTTTTCTTCTTTGTAATAAAGGTTATTGTTATATTTGCCACGTTTCCTTATCCCATGAATGCTGACATTACTGAACAACTGTTAGATTTTCCTTGGACACACAGAGCAGAGAGATGAGCCCTGGTTATTAACTGAACCTTTTCTTCTCAGGAGCGAGCCGAGGGTTTGGTGCTGAAGGTGCTCAGCGCCTTTAAGAGCAGCGACATTGAGAAAGGAGTGCAGTCCCTCGACAAGAACGGCGTGGACCTGCTGATGAAATATATCTACAAAGGCTTCGAGAGGCCGTCAGAAAACAGCAGTGCCGTCCTACTGCAGTGGCATGAAAAGGTAAATACTTACACGTCACTGGCATAATCAGAATATTACAGGTGAGAGAGTGAAATTCTGCCTAACAGCCCTCAAGATCAACTTAATTTCTAGATAAAAGTGGCAGGAATGGAGGTGCTGAGCTGTTTTGATATTAAAACACGAAGACTCATCAAGCCTGATGTCTGAAGATGTTGTGTCTTCAGTCTTACATTGAATTCACTATAGCTGATTCCTTTGGGAGAGGGGATAGATTTCCCTAACTAGTCACTAGGGACAAACATATTTAATAAATGATGCATAACCATGCCAGTGTAAGCAATTTTAGTGGAGCAGAGCAAAAAAAAAAAAAAAACCACTAAGACACCGGCAATATTAAAGTGACATGCTATGTATGTAAATGCACTTCTCAACAGCTTGACAGAGGCATTAGTCCCGCCTCTGGAGCTGATTGACACATCCTCCTTTGATAGTTGCTTTCAGCCAAGAAACTACAGTTTCATGTAACGATGCCAAACTATTCAAACTGCTACAGATTAATGTTGATCTACAGTTACAACTGAAGTCACATATAGATATGTGTCAAACCGCATCATGTCTGGGGTTTGCAATGTGAGGCCACTGTGAGGTAGACCACATGCAGCCACTGCATTCAGGATGAGCCATCACAGTGTAACAGAGACTCCAGCAACACTGTTCAACAAGCTCTGTCAAAGCTCAGTGGAAACACCAAATTTTGGCTAGATTTCATGAAAACATGTAAAGACATTTTAACAGTTGCTCAAGGTAGCTTTTGTTTTTTTTCAAAAACTGTTTATTTGCTAAAGTAAAGTACTATCATAAGGTGCCCAAATTGATCCTTTCCCTGCAGATTCTCTCCACCTTCCATCGTTGGTGGCCAAAGTAGTCTGATTAGCAACCTCTTTTTTTTCCCCCTCTCGTAATGTCTTCTTCTGGTTCTGTTCACTGATGGATTAGCCGATAGCACTCCATTACAATGCCATCTTCTTATCAAAGAATGTTTATGCAACTTTATTTGCTGTATAGCAGTTGTCGAAATGTCCTTCATTCACAATTTTTATTTCTGCAACGTTTCAAATTTCCCCCTTCAAAAACATTCACACTCTTTCTCCTCTCCTGTGTCTAAGGCTCTGGCAGCTGGAGGAGTAGGCAGCATCGTCAGGGTACTAACAGCGAGGAAGACGGTCTAAAAGAGGAGCCGAGGAACTGTTCGCTTCACACCACTGACTCACTGTTTATGTAATCTAACAGATGGCATCGAGACTAAAAGGAAAGACTTTTTTTTTTTTACTCAGTGTGATCCTGCTGTGTTGTAAGTTAGACTGAAAAAAACTGAATCAAATCTGGGTCAGATTGAGTTTAAAAAAAGTTCTTCTTCTTTCTCCTCATGCATGATCAGTTTGTCACAGGGTGCTTCAGAGAACCACACAGTCCATGTCATTTCTATACACTATGTGCTCATTGTCCACACTAGTGGTTCCCGACATTGGAGATGAATCTAAGAATAATGTTTTCTTTCCTGTGATTTATTGTATCATCTTATCAGTCTCACAGTTTAGAGGCTGGGAGCCACTGCTGCATGTGCAGCCTCATGTGAACACACATTCGTCCTCCAAGCAGACACACAGAGTTTCAGCTTTGCTTCCCTCAGGAAAACTCTCTCAGTATTTGTTTTCCCATCATCAGAGACTTCCTGATGGAATAAAAGCCAGAGTGTCAGTAAATCCTCTCAGCGCCTCTCCCTTTACGCTGTAGCAGCGGGAGTCTCCTGAAAAGCACAGTCACAGATGGAGGGTGGTGGATTTGCTCACGGGGTCGCCATTTCCTCTGTGGAGTGGAGGAGGTAGGGGGGGTTGGTGTCATCCATCCATCCACCCACCCAGCCTTCCTTTCATGCTGCCCCAGTTAAGGATTATTACCCACGATGCATCTCCACCACCACTCCTATTAATCTCATTTCACTGTCCCTCACATGTGACCTGACTCTCATGCACCCTTTGTTACTGTGCAGGGCTTCATGTGTTGGTTCTCCACAGGAGCTGCATTTTGTTCTGTACTTTCAGGAAAATGACAAAGAGAATCCTTTCTCAGACTGTTTAGTTTTGGTATTTAATAGAAAAAAAATAATCTAGGATTTAACTATTTGTTTCATCATAATTCTAATCACTTCAAGGCCAAATCCCTACTTAATCAAAATTAAAAACACTGCTAAAAAGGTTTGACAATATCAATGTGCAGGGCAGAATAAAATGAACATTTTGTTTCCTAAAATAGGTTTTGTGAAATGATAAAAATATATATTGTTTGCATGATCCCAGTTTTTTCTCAAGCATTTCATACCTGTCTTTTGTACATGTCGCGTCTCTTCTGGAAAGAATTAAGTGATTTTTGTATTGAATCTGGGTTTTAAATTACACATGATCATTCAAAAACAAACCCTATGTGGCTAATTTTCAAACACATTATGAAAAAGAAGGAGGGAAAGTGGAATCTGCCTTCCAGGGCAGATTACATCTGTTGCCAAATTATTTATTTTGCTTTCATGTAAAAACTGTAGCATACATTGATGACTCATTGGCCTTTATGTATTAGAGAAGAATTTTTAAGACCAAGTGGTGGGAGTTATAACTATAAACATTATAAATGAACATATAAGAAAAATGCTTTGTTTTAAAAAAAAAGTGTTATTTAGTGATCTCTAGCATAATGTTTTGTTTCTGCTAATTCAAACTCTTAAGTTTTGATGGTGTCACTTTTTCTACAAGACAAAAGTGTCACAGTTGTGTTTTACTCACTAGTTCTCTCACCAGTCGATATTTAGACATGGCTCTCCATGTTTGAATACTGTCATCAGTGATGATGCATCCAGACATTAGATTCCTTCTTCTAATGCAGTAAAGTCTAGTTTTACATGAAAATAAGAACAGCCTGATTTGTTCTTCATGGATTTCTAGTCGGAGATGCTCGAAGACGAGGGAACTCACCAAACTGATGTACAAACTGCCTTACTCGATATTCCTTTTTATGTTTGTGCTTTTTTGACAAAAATAAATGTAAAAAAGTAATGAATGCTGACGATAACTTTGTCTTGACTTTGTATATTTTACATGCACACATACAAAGTATGCTTCCGGTCTATTTTATGAACTGAAAATTTGGGTTTATAATAGTGTTGCACCGATACCAGTATCGGGCGGGGCCCCCGATCCGGCACTAAAATGGTGGTATCGGTATTGACGAGTACCAACAAATAGGGCACCGATACCATTTTGCCCCCCACTTACGCTTATGACACTTTAACGCAGCCTTTTCTCTCCCGTCACTCACTAATACACTCTGTGTTGTGTGATCGCACACAGCAATAGCAGCTAACGCTGTTGGCCTACTCCAGACCAATGAGAGCGGGCCAATAGCCGCTCTTAACCAATGCCGGGGCAGCTTTTTCATGCGGAGGGAAAACAA